>CAMQGK010000488.1:0-333178 GCA_947000775.1 Pterois miles | reverse complement strand
ACCCAGCAAACTCAAAATGAAATATTTTAATATTTTGAGAATATTTTGACCTTTTTTCTTTCTTTTTGAGCTGTAGGCTGTAATTAAAAGTAAAAGATGCTTGAAACATTTTAGTTTACATGAAATGAGTCTAGAATATAGAAAATCTTCACTTTCTTAAATAACTGGTGACGAATATGGTTTTTCACGATATTCAATGTTTTTCAGCAGCACCTGTACATAAAGCCATATTTAACAGCGCAATATGTATTTCAGTGAAAGCGACTGATTGGTTCAGTCAGTCAATAAACCATCTCAGTGCGTCTCTATCTGCCTCAGAACGGCAGTGTGTCCGGGCTCAACGCCTCGTCCTCGGGCTGAAAACTGACTGTCAAGGAGCTCCAGACAAACTGTTCTGTCTCTCACCACACGGAGGCAACACGTCCACTTCTTCTGTTTCCTCCGTTCCTCCCATAAACTGGACGCTCAGCAGTTCCTCCTGCGTGTTGCATTCATCCATCTCATTGCAGCACTCCTTTAAACAATTTATTAGCCATTCAATTTTACAGTTTCAACCCCCCCAAAAGACTTTCCATTTCTAGAGAGACTCTTTATGAACCAGTTAGCTCAGGATTCACTGGAAGTCTTGCCGCTCGATTACATAAAAACTAAAAGTGTTTTTACCACACTGGCGAACCAATTTTCTGGAGTTCAGGATGCTCATGTGAAGACTGTTGTATAGTTAATGAGGACTGGGATAAAATATGATAATAACTTATATATTTCACTGTGATTGCTCATACATGCATATAGGTAACTGTATATCTTCCATGTAAATGTGATTTAGTTTTCTTTTTTATGTCTTCTTTTAGTGCAACATTTGTGCTCTATTTTATTGTTTGAGTCTATTTTAAATTAAAATATTCAAATCTACATTTCCTGTGTAGAATGGAGGGGCTGATCCTATAATGACCTTGATCTTTGACCTTGAAAATGCATCTTATTCTCCTTCCATCCACACTAAACCTCCATCATTGATGTCCAAAAACATTTCAAAAACAGACTTGATAAATCTGAAACCACGACCAGCCTTTGCATTTTAGTGTGGACGAGGAAACTTGAACTTTTCCAAAACAATGACGTATGTCTGCTTAGACACAACGGAGGGCTGTGTAACAGTAAAGTTCGGAAACCAGATTCCTTGAACGTGGTTCAGCTTTTGCCACAACACAATGTGCTGTAACCCAGCAAAGCACTGGGTTACCCAATCAGATACATGCAAGCGCATAATGCTGGAAAACAACTTAGTAACATGAAAGCTGTAGTTCTGTTTGCTTTGTGATCATTGAGATGGATAAAATGATTGTCGTCATAACTTTCAGAGTTATAATATCCTGTCTCAAGATTTAGTTCCCACTTAGGTAAGGGATAATGTACAGCGAGTCGGTCATTATTGTGAAATAAACCCTGACATGACGATGCAGGATCCCTGACAGTGGACCCATCACCCTGAAGGAGTTTATTTCACAACAATGACCTGCTAGCTGTACGTCATCCCACTTATTACACGGCTCCTTACTTAAGAAATCACTAATTTGACACAAAAACAGTCCACTAGAGTCTGACATAAGAACTGCGCCTATATCTACAGTCTGTTATACATAGCAACGGTCTGCTATAAAGAAATAACAGGCCACAGAACACTGTAATTGACCAATTAGAGTCTGGTATTCAACAACGCCATGTAATAATCTATTTTAAATATGGGCAGTGAAATGCAGACTCACGGGTCTGTGCTAAAAAGCCCATGTGCAATACTAATAATTAGATTAAGCAATAAAAGAATAAATCAAAAATAACACATTTAAAAGCATTAAAAGTTCATTTGCAAAGAGTATATTTATTCTTATAGTTATTATATAGCCCACTATGTAAGTCTTTCTGGATTGTATTTCATCTTCTGATTGGTAGGCTTTTATAACCAGAGACAGTGTATACGAAGTGGACAGTCACTGTGACGTCACTCATTGGTTTGTGGACAACGGTTTTAAAGCCTCCAGTTCGGGAATATGGCCGTTACCATCTTGGTTTTTGGTCATCGCCGTCTTGGTTATTTACAACTAGAAGTGACATGAGAGGGTGGAGCTAAGTACAACCAAACCAACGAGGAGAGAGGGGTAAAGTTGTATGACTCCCCCATGGGGATTTGGTAGGGGTATGGCTTATCAGAAGTCTTGCAGCGGCCCTGCTGGTATCCCTTTTTACTATCCCCGACCAAACTGTAACATCTTGAGATCTGGATCCAAGGCCTGCCCACACAACCCCAGGAGGATGACAGGGAGAGCGAAGGAAGCCCCCAGTTACACCCCAGTATAAAACATACATAATGATTGTGAGAACTAGAGGAGGAGGAGGACAGAGAGGAGATGAGGAGGAGGAGGAGGAGGAGGAGGAGGGAGGAGTAAGGAACTGAACTGAGGCGGAGAGAGCCAAAGAGAGAGTGTGTTTATTTAAGTTTTTCGTCTCCTGACTCAGACAGAGAGCAGACTACAGAGGATAATGAGAAACAGATCTTTGGTTGAGAGGAAGGAGAGGGAGGGGAGACTCAAGAGAAGGAGGGACGAAAAGAAGAGACGAAGGAGGAGTGAGGGGAAAAAAGAGAAAGGGGGAGGAGAGGGAAGAGTGACAGCCAAAAAAGGGGGGCTGTGGTGTTCATCGCCACAGGAAATAGGCCCTCTTATGTTCACTAACTGACAGTAAACATCACAGCCCTGGTGGCCGTGCAGCCGGCCTACAATGGCAGGTTTTAGAGACAGCGAGCTGCTCGCCATGAGTCCTGCTCATGATTGGAATAATAATCATATTGTTTTAGGCTTAAATGTTTGGAAACATTACAGATGCTGAGCATGATCTGGAGGTAAACCTAATTCTAGTGGAAAAACACCGATATAAAGACTTGTGAGAGATGCTAAAGATGTACAGGCATGCCCTGTCAGGGTTTAAAATATGTGCTGGTGTATGAGGTAAATGTGGAGTTTGAGTAAGAGAGAAACCTCCAGAGTGCGTGAGGAGGGGGGAGAGGAGGGAGGCTGGAGGTTGGGCAGGGGGGTTTCATGACTGACAGCCACAAGGTCCTATGGGGAATGAGTAACGGGCCAACTGGATCTGAGAAACCCACCCAAAGGCAATTAAGGGTAAAGGACGACAAAAATATTTGATAAACTTTTTTTCCTCTCTCTGCCTTGAACGGGGAAGAAGACGCTTCGGGGATGGCGATGGAGCTGGAATGAAAGCCCCGACTGTGTGCTGGAGATGTGTTTCGGAAAAGATTGTGAGATATCCGCAGCGGAGATTTGATTTGGACCGCAAGGCTGAAAAAAAAAGTTGCACATAGCCGAGCAAGAAGCAGTCCTCATCGTGCGGAAACGGCTCGGAAAAGTTACCGAAGTTACATCTAAACCTTCCAAGAGGAGGAATGTTTGCGTGATGACACGCACATAGGAGAAAAGTTTTGGGAAAATCTCCGGGAAACTCTCTGTTTTCGAGGCGCACCAAGGACATTGAAGTCGCCGTATCCGACGCAGGGAGATAAGATTGTATCACTCTATCTGTATCCTGTCGTCGCTGCCGGAGGGCGATGGGGGCCGCGCCGGGCTCGGGCTGGGAGGAGGGCGAGTTCGAGTTCAAGTTGGTGTTCGAGGAGGACCCGTCGCCGCGGCGGCAGAGCCAGGGGCCATCCCCGGTGCGCACAGCCGAGCCGGAGAGCACCGTTCCCGGAGAGGAGAGTGAATGCGCCCTGCTGCACCTGGACTCCTCCAGCAGCAGCAGTAACCAGGGTTAGAGTCATTTAATGGATAGTTGAATGTGTGGAAGTAAAGGCGCGCACTGGATAGGGGAGGTCTGATGGGCCAGAGTGTGGCTTCTAATGCATGGGAACGTTTGTGTATGTGTGTGTGTGTGTGTGTGTGTGTGTGTGTGCACCGAGGGCCTTCATCTGCATGCCTCTTCTTAAGTGAAGTGTGTGTGTACTTGCATGTGTGTGTGCCTCTATCTGTAAGCATGTGAGTATATTGTTACTGTGTGTTTGTTTTGTGTGTTGCTGTGTGCATATCTGACCGTGTTCCTGAGTGCATTTGCGTGTGTGTGTGTGTTTGTGTTGTTTGTACATGTGTGTGCGTGCAGCCCAAGACTCAATGTGTTTCTAATCAGCTGTGCGTGTGAGTGGAGTTAACAGCTGCCATCTGGGAAGGAACCTCAACCTCTGTGTACTGAACAGGCACCACATACACACCTCCCTCCCTCTTTCACTCAACCTTCATCTTCCCCATTTTTCACTACACACACACACACACACACACACACACACACACACACACACACACACACACACACCCTCGTATCCTCACATCCACTCTCATTTGTTTCCCGCCCACACTGGCATATAGTTGTATTACCACACCCAAGGCATGAAAGTGAACTGCAGGACAAACGAGAACAAATCTGACTTTTCAGAGCATCACCTAAGAGTTTTGTCAGCTCTCCCGACACTCTGGAGTCACTCTGGTATTCACCTTTATGTCCTCAGCTCTCCATATCTGTTGACGCAAACAAGTGGGACACAACTTTTTAAAACAAAGCACTGATGACTTACCACCTTTCGTCACTGGTTTGCCATGTCTACCAGTTGTAACCAGTTCAACCAAAAAGTGATATACAACTTTTATTTGACTGACTTTAAGATGCCTGAAGAGGTAAAATAGGGCTGTTCTGGTCCCACTTTTACTTTTCTGATAACTCAAATTGGGATATCTATCGATACAGAGTACCAATCCTACACCAGTGCTCTATTTTTATCTTATTTAAAATTGTTTATTGCTATGTGGAACTCATTGGAATAGGTTTTATATGAGGTAACATTAGGACACTGATTGTTGTTGTGCTAAACTAAAAGACCCAGAGTAGCATTTAGGGGGCTCTATTGGCAGAAATTAATATGATATTAATAAGTATGTTTTCTTCAGTGTATAATCACCCGAAACTAAGAATCACTGTGTTTTTGTTAGCTTAAAATGAGCCGTTTATATCTACGTTACACAGGGAGCACGTCCACTTCAGGGGCATAGCTTAGTCTGTGGGGACTCGGCTTGGAAGGGTTTCTGGTTCAAGTCCCCGCACAGACCAAGTACGGACTGTAAACTGGTAGCTAAAAGAAATGCCAGTTTGCCTCCTGGGCATTGCCAAAGTGCCCTTGAACAATGCACTGGACCACCAAACTACTCCCCGGGTGTTGTATAGTAGCTGCCTACTGGTCCTAATACTAGAGTGGGTTAAATGCTGAGACAAAGTTTCACCGTGTGCCGTGCTCGGTCCGATACAATGTGTGACAGCAAAAGCTGATTTACATTTACATATCATGCAGCCGGCCACCATGCAGTAGCCCAAAATGGACAAACCAGACACTGGCTCTCGATAGGACATTCTGCAATCTCACCGCTTAGATGCCAAATCCAACACGCTGCACCTTTAATGAATGTAGTGAAATACTCAGAGTTTTATAATGACAGTGATGAAAAAGCTGCATTTTATGTGGATTAGTCACGTCATGAAAAAAAAGCATAGAAAAAAGCAACTTTTAGAGACAAAAAAGCTTAAATAAGTCTCACCTCTTATAAGAAGTTAATTACTTTATATTAAACATGTTAGACTTCAGATGAGGCTTCCCAAAAGAAAGGGACAAACTGTCAGGTACTTTTTGGTAGTCTTCTTCCACACAAATAAGTTATTGTTTACCGAAAATTTTTCTCTGAAAAAAGATCTCTGAAGAGGTCAAATTCGACATTATTTTACAAATAAAAGAAAGGGAAGTCAGAAAAACCACAGTAAACATTTGCGTCCTATTAATCATCTCCCGAAACCCTAGCAAGGCTCTGGATCACTTTTTGTGAGAGGTTCAACTGAGGACACAGAATAAAATATTAGAGTTAGGCTTGAGATCAGCTTTATTGTGTTCAACAAGTGTTAGGTACATTGTTGTGGCTCATAAACTTCTCTGCTGGTCCGCACACAAACATCTAAATTATTGTTTCATGTGAACAGAGAAGTTGCCTCAGTGCTGCAGCTTTAACCGCTTGGAAATATTTCTGTTGCCAGGAAACATTTGAAGAGATTTTTTCACCCCGAGTCTTAATTTGTTGGCAGTTGCTGTTGTGTGTCCGTGTTGCCCAAAAATTGCCTGTAGGGCCCGCCGCCGCTGCAGCGCAGCAATGATCAGTTGGAGCCTCGCTCATTACAGAGTAACTACTGTTTGGCTCCATGTGGAGGAACGACCACACCACGCTGGGGAAATGTTGTGGTGAGGAGGACTGTGGTCTTCAGGGGTTGTGTCCTCATTCGGATGATTCCTGGGCAAAAAGTTTTGTTCTCTGAACTTTTTTTTAAAAAGGCAGATGGAGAAAAGCCCCAAATTATTGTAATAATGGTCTTCTCAGCAGAAGAAATGGGTTTGTTCTTAGTGGTGTAAGATTTGGGTCCGTGGGCCAAATGTTTGGTTACAATTCCCACTTCACCCTTTACTGTTTGTAACTCTAATACATGGAAAACATGTATTGAAATAGTTCTTCACACTCAAAGTTTAAAAGGGTGTTTTGTAAATTGTTTCCATATGACTGTGTGAGATTATGGAATATAAAGCAAATCCTACTACATTATGTTATGTACAGCATATCGTCAGTTTTTAAGGAACAGTGTGTAGCATTTAGGGGGGAGTATGTTTTCGTCAGTCTATAATCACCTGATGACCTTAGAATGAGCCGTTTATATGTACATAGGGAGTGGGTCCTCTTCATGGAGTTGGCCGCCATGTTTCTCACCATGGGTGTGTTAAAAGAACTGGATACCACGTTGGAGGCGGAGCCCCATTCATTCCAATCAAAGTTGCGCACTGGCATGTGATGCCAAAATGGGTCGACTTCTAAGTGGAAAAGTACCCAGATCTTCCAGCGATCATCTGCATCCGCTGGGCCCATGGAGCAGGCGCAGTGGCGTCCGTTTGGTCACATGGCTTGGTCACCAGGCCACAATCCTCACGGTGCTATTACAGGTTGCTAACCCTGCCGTTGTTGCAGCCTCAGTCTGGGTCTCTTTCACATAAATGGAGCGAGGGAAATATTCAAAAATTATCCGCGGAGTTACAGACGTCTTTTCCCCAATGTAAGGGAAATGGGAAAAAGTAATTTTGGGCCCAGTGGCATCACATGTAGCACAACTGTTTGGGCACTGTGAAAATTGACATCAATGGCTGGCACTCTTCCTGGGGGCTTGGTTCTCCCTCCCAACTTGTCAAATAGTGACGTTTGGTAAGCACCCTTCGGCACTGGATATCAACGCATGGAGGCGCCCTTTAGTGACGGGATGTGATGAACTTGGCTGTCAACTAACTCCAATGTAAACCCACCTGTGGCGTTATTCAATGGTCGAAGCAAGTGATGTTCTGTTAATAGCGCGAGAGTCTGCTCAGGGTAGGCAGGAGGTGGATGGGTCAAACTAACACTTTCAACTAGAAGACCGGTGTTCGTGTCCCGTGTGAGTCACGAGTTGTTTCGTCAGCCGGTGAGTCACGTGAGTTGTCAGTGAACGTCAACCATGACTATTTCTGAATCCTAACTAAGTGGTTGTGTTGCCTAAACCTAATTTGCTGTGAAAACAGAAGTTTCTTTTGAAAGGACACTATGCATGTAAGAAGTGTATATTGATACACTGTCCCTGGTCCATTCAAAAGTAATGCAAGAGAGGTACCCCGTCCGTCCATCTGCGATGCCAAGGGGCACTGACCGAGTGGTGGTATTTGAGGGGTTAGGGGTGAGAATGTGTTGGTTTCTACATTAGCTCAGAAACCAAACACTGGCTCTGGATGGGGCCTTTGCATTAACACAAAACTGGATAAGTCTCAGTTGATTGCAGTGTGCAACTTCAGGCACCACTAGATGGAGCCAAACCCTGCACCTTTAATATTCCTGAGTTGATTTTTTTTTTTTTTTAATTAATCATTTACCATTCTGTGCTGCCTTGCCTTAGAAAACAAATGTATTCATCCATTTGAGATGAAATACATAACAACATAAGAGTAAACAATATAAACAAAGTTAGTATTTATATAATAGCTTAACAATTTGGGAAATATTTGTTTGCTTGCAGAGAGTCAGATGTTCAGATTGATACACTCTCATGTCTAAATATGAAGATACTGTCAGCAACCAGTTAGCGTAGCTTAGCATAAAGGCTGGAGACACGGGAAACAGACAGTGTGGCATATAACCACCCCTAAAACCACCACGCATCATTTTCACACTTTTCACACAGGTTTTTGCGCTGATTAAACAAACAAGGTATAACATGTCAGTTAGTGATTTTTAGAGGGGCTTTCGACAGAGACGGGCTAGCTGTTTTCCCATTTCCAGTGTTTATGCTAAGCTAAGGTAAGCTAAGCATGTCTTGGCTCTAGCGTCATATTTACCATTAACACGTATGTCAGTGGTATCAATCTTCTCATCTAACTCTCAGCAGGAAATTGAACATTCATGTTTCCCCAGAAGTTGAACCAGTGACAAAATGCTGCACTTGTTTCAAAGACGTTGCATTTGCACTTCTTGAGGAAAAGTTCCAGTTGCATGCATTTTCCATATTGCAGCAATTACAGATCAGTAATACAAGGAAAGTTGATGTGTAAAGAATGATGCAGGCATGTTGATGATGAAATGAATCTGTACTTTCCACAAATTGTGTTTACAGTATTTTGATTGACATCTAATGAGTCTTTCTTGTGCCAGATGTAAAAGAACAGCATGTCTCGAGCGCTAACTCATTTTGTGGTTGTGTAAAAAGATGAATGGGAGGTCACATGACCCTAAAGGCCACAATATATGATCTAAAAAGGAAGCGTGTTTGAAGTGTTTTTTACTAGAAAGCAGCCAGAAGATAAATTGTTGCTACGTGGAAGTAAAGGTATTATTAAGATGAACTCACTGTAAACTCTTCCTTGGCAGCATTTCATAATCAGCATTGTTTTAGCAAGTAACACCAACTTTTCTCCACCGTTTTGCCAAACTGTGGGTGCTCTCTAGTGCCTTCAAGCTGTGCTCTGAATTTGTGATGTTTGCCTTTTAATTTTCTCCATCATACTTTGGTGCCAGAGTTTGTCATGTTTCTACACACTCAGTCTGATAATTTTTTTTTTTCTCTTAGTTACAGATAACCACAACTCAATCAGCATCCCCAGCCCGCCATCTTCGACCAATCAGCGGGCTGGGATGCATTCCCCGCCTCCACGGAGGGCCCCCGCCAGAGAGTTCAGCGGGACATATGAGAGTCTGCCGGCACGCTCTGTACAGGTGAGACAACCTGTTTACAACTCTTGCTTGTTTATAATCAGAGGTTTGAACCTGAAAACTTAAACCTGCAGTAGGCAGAATATTTTTGGTATCATTGGGCAAAAATAATAATAATAATAATCATAACAGCCTTTCATCATATTCAAGTGTTCGGAGAGAAAACTAGACTTCTGCACCTCCTCATCTCTGTTTGCAGGCTTTAAACAATCTAGCCTGTGACAGGAGACTTTGGCTAATCACAGGTCATTTCAGAGAGAGCGTTCCCATTGGCTGTGGTCTGTCTGGTGGGCAGTGCTTGGTATTTCCTCAACAGATCTCAACAAACTCTCCCATTTTACAGCTAAACAGTAACTACAAGATGTTTCTGAAAACATTTGAGGAGAGAAATAGGTATTATAGTAACAGAATATTGATTCATATTTGATCAGCGCTGCCTAGTTTGACCGTTTGATCGGAGTTCACAAGTGACTGACAGCTGTTCAGAGACGGCAGGCTCCAGATCAGCTCTGATTGGTTGTTTTCCTCCAGTCTGTGAAATCTTGCAGATACCATTAGAAGCACCAGAGGACACAGAGGAAGATGATTTTTGTCAAATTACCTGTCTCATACACTACTGTCAGGATGTAGTGACCATTAGATAAAAAAATAATAATTTAATAAACTCAAATAACTTTTTTGAATCACATTTGCTCCCACTGCAGCTTCAAATTTATGGAGCATTTCCATAGTTTATCCCTTAGCTTAGCCATGGGTCCGTCACCCACCAATGACATGTTAACTTTCTCCACACGGTGACAAACATTATGACTAACTTAAGTTATTCCAGCTACTCAGTAATGATATAATGGTCATCACTCACTCACAATTGCTTAATTCACAGTTATGCTGAATTTATTTAGACTCACATTTCTTTGAAGGTAAAATAAAAGTTTAAACATTTTGAAAAAGTCACCCCTGAAGCTAAGGGAAATGTCACTCTTAGCGTTACATTAGCATTATCACGCTAACAGCAAAGTTCGTCATCAGCTATCTTCATTTTAGTTTTCAACTGCACCCATGGTAGACATAGGGTGCCAAAATAATCCTGTGGTATGCTGAGCAATGATGTTGATAAAGTGAATTTGGTAGTTTTTGTATGCTGTTCAGTGGCTTGCTCAAGCAAGAGTTAGTCATATGAACAAAATGAATTTCAAAACAGTTTCTGTTCACAACTGTGTTACATTATGATAATAACTGTTGCAGAGTTTTTATATCAAGAATGTTTCATGGGAAGTAAATGGGTGCCTTAAATAATAATTCATAATTCAAAAATCCCAAGTGAAGGAGGTCAAGTACCTCTGGGTTTTGTTCGTTAGCGAGGGGACGATGGAACGTGAGATTGGACGGAGAATCGGAGGGGAGGAGGGGGGTGTTGTAGTCGCTTTACCGCACCGTTGAGACAAAGAGAGAGCTGAGCTGGAAGGCAAAGCTCTGGATGTACCGGTCAATTGTCATTCCTACTCTCATCTATGGTCATGAGCGCTGGGTCAAAGGACTAGATCGTGGTTACAAGGGGACGAAATGGGTTTTCTCAGGAGAGTGGCAGGCGTCTCCCTTAGAGGTAGGGTGAGAAGCTCAGCCATCCGTGAGTGACTCGGAGGAGAGCCGTTGCTCCTTTGAGTTGAAAGGAGCCAGTTGAGGTGGTTTGGGCATCTGGCATGGATGGCCCCTGGATGCCTCCTTAGGAAGGTGTTCCAGGCACGGCCAGCTGGGAGGAGGCCCCGGGGAAGACCCAAGACTAGGTGGAGAGATTATATCTCCACACTGGCCTGGGAACGCCTCGGGATCCCCCAGTCAGAGCTGGATACTGTGGCCCAGGAAAGGGAAGTTTGGGGTCCCCTGCTGGAGCTGGCGACCCCGCGACCTGACCCCAGTTAAGAGGTCGAAGATGAGTGAGAGTGATTTCAAAAATCCAGAATGTCCCTTTAACTTTTTCTTTAGACCACTAAAACTGAATGGTGATTCCTGCAACTAATTATGTATTTCATATGCAATCAATTCGTATTTGTTTAATGTTAGAAAACAGTGAAAGGTGCCCATCATATTTTCCCAAGGGTGAGATCTTTACATTGCTTATTATTAGTTATTCAGTTTCCAGCATAGACCAGAAAAAAGCAGCAAATACATAGTTGGATCTATGAAATATTTGACTGATAAATGACTGGCTGAAGTGTTTCTCATTTTCTGTCAAATCAAAGAAAATTTAAGGCATCTTTTACTCGCTCTCCTCTTCTCTTCAGGTTTCAGAGTCTCGTGTGGTTGAGTGTCCTAGCATCCAGATAACCACCATCTCCCCTGAAGATGACCTAGCACCCACCATTTCCAGTTACTGGGACATGGGCAGCGGTGGTGGGTGGGACCGAGAGCGCCTCTACCTCCCCCTGCTGGACCCCTTTACTTACCGCGACAGATGCCCTGGCTCCCTCAGCCCCAGCCCCAGCCCCGGCTCCAGCCCCTCGTCCCGCGGCTGGCTCAGCCCCGCCTCCAGCTGTGACTCACTGCTGGTGGAGGAGGAGGAGCTGAGCGAGGCCACAATCAATTTCGGGCTCTCGCCGTCCTCGAGGCCCACTTCCCCCGGCGGTAAAAAACGTAGGAACTCCCCCCTGGTGTCCCCCTGTACTTCACGGAGAAGCAGTTACTCAGAGGAATGCAACCTCGAGGGCGGAGACTCCATCCCTCAGTTGCAAGCTCCGCCCAGCAGCTGTGAGCTCAGCATCCCACAGAAAACCAGGAAGACGTCACTGGAACAGGTGAAGATGTCGACTTGGTTTCATGGTGTTCATCATAATGTTGTTTTCTCTCCATATGACAGTAGTGATCTATACTTTTTGTTTTCCAGTTGTCTCCCAGGGAGGTGGATCAGGAGCAGGCTCCAGGCCACAGCTCCCCCTGCCCGCTGCCAGAGACCCAGCAGACCAGGAGAGAGCCCCCTTCACTGGGCATGGACTACCTCTCTGTGCCCCCTGCTCTCGCCTGGGGCCGGACCCGAGCCAGTGCCCACAGCCCTCTGTTCAGGCAAGGATACACACCACCGACATACAGTATATGTATAGATGACATCCAGAAAAAATCACAGTATGAAACTCAATATTAATATGATGTATTAAAAGCCCAAATTTGGAAATAGCAGGAAAAGTAAAACGAAAAAACAAAATCAGTGAAAGATACTTCAAAGGAAACAATACTACTACTACTGCTACTACTACTAATAATAATAATAATAATAATAATAATAATAATAATAATGGCAGATTTCTGGAATAATTTTATGACTCACTATAGCTTTCATTACCTAATATAAAATTAAATTATCCTGCTTTTTCATTTGTTTAAGCGCACCATGTTATTTGTACGTTGATGCATAATCTGGATCACAAATTAATATAATTAATACTCCACCTCTTCATTTGCTAACATGCTAAGCTAGCTAAAGAAAGAAGAAAGAAAGAAAGATATTCCTTTATTAGTCCCACAGTGGGGAAATTCAGTTTTACACTCTGTTGTTCACACAGTACAGTTCACACAGTACAGTTCACACAGTACATATACATGTCAATGGAGAGATGTCAGAGTGATGGGGCTGCTCCTGACAAGCACCCAGAGCAGTTGGGGGTTTGGTGCCTTGCTCAGGGGCACCTCGGCAGTGCCCAAGAGGTAAACTGGCACCTCTCCAGCAACCAGTTGGTCTTGGTCCATGGGGGATTTGAACCCGGGTCCTCCACATCCTAACCCAAGTCCTTACGGACTGAGCTACTGCCGCCCTAAAGTTATTGGCCTCGACCTTGGAGCAAACAAAGGAGTTTTTGTTGATTTTCAGTGGATTCAGCTGAGCGACCTCAGGTGTTTTTAGCTTTGGAAAAGTGAAAAAAATACCTCACTCCCCTCTAAACTTTGTGGATATCTGCTGTTGGACTTTCAGGTCCAAACCCACCGCTGAAAGCTT
This sequence comes from Pterois miles, assembly GCA_947000775.1. NCBI lineage: Eukaryota > Metazoa > Chordata > Actinopteri > Perciformes > Scorpaenidae > Pterois > Pterois miles. Next base: position 319,831 of record CAMQGK010000488.1, on the reverse strand, counting down.
GGCAGCCTCCTGCCTTTAGTTACGGTGGCTAACACAGGATTGGACAATGGTCATTCGAGGGATGGGCTTAGCAAAGGGTCAGTTTGGCTTTATAAATGTTATTCGAGATTTAACAACATCAGTGAAGTACTGTGTTACAATGCAAAAGACGATATGCTTGCAGCAAGTCCTTGTGGTTTATGAGGGGTGGAAGTAACAAAAACGAATCGTTAAAAACAGAGGTGATGAAAATGCATTTTCAATTAATCAGATCACTTGATAACTTAGCATTTTTCAATTTTTTAGTTCAATAAAAAAACAATCTCCCAATTGAAGATGGAAAAATGACATGGTTTTAAATATGCTAAGGGATCAGTACTGCAATACTGATTACTGTATTACTGAACATTTATTCATACAGATAACTGAATCCAAAAAGTCTTTATTTTCACTAATTAAAAGCACTTCAAGTCTGTTTTGCACCTGTCATGTTTGCATGGGTAAATTATATGTAAATATCATTATTTGGTTATCATTTAGTTATTTAGTGGTGTGCTTCCTTCCCTGCGTTGCTGTCCATCCAATCCACGTGTAGGTCTAATGCCCTGCCGCCACTCGACTGGCCTCTGCCGTCCCAGTTTGACCAGTACGAGCTTCGTATCGAGGTGCAGCCCCGTCCACACCACAGAGCCCATTATGAGACAGAGGGGAGCAGAGGAGCCGTCAAGGCCACACCGACAGGACATCCTATTGTCAAGGTGAAACCCAAAGCTGCTGAAAGTGACACTGATTTGTGAGAGAAGCTCTTCCCAACCACTTCAATATACAAAACTCTGCTTCTAACAGCTCTGACTGTCATTATATTAAATGTAATATATAGAAATTTAGTTTGAATGCTGTGTTTTTATAATAGTGGAACAAAGTCTGAGGACACATGTCCATGCTGCAACATGCTGTTGGCCTCATCACAGTTTGATCTCTCTGTACAGTTGTGTGGATATGCAGAGAGGAAGCCGCTCTCCCTTCAGGTCTTCGTTGGAACAGCTGATGACCGCTCAATCAGGCCACATCCTTTCTATCAGATACACAGGTACTGAACCTTATTTCTGTTTCCAATCAAGCTTATTACCAAACAGCCCTCTAGCACACATTAATATTCAAGGGACACAACGTACTGTATACTCATCATCTGACCACTGTGGCTTTAACCATTGCATAACTTACCACCAGCTGCTTCTAGTGTTGGTCCAGGAAATTTCTTGCACCAGTTGTTCCCAGTGTAACGTGCTCTGGATGAGAACATCAGCTTAATGAAGAAGAACATCTTTGAATATGATTGCACAGTAGAGCTACAGAAGTCCATTCATCTAAACTCCAGATAGATGAAGAAGAGGTGCATCGAGAGCAAAGACATGTAGCCACTGAATATCTTGGTTGAGCTATTCTCAACCTCTGGGCCGGGGCCCACTGGTGGGCCTCAGAGCGCCACCTAGTGGACCGCAAAGGTAGTCAAATGGTTACATTAGCCGCTATTCTGTATTTTAAAGGTTATAATGGGCTCACTTTGAGTGAAGATACTGGCGTCATATGAAGCTAGACAAACCTAAGGAATCCATTAATACCAACCATGTCATTCTAGCTTATCAGAATAATGCTCCAAAATGATGCTAAATTTAGGCGAGGAAAAACTGCCATGGCCAAAGGGTCCCTTGATCTCTGACCTCCAGATATGTGAGTAAAATAGGTTCTATGGGTACCCATGAGTCTCTTTACAGGCATATATTGTCTTGGATGCAGTGACACAAAAAAGAATCCCGTTTTTCACTGTACAGGGCAGATGGCAGACAACGTGTGTGGCGTCATGTGGGTGAGCGGTTTGTTGTGAATGGAGTGGCCCATGGTGGCAGTGGGGTTATGGTATGGGCAGGCGTATGTTATGGACAATGGACACAGGTGCATTTTATTGATGGCATTTTGAATGCACAGAGATACCGTGACGAGATCCTGAGGCCCACTGTCGTTCCATTCATCCACCGCCATCACCTCATGTTGCAGCATGATAATGAACGGCCTCATGTTGAAGGATCTGAACACAGTTCCTGGAGGCTGAAAACATCCCAGTTCTTTCATGGCCTGCATGCTCACCGGACATCTCATCCATTGAGTATGTTTGGGATGCTCTGAATCGACGTATACGACAGCGTGTTCCAGTTCCTGCCGATATTCAGCAACTTCACAGCCATTGAAGAGGAGTGGACCAACATTCAACAGGCCACAATCAATAACCTGATCAACTCTATGTGAAGGAGATGTGTTACACTGTGTGAGGCAAATGGTGATCACACCAGATACTGACTGGTTTTCTGACTGCCCCCTGTTCAGTGCCTACTGCTGTAAATGTCTAAGGTAAAACTGCACATTTTAGAGTGGACTTTTATTGTGAAGGGACACCTGTGCAATAATCAATCTGTCTAATCAGCATCTTGATATGCCACACCTGTGAGGTGGATGGATTATCTCCGCAAAGAAGTGCTCACTAACAGACTTAGACAGATTTGTGAACAATATTTGAGAGAACTTTTCTCATGCTGCATGATAAATCCTGAAAGGGGGATCCCTCCTCTGTTGCTCAGCTGGGATAAACTGATGGCATAAATTGATGTGTTTCGTCCTTCTCAGGGTGACAGGGAAGATGGTGGGTACTGCCAGCCATGAGAGTGTCCAGGCGGGGACCAAACTGCTGGACATCCCCCTCAACCCTGAGAACAACATGACTGCACTGTGAGTAGGACAGACAGGAAACTTTTCCTCTACAAGCCCACGTTTTGTTGTTTTTTCAGCCTCATAGTCCAGTTTCAAGACTATGTTGGCATCTACAGTGTAGCCTATATTTGAGAAGCAGCATCATTTGTATTCCTGTCACTGGACCAATGTTGACGAATGTGACTAAACCACCACTTCCCTGGATGTGTTGTAGGATCGACTGCGCTGGGATTCTGAAGCTGAGGAACTCGGACATCGAGCTGAGGAAAGGAGAAACAGACGTTGGGAGAAAAAACACTCGTGTCCGTCTGGTGTTTCGTACCCACCTCCCTCTAGCGCCCCCTGTAGCCCCATCCGGCCGAGTCCTGGCTCTGCAGGTGGCCTCCCTGGCCATTGAATGCTGTGAGTAACTGGTCAGAGGCACTAAACTCAGTACAGTGTTAAGCTGGGCATACGCTGCGTGATTTTAGCCCATTCATGGTCATTTTAAGCTGCACAACTCATTTTAGAGTCGGTCCAAATTTCAGCTTCACCGGTGGGGGGGGGGGGGACTGAGGACCAATCAAAGAAAGAAAGAAAGATATTCCTTTATTAGTCCCACAGTGGGGAAATTCAGTTTTACACTCTGTTTTTCACACACAGTACATATACATGCGTCAATGGAGAGATGTCAGAGTGAGGGGGCTGCTCCTGACAAGCGCCCAGAGCAGTAGGGGTTTGGTGCCTTGCTCAGGGGCACCTCGGCAGTGCCCAAGAGGTAAACTGGCACCTCTCCAGCAACCAGTTGGTTGGGGGGGTCTTGAACCCGTGACGTCCGCGTCCTAACCCAAGTCCTTACAGACTGAGCTACTGCCACCCCCAACTCCTCCCGACCGGCTGTCAGCCATCCACAGGCTCTCTCACAGTTGAAACAGGACTAATCAGAGTGTAGCTATTAAGATAACAATACAATACAATAGATATAGTAAAACGTAACAAGCTTATTTCCAATTCTCTCTGCAAAATGGACAAGCCATACTGACGTGTCAGCACACAGGATGGCACAAATGATCACAGCAGCATGTTTCTGCAGTTTGACCCATACAGACCCCTGCTAGCAAACAAACTTTACCTGCCTTTGAGCTTTCACACCAGTCTTTATCAATAACTGTCAACAGGCTCAGGGGCCAACAAGCTGTGTTTTTTTTTTTTCCTACTTTACGCATACAGTGTGAGCACTTAAGTCATGGCTGACAATTGGACCGTACAGCGTGAGCACATAAGATGTGAGCTCTGGCTTTTCATCGCAAACATACTCATACAGCAGAAGAAGGAGTTGCATAACATTTCTAAAATCGTACAGTGTATGCCCAGCTTTACACAATGCAGGTTGTTAAAGACACCATGTGTAAGATTTGCGTCCAGCAAGCACTGACACTTGGAGCAGGAGCGCACTCAGTGGTTTAATTAGCCTGACTCTCCCTTCCTCAGCCCAGCGTTCGGCTCAGGAGCTTCCCGTCATCGAGTCCGTCAGTCTGACCTCCTGCTCTGTGGAGGGAGGAGAGGAGCTTCTGCTGAGCGGCTCTAACTTCCTGCCAATCTCCAGAGTCCTTTTCATGGAGAGAGGGACAGGTAACGGTCCACAGATGAGACACAATCCTGTCTTAGGTTGTTTTGTCTCTGATATCTTCAGATATTAGAAAACACTTCAGATATGACCACTGAGTCTGAAAACATGTTTAAATTCATTTCAGTAATAGTTAAGGTAATAATAATTCAGCCAGTTGCATTCACTTTTGAATAATGCACAATTTCAACATTAGATGTTGTAATTTTATTTAGTAGCTCAGTGGAAATCATTACAGCTCAATACAGTAACGTACAGTATATACAGTATATGATTGTACTGACTGATTTCTTTATTTTTGTGTCATGCACACACTGCCCAACCCTCATGGGTTTAAAAGATGCCAAAAATATACCGTTACAGTGGTCAAACATTTCATTACATTTCACTCAGTTATACAATTACAGGTTAGTTTGTCCTCAACAAAATATTCTGCCTTCTCTCCCGAAGATTGGCAGATTAATTCTGCTAAAAAATGCTCCCTTCATGAAGCACAACTCAAATTTCAGAGTCATCCAGCCAAAACAAATCAATGTAAATGGAGGTGATTTTAGTAAAAAAGGACATACCTCAAAATCACACAACAAGCACAGTCTGTCCCCCTTTGGAGTGGCATTAAACCTGCTGGTCTTACTTTTGTTGACAACATTTTACTCCTAATATCCCGAATATTATATATACTATATATAAACAGAGTAACCTTTCCTGAAAAAATAATGACACATTGTTCAAATAAAATGGAGAATGATTTCAGCTCTATAGCCAAGGGATGACCATATGAAATGTCCCAATCAAATATCTTTTTAGTGAGTCAGTATATCAGTATATGCACAGATAGTGCACAGGTGTATAGCACATCATACAGTGAATAAAAGGATAACAGTTGTTTTATCTATTTATAACCTGCACATGAGTGAGTTTTTATAGACAACAAGTTCCAGGTTGCATCCATGCCCGTCCAAAATATCATTACTACATCATTTTATCCTGATAGAAATTTGTATGAAATTGGTATAATTAGCATATGAATTAATTTGTTATGGCCACAAACTGTTTTTTGAGGTCTCAGTGACCTTGACCTTTGACCTTTGAACTCCAAAGTCTAATCAGTTCATCCAGAGTCCTAGTGGATGTTTGGAGAAATTCCCTCCAGGCATTCCTGAGATATCGTGTTCAGGTGAACGACACCAGAGGGACATATAGACGTTTGGCCGGACAGACAGACGTACAGTGACAGCCGTGGTCTATAAAAAAACATTTTCATTTTCAGTATTTTTTCTAGCAAACAGCAGTGAAATTGGAGAAATAACCAGCTCTGACATCCTCATCTTTATGGTTAAAAAGAAGCACCTCCTTTAAAAGCCACATGCCTGACTCCAGTTAGTGTTTTCCCAAAGAAATCAGCGTAAATTGCTTTATGAGCTGAACCAACTTGTTTTACAAACGCTTTAATGTTAGGCATCACCTGTGATGCAGAGAGCAAATTATATTCATTAAACTGAGTGTGTGTCTTGTATCTAGGTAACAGTTAATTCTACCTTATGTTATCTGTTAGATGGCAAACTGCAGTGGGAGGAGGAGGCTCATGTCGACCGTGACAACAGCAATGAGGTGATTTTGCATGTGTACTATCAGTCCTGAAAACTGCAAGTGATTGTGAACTTTTCATCACTGAGCTGTGATGTCAACTAAAGCATCTGGTCCTCTAACCGGTAATATTCTGTGTCCACACCTCTTTTTCGTGACAGTGTTTGTTGTGCGTGAGGGTCCCGGCCTATAGCGACCTGTCCGTCAGCCGGCCGGTGTCGGTTAGTCTGTACGTCTCCAATGGGAAGAGGAAAAGGAGCAGCACTCACTGCTTCAAGTATCTCCCCAGTGAGTGTCCGCCCATCCATATCCACCTCTGGCTCTTCTTCTGTCTGTGTGTGTGTTTATATCTGTAGATGCTCTTATCGTGTTACTCTCATCCCTGATATTTAGTCCAAAATAGGAACCAAAACATAAATGTAAAAACAAAATGTAAATTGACTTTTATTGTAAACACATTGTATTGTGCACAGCACAGCACACAGTGAAATTTACTATTAACTCATCCTAGTATTAAGAGCTGTGGCAGCTGCTATCCAGCGCATAGGGAGCAGTTTAGGGGGCCGAGGCCTTGCACACGGGCACCTCGGCAGTGCCCAGAAGGCAAAAAGGCAACTCTCCAGCTACCAGTCAACAGTCTGTACTTGGTCCATGTGGGGCGTTACAGTAAATAAAATAATAATGATAATAAAAAATAACTACTGAGACTAATTGAAAGTACAAATGTTGTGCTAACAACAAGAAATGTAATGGAAAACCTATGATTGACTGGAAAATTATCTTACTTTTGAGAGAATGGTAAGAAATGTTTTGAGGGTCAACTTCTTAAAATATATTATAGTTTTTTTGTATTTTACATGCAATACATGAGTTAATTTTATTAATTGTATTTGTACATTTTACTAAATTGTATTTATGGGGTGATTTTTTCCAACTTGTTCTGGTTTGTTTCAGTGATGTGGTCTTTTGAAAACTTCTTCAATGAAAGGGAGTACTGTAAACCAAAAGAAAAACAGCAAGTGTAGATAATAAATAAATGTGGCATTACCTTTATTTCTGGGAGAATTAACAGATTAAACTCTTGGAAAAAAAGCCACAATATAAAAAAAATATCATGCAACATTCAGGACAACACTGAGTACAAAATGTGAAAATATTATTTCCACATATTAATGAAGCTGTTTCTTGTCACAGTCATGTTTAAAGAGGAAGACCCGCTGCTGTCCCGGCCGTCTGTGCTGCCTCTGGATGGGGGGACTGTGTGTCCCGTGGGGGGTCAACCCAGGATGGATCGGGGCTTCCACGTGAGAGGTGACCCTATGGCTGACGATCGAGGCCTGGGCTTCCACCTGCCCCCCTACCCCTCCACCTACTCCCCTCCCTGCCCCACTATGAGTTACCACGAGGAGTACTGCTCCAAACCTGACGCTGCGGTGGAAGAGCCCGGCAGGTCCAGGGCAGGCCTGTCTGAGCGTCACCCCAGCTTCGAGAACCTGGAGCTGGGCTTCACCGAGCTCCTTCCCCCTTATACCCCCGCGGCCCACAGCCTCCCTCCCCCTCTCCTTCCCCATGGCTGGACTCACCCTATCTTTCCTCCTCGCCCTCTCCCTCCCACTCCTCTTCTCTCAGCCCGTTTCCTGCCGGCAGTCCCATCTCAACCTCCCCTCTGCCTCCCATGCCCACCTCCCCTTACCCCCAGTACTCTGCTTATCCTCAGGAGGTGTGTCCCTCACCCCCCTCCAACCCCAGCCCATATCAGGACATGTGCCCGGCACCCTACTCCCAATACGAGGGCTGGGACCCCCAGGGAAGGGTGCTGGGGATGGGACATGGGGGAGAGAGGGATGCCAAGATCCAGGAGTGCCCCCTGGAGTTTACCAGCTCTTCTATGCACCACATTACATTTGAAGAAGGTAAGCTGCATATATTTGTCTGAATGAGCGCAAATGTGTTATAATCTGTTAATAAGATGACATAATTGGCTACATTAGGTAAAGGACTGTTTACGGGAGCTGGTCATCGTTGTGAAATAAACCCTGCAAGGTTTAGCTGTACATTATCCTGCTTATTACACAGCTGCTTACTTAAGAAACTACTAATTTGAAACAAAAATGGTCCGCCAGAGTCCGACATCAGAACTGCGTCCATAGCAGCGGTCTGCTATAGAGAAATCAGAATCAGTGGGGTGGATTGGTGGGTTTAAAGATACCAGACCACCAAGCAGACTGCCGTCCTGTGTGAAACCAGAAGTCAACGTTGATTTATTTGTCACGTAACTTATGCACTTAAGTAATGCCATATTTTAAGCTGCTGCACCCCAAAACTAAGTCGTTTTATTGCCTAAATCTAAGAAACTTGTTTCCTGTGAAGAAGGAAGTTTATTTTGAAAATAAAACATATGCATGTGATGACACGTTTCTGGACATTTATAGGAAAACAAAAGAAAAAAGAGAAAAAAAGTTTTCATAAGATATATGAACCGCTGTATGAGGATATGTTGCGAAGGGATGGGCATGTGCATCTGCATTTGTAGAACAGCCAATAGGAACGCTTTCTCTCTGAAGTGACCTGTGATTGGCCAAAGCCTCCCGTCACGGGCTAGGTATTTTTAAAGTCTCAAAACAGAGCCGTGAGGAGGTGCAGACGTCTGGTTTTCTGTCAGAACACTTGAATTACAATGTGCTGAAAGGTTATTGTGGATTTTTTGCCCAATGATGCCAAATAAAACTGTCTATCTTGGCTTTAATGGCTATTTTACTGATTCTTAAAGTGATGATAACTACAATTTGTTCTTCCTGTTGTAGAAAGTTCATGCTGTATTTTGGGCCCATAGCCTGACTGATATTGTATTTTTGTGGCCAGTACCAATATTGATATTTCAGAGTTGAAAAATAAACTTGCAGTGTTCGCTGGTGGAGACTGGTCAAACTAGGGCTGTTAGGTTAGCTAGAGAGAGTCATCATCAGCATCATAGGAAGGAGGCTAAATAAGACTCCAACTCCAAAATTTTGGCAAGGGAAAGCTGGCATGGCCGTTTTCAAAGGGGTCCCTTGACCTCTGGCCTCCAGATATGTGAATGTAAATGGGTTCTCTGGGTACCCACGAGTCTCCCCTTTACAGACATGCCCACTTTATGATAATCACAGTCAGTCTGGATCAAGTCATAGTCAAGTCAGCACACTGACAGCTGTTGCTGCCTGTTGGGCTGCAGTTTGTTATGATTTGAGCATATTTTTATGCTAAATGCAGTACCTGTGAGGGTTTCTGGACAATATTTGTCATTGTTTTGTGTTGATAATTGATTTCCAATAATAAATATATACATACATTTACATAAATCAAGCATATTTACCCACTCAACATGTTCAGATATGGAGAATTTCTGATTAACCAAAATTAACTATGGACAATTATGCGATTCATTGTGATTTAATATATCAATTGATTGACAGCCCTACCTCAAACATGTCTTTGGTATGTAACAAAAAGATAAGTACATATTGGTGATGATATTCACTAATATATATATTATCTCTGCAGTTTCACACATGCTGGCATTTTTCGACGTTCCCAATCTTAACTTGCATTTTGAACTGCTCAGTGATGAAGAATTGTGATATGAGCCAAATCGGCAGTGCAACATATTTCATCAACCTTTTAAATACAATTGTTTTTAGGGATTAATTAGTATATTATCTTGCCTACTTGCTACTTGGAAAAATCGTCATGGCTAAGAGACTTACAGTATGTAGGAGACAAGTTATTCTGATGCATTCATGTCCTGCTCCTTTCCAAATAAATTGCTCTAAAATAATTTACAGGTTAATACATAAAGGTTGATTCTAGTGATGCATGAGCTGAATAAGTTGTACCAATGACACATGTGAGGTGGATGAAAGGATGGAGTCATTTTCTCTTCTCCCTCCACAGTGACGGAGTTCATCGGGGAGGACATTCAGTCTTACCAGTCAGGCTCCCAGATGGACAACCAGCCAAACTGAGCTCGGAGCAGCTTAGGACCCCCTGACTGATATTCAACGTCATTTTAAATCCACTATGCACTTGGTATTAAGATGCATCGCTCCAGTTACATGTGATATTGGCAGGGGGATTTGATTACCAGGACACTGTTGTAATTATGACCGCAGGTAACTGTTAAAGGGAAACTAATGCTTTAACATGTTTTCGATATAAATTATACAAGAAAGTGTTTGGGTTTGGTGTGTCTCGTGTGTTTTTCTTGCAAAATAACAAAAACAAAATTGTACTAGGTGAATCCAGAATAGAGGGACCTAAGGAAAAAGGCTTAGACATATGGAAAACTAAATGGTTTAACAAGATAAGATGCAAGATGCCTTATTCTCTATAACTATTTAAGTATCTTTTCATTTTTTTCCCAAGGGAGGCAGTTATTTCTTTTTCCTGAAAGTGGCTTTATTTTAAGATTACACCTGCAGAAACTTAATCCTTTAAAATATTTTTATTAGGAAACGTGCACATCAGTAATACAGACATGTGTGAAGTGGATATCAGGACTCAATTCTGATACTTAACAACAGAAGACAATACCAGGAAATAAAGGTAAAACAAGACAAAAAGAAATGCAAACACAAAATAAAATAGATCCACATACACAGAGACTGAATCCATCTTGCAGTAAAAACACATTTGCTTGCTCAGTTCCTGGATGTGATGGAAATTTTCAGAGTAATGGCGACAGGATTTAGGATCCTGCGTTGCCAAATAGCAGCAAATATTTTTGATTTTTTGCTTCAATGCCAGATTCAGGTGTAGTAATTTAATGAAATGATTTCTCAGCAGAGAAAATGACTAAAAGTGACAAAGACTTTATTGACAACTGAACTTCCAGTAAGACTGATTCATGTTATCTCGGCAGATAACATGATTTGAGCCTGTAGCTGGTGAAAAGGTAGCGCTGAGACAGAAGGTAGTTTGACCTCATGAAAGGATGATGTGAAAAGGCTGTGGCTGTGAAAGCTGTTTGAAAGGTTTGTATGAGAAATAGCCTGTGAAATCCTCCCAGCAGAGCAGGTTTGTCTTGAAGAACAGCACCACCTGGGGGGACCCGGGACGCCTCAACTGTTCGAGATAACACGTTATGCTGTAAAAATACACTGCTATTACTTTCTGCTGTGTGTACTTCCTCCACTAAAAGGAGTGCAGCAACAAGAAAGGCAAACAGCACGTGTTTAATTATTGCAATACAAGATAATAAAAATACACCAACCTAACAAAAAGACGCCAAAGTAGCATTATATGTTTTCTTGACAGTTTTATGGGTCTAAATGGTTCAGCGTAACCATAAATGGGCATGTTGGGAGCTTGGGACCAAAAAAGCCTTAATGGTAAGGGATAGATATAGATGGTGTAGAGCTTTGAACATCTTTTAAGACGAACTTACTGCTGGAATCTGAAGCCATAATTCCTTCATGACATTTTCTGTTCCTGTTCCAGCTCCTACTTTTTTCTCTCTGGCTGCAGCTCATGAAAGGTAGCTACATGTGGAAAGTTCGAGGGGTAAATGTGGCAACAAATAATGGACGGGACGACTCCAAGCACAAACCTCTGACTGCTCCACTTTGCTGCAAATAATTTGTTTTTAGTCATGTTTGGGGCTCAAACATTGGCACTGCCATTTGGTTTTTGCACATCATTGACAGTGTAAAACAATTAAAAGTGCAAACTTTTTCTTTATTTAGGTATAGTCATGTGACATAATAATTCAGATACTCAAAAAAGAAAGTAAAATGTGAAGAAAGCAAAAAAACATTTAAAGACGAGAAAAAAATAGAAAAGCAATTTCTGGATGCTGAACAGCTGACACTACGCTGAAATGCTGAATTAAATGATGTTAGAAGAAGGTGAGAAGGTTTAATTTGTATAATATGTGTGTGACTATCATTGAAATGTTTAATGGTGCCAATAATAATTCCAGCATTCACTTCAATAACATCAGTAAACAATGTGAACATAAAAGACAGAACAAGCATCCTGATAAACTAATAGGCCTTCCCCTTACTTAGTAATACTTCATTCATTTTACCAAAACGTTGAGCAATGTCAAGATTGGTCGCAGCAATCATGGCTGTCTGTGGTTCAAGATTTAATTAAAGCCTCGTAAATTCTGTCAATCAACAGCCACGTCATACACTTTGTCTTTTATGGTCTCTTAATGTAATGTTGAGAAACACACCACTTTATTTGTCATTACATTATCTGTGTAGCATAGTTTCCTGGCCTATGAATGAACAACCAAGGTCACCCTGACTTAATGCTGCTGAATTACCCACTAAAATACATCTGCTGTCTAGGAACTTATAGAGCTCCAGTGGGTGCAGGTCTTCCTCAAATAAAAGTCAATAAAATTATTAATATTTAATGTCTTTCTAATATGCCTAAATTGTTCAAAGTTATTATGGCCTTTATCCATCGTTCTTTTTATGTATCGTACATTATAGTCTTATTGTGTGTTTACAGTAAACCTCGGGTTTGTAACAGCAGTAACACTGTAAGTGGTAAAATTACCAAACATGGGATTGCATGCTTAGCCTTGAGTGTTTCCTTCATTAATTAAGGTGATTTTTAGGCCTTTCAACAGTGTTTTTTAACAGACTTTTCAGTGTCCCACAATTTGGACATGACTGCTCAACATTAAAAAAATCAAGATTTCTCTGAGACAACTTTACACTGAGAATACAAAAATGTCATGTGTAGACCATTTATACCAGTGTGATATTTGTATTTTATTTGTATAAGTTATTTTTGATTAGGAGTGGTACTGGGTTTGGATTTAATGTATTGGCTTCATATCACAGAATAGTCCAGAAATCTGAAATGCAAAAGTCCAATATTAGGTAAATTCACCCTAATCCTCTACTCACATAAAGTCAAAGTGTCACCAGGGGGAGGTATAATCTCAAACATCACACAGTGTCAGTGAGCTCTCCGCCTGACTGACATATACAGGTTCATGAAGCAGCAGCCAAGTGGACCCTTAATGGAAATGCCTGCATTAGATTATAAAGCTCCTATGGGAAAACAGGATGGGCCATTATGTCTAAACCTAGCCTCCATCACTGGAAAGCTAGAGTCCCAAAGGACTAAAGCTAACTATAGGATGACTAACTATAGGATCACTAAGGTATGTAGGAATCATACAGAGCAGTTAGGCTGCTGCTGCCCGCTGATACGCTGCTAGTGTACACACTGTTTACTGCAGAATAATACCAATAATACCACAGCCACTGTAATACTATTAACGCTGCCCCTATAGTACTGGTACTGACTCAGATAGTGACACATATGCTAACTCATAATAGTAATAGTGATCTTAATGGTCTTACTCCTTCCTATTTATGTGACTTGCTTTTACCATATGAACCCAGCGGAGTCCTCAGGTCTTCTGGACGTGGCCTTTTAACTGAACCCAAAGCTGCCTGAAGATCTGAGGGCGACATGTAATATTAATAGTTTTAAAAGTAAGCTTAAGACCCATCTTTTTAGTCTGGCCTTTAACAACATTTTTAATTTAATCCATTTTAGGTATTTTATTTTACTATATACATATATTATTTTATTATATATATTATTAAAAATTTGTTCAGTTTTATTTGTTTTAATTGTTTTAATATTTCAAATTTCCCGTTTTAAAAGTCTGGCCTCTAACTTTTTTTTTTTTTAATTTAATCAATTTTAGGTATTTTACTATATATATATTTTATTTTATCGTATATATTATTAAAATTTGTTCAGTATTATTTGTTTTAATTGTTAATTGTTGTTGTTTGTTTAATTGTTGTAATATATCAAATTTCCAGTTTTAGTCTGACCTCTAGCATTTTTTTTTAAAAATTTAATCTATTTTAGGTATTTTATTTTTATTATTTTATTTATTTTTTATTTTATATTTTTTATTCTATTTTATTGTATTCTGTTTTACATGTTTTTAAATGTGTTCAGTTTTATTTGTTTTTATTGTTTTAATATTTCAAATTTATCTTGTGTGTTTCCTTAATTCATTTTATTTCTTTTTAATTCGCTTTAGTTTGTCATGATGTTGATTGTGTGTGTTGTGTGTTGATTGTAAAGCACTTTGTGCTACATTTCCTTTTGTATGAAAAGTGCTATACAAATAAATACAAATAAAGTTATTATTATTATTATTATTATTATTATTCTTAATGCTGATCATAATGATATTAATAGCACTAGCTCTATCATTGGCAGTATTATCAGTGGCATTTTTACACTAGTTTAAAATACATTTTTAAATGGAGGTGAATGTAATGTTTGATACATGATATTAAATGATTAGAGTGGGCAGCCATGCTAGAGGCTATGTGAGGCTTTGCTTATACAACCCCTGGCAAAAATTATGGAATCACCAGTCTTGGTGGATGTTCATTCAGTTGTTTAATTTTGTAGAAAAAAGGCAGATCACAGACATGACATAAAACTAAAGTCATTTCAAATGGCAACGTTCTTGCTTTAAGAAACACTAAAAGAAATCAAGAAAAAAAATGTGGTAGTCAGTAACAATTACTTTTTTAGACCAAGCAGAGGGAAAAAAATATGGAATCACTCAATTCCGAGGAAAAAATTATGGAATCACCCTGTGAATTTCCTTTCCCACCTGCATCAGATTAAATCTGCTCGTTAATCTGCAGTTAAAAAGGAGTGATCACACCTTGGAGCTGTTGCACCAAGTGGATTGACATGAATCATGGCTCCAAGACAAGAGATGTCAATTGAAACAAAGGAGAGAGTTATCAAACTCCTTAAAGAGGGTAAATCATCACGCAATGTTGCAAAAGATGTTGGTTGTTCACAGTCAGCTGTGTCTAAAATCTGGACGAAGTACAAACAACATGGGATGGTTGTTAAAGGAAAGCGTACTGGTAGACCAAGGAAGACATCAAAGCGTCAAGACAGAAAACTTAAGGCAGTATGTCTTGAAAACAGAAAATGCACAGCAAAACAAATGAGGAAGAAATGGGAGGAAACTGGAGTCAACGTCTGTGACCGAACTGTGAGAAATCGCCTCAAGGAAATGGGATTTACATACAGAAAAGCTAAACGAAAACCGTCATTAACACCTAAACAGAAAAAAAACAAGATTACAATGGGCTAAGGAAAAGCAATCTTGGACTGTGGATGACTGGATGAAAGTCATATTCAGTGATGAATCACGAATCTGCATTGGGCAAGGTGATGATGCTGGAACTTTTGTTTGGTGCCGTTCCAATGAGATTTACAAAGACAACTGCCTGAAGAAAACATGCAAATTTCCACAGTCATTGATGATATGGGGCTGCATGTCAGGTAAAGGCATTGGGGAGATGGCTGTCATTAAATCTTCAATAAATGCACAAGTTTACATGGACATTTTGGACACTTTTCTTATCCCATCAATTGAAAGGATGTTTGGGGATGATGAAATCATTTTTCAAGATGATAATGCATCTTGCCATAGAGCAAAAACTGTGAAAACATTCCTTGAAGAAAGACACATAAGGTCAATGTCATGGCCTGCAAATAGTCCGGATCTCAATCCGATTGAAAATCTGTGGTGGACGTTGAAGAAAATGGTCCATGACAAGGCTCCAACCTGCAAAGCTGATCTGGCATCTGCAATCAAAGAAAGTTGGAGCCAGATTGATGAAGAGTACTGTTTGTCACTCATTAAGTCCATGCCTCAGAGACTGCAAGCTGTTATAAAAGCCAGAGGTGGTGCAACAAAGTACTAGTGGTGTGTTGAAGTGTTCTTTTGTTTGTTTGTTTTTCATGATTCCATAATTTTTACCTCAGAATTGAGTGATTCCATATTTTTTCCCCTCTGCTTGGTCTAAAAAAGTAATTGTTACTGACTACCACATTTTTTTTCTTGATTTCTTTTAGTGTTTCTTAAAGCAAGAACGTTGCCATTTGAAATGACTTTAGTTTTGTGTCATGTCTGTGATCTGTCTTTTTTCTACAAAATTAAACAACTGAATGAACATCCACCAAGACTGGTGATTCCATAATTTTTGCCAGGGGTTGTAGGCACCGTGGTACTAAATGCTAACACAACCATGGTCTATAGGGTGACCAGGTGTCCCACTTTATGAGAGACAGCACAGCATATTTATCCCTCATGTCATGTCCCACATTTTGATACTATGTCCCACATTTTGATCGGCCCCAGTTTTCAAAAGTCAAACCACTGCAGGACAAATGATTTTCTGAAATATGGCTTTCATCCAGTGGCTGTGAAGTAAACTGTGAACCTGTCGTCACGTGCAGGTTAACCTAAGTTAAGTCTTTGCTTGCTGCAGCCAACAGGGAAAAGTCATAAACTAAGCAGATTTTGGCAGATTAATGGTGCCTTCAAATGGGGTCAGGTTTACCGTGTTTACGAGTTGGGTCCATCTGAACGTCCCCCTCATGTCAAATTCACGACATTGTAAGTGGAAAGTTTCTGAAAGCTCAGAGTTCATGACTTGTGACATGTTTGTTGACGTTGTGATTAATGGTGGAGCCCATCGAAGTTCATTTATCAGTGCATAATAAAGTTAATATTGTACAGTATATTGTAATTTTAGTCATATATTGTTTTTCTGGGTGTCTGAGGAAAATGCTGATATTCTCAACAACCTCATCATTCTCCTCTGTCATTATATCTTTGCATTTCCTTCATTATGTTACCCACTAGCTAGCTTGCTAAACTGTTAGCATCTGTGGCTTCTAGACTGACCCGCGACAGTAACATTAATATTGCCTTTGCTTAGCAGCGGTGTTCTTTACAACTTAACCACTTGAACGCCACGAATATTGTGTACATGACTTCCCATCTTGTAAACATGGTAAACATGACTCCATTTAAAGGCATCATGATGGAAACTACCTCAATGAAAAGGAAGACTGCTAAAATACTCATAACTAGGTGAAGCTTGTGGAAGGTGATTCTCCAAAGATTTCTTGCAAAATTAAATATTTATCAACCAGAGTGCAAAGCATAGAGATGTTACATGCAATAGAAATTTTTGTTGTTTAAGTAAGATAGACATTATATCAAATTTAAAGACTACGCAGCATTAGTAACATGTCCCACATTGTCCCACACAAACACACTCTTTGTCCTACATTTGGTTTGCTGGGATCAGGTCACCCTAATGGTCAACAGCATGCTCACTGTAAGGAATGTGTGAACTTAGGTTGTGGTTTTGTTGCATGTTCTTATTTGCACTTCCTGTTTTATTTTGTATTTCTAACATTCCCTCTCCTTTCAGATCACTTCACTTCCTTCCCGCATGTTTCCCGCCTGCATGTTTGAGCACCTCCTCTTGACCCAGTTCTAACACCATTCACCTGCGTCTGATCGTCGTCTCCCCGCCCTGATTGTGTCCACCTGTGCATCGTCAATCACTCCTCTCACTAGTATTTATTGTGTGCTTCCCCTTGCTTCTGTGCCAGTTCATCTCAGTTCCCCCGTGTTCAAGCGATCCAGCGTTTCCTCTCTAGTGTTTTTGACTTCCTGTGTTCCGACTTCTCTGCCAGTGTTTTTGACCCTGTTTTTGCCTGCCGTTTTTGATATTGTTTGCCTGTCATCTGCCTTCACGTGTACCGAAGATTGCTTTGATTAAAGAGCCTGATTTTTGCCTGACTCCTGTGTCCAGAATCCTGCTTTTGAGTCCAAGTCTGTCTGTTATACCAGCCGTTACACTCACAATGACAATACTAACACACCTGTTATGTCTCATCCTGCTCCTTAGATTATGTGTTTTAATTTCCGCAGTACTCAGTTATTTCCTGTTTTATTTTGTAATACTTACAATGATACTTCACTTCCTGCCCTTGTGTGTTTCCTGCCTGTGTGATTACCTGCCCACCCTGTTTGACCTGCGTATAATCATCCTCACCTCCTCATAGTTAGCCTGGCCTCCCCAGAGTTTTACCCTGTCTCTGTGCCAGTTTGTCAAACACCCCGCCATTTCCGGTGTTAGTGTTTCTTTTTTTTCCTGACCCAGCTGTTTACCTTTTTGGTTCTGGTTCCCCTTTTCTGACTGCTCACCTGTGTACCGCACCTTTATTTTGGCAAGTAAGGACTGTTTAATTTCACCTGCCCTGTTCTGAGTTGTGCATCTGAGACCTGTTTTTTCTCTTTGGTTTTATCAGTCGTAACAACGCCGATGTTGAGCACGTATAATCTTTCCTTCAGCGCAATGCATGATGGTTTACATTGCTCATTTTGTGACTACCATTGTCCACTATGATCCGTTGTGGGATACTTTGAGTCCACTATATGCGGTATAATAATTCTCACTCTACATTCAGACAGCACTACAAAATGGCAAATTCACTATACTTTAATGAGTTGTGAGTGATGTTGGACACAACTCAGATCTTATTGTACATCCACAGCTGGGAGCAGTAACTTCCTTCCAAAATTACAGTGAAGTTGCAGAGTAACCAGCACAGAGGAAGTCACTGCACCAAGCCAAGTAATAGTCCCACCCATAACAACCCATATAAAACCACACCTTCTTGTTTCACAGACTGAGTAGAAGCTTACATGCCACAATGAATAAACTGACCTTTATGTGCTATGTTGTTGAAGTTCCCCTTTAAAAACATAATAGCAGATACTGGTCTCGAAGCCACAACTTACAATGCAGTCAGTGTAGGGTCAGAAGACACAAATGTGTTAAAATAAAATGAGCATATTAGGGACCCAACAAGGCCAATTTTCTTGTCACAAAGAGCTTGCACAGCTGTCTGCCTGCAGAGACTCTCATGGCCTGGAAAGAGAAGAGGAAAGTATTTGTGGGAAGATGACGATACATGAGCCTCAGGACTGAAGGAATGGCAGGCCTTTCCAAGCTCTCAGCACATCTGTGTGTCTACTTTTATGTGTTGTATGTTTTCAGTCAAGCATGATGTTGTCATTCCAGCATGCTTGTTGTTATGCACTTGACTCCGCTTAAAGATGGAAACAAGATGCTGCGTTTCAGACAGACTTCTTTCTATGGCCTCTTTCATTTCAAGATTGTATCAAGCTATTGTGGTGCTGATGACTTGCAGTCTTTGTTCTTTTTATGAGTCAAAGTGGGAGTAAGGCCAAGAATTAATTTAGTTACTTAAGGAGAGTAGGAAGGCTACTCCCCACAAGACATTTTCATTGTATAGCAGCAAAGCTTGCTGGGAGATGGTGTAAAACAGACGAAAGCAGTGCAGACTAACCTTGTGCCAGCAGAGATAGCCAAAATGAATTTTTAAGAGGCCGAGGAGACAGGAAACACATTTTTCACTGAGACAGATTAGAGATAAATAAGACAGTTTAGAGAAGAGCTGAGACTACAACATTTTCACTCCAGCAGCATGTGATTAATGTTTATAATCAAAATTAAAATATAAATGCTATTATTTAACATGCATTTTGATGACAGTCCTGATATGTTGTATGATACATACCCCAAAATATAAACAAAAACATTTAACAGTCCTATTGATAACATTGTTATGTTTGAGGTTTTATAGATTAAGAATAGTAAGTAGAAAAAAAATATGGATTTTACTGGAAAAAAATATTATTTTTGTGAATTAATAATTTTTTAAAATTTTGGCATGTCCAAAATGAATGTTTTTGCTATAATAATATATAAATATCTGAGGTTTGGCTCCCACTTCTAACAAGGCTTGTGAGGCAATAATAAAACAACACTGGTATCATGTGGTATCTCTGGGTCATCAGTTAGTGTGGAAAAAATAGATAAATGGCTGAGACTGCCGTTAAGTGCCTGGCTATGACTTGTTGAGAAGTAAATGCGATGGAATGGGAGAGGGAGAGTGCACAATCTACTGGCTGAATGTTATCAATAGCACCTTTAAATAAAATTTGCACAGGAAATCAGGATACTGTCACTGTGTTTTCAGATGATTCATTTTCATACCTGTTGTGCTTAACACTGTGAAACTCAAACTCAGGGTGTACGGGATCATTAAATATAACCTGAGCTGTATGAATGAATGAATTCATGAGAAAACTAACGGAAAGACTGCAAATGTGTTCTGTAGATGTGTCAAAACAAAATCTATCAGATATAAAATGAACAAGTCAAACATATAATGCTCTTAAAAATTTATGATAAGCCTTTAATAAAAACTGTCAGATACTGTAAACACATGCTACCTGGCAAAGAAAAAACTTTACTTGAAGATTATGAAAAAAATTGACGTAGACTTAGAACATCTCACGGTAAAGTTGCAGATTGTAACCGAGTGAAATTTCTTCCGCGTGCCAAGCATGTAGGAGAACCACGAGGGCTGACGCTAAAATGTGAATGCCCCTATTTAGCACCAGTGTTTGGTTTGTCCATTCTGGGCTACTGTAGAAACATGGCTGCTGGCTCTGCTGGTCGCGTCTAGAAGGTAACCTGCACGTTGCCAAATCTGATCTGAGATCTGTATAAACTAGCAAAAACTCTCACGGGACTCACTGTTCGATCAATGCCTAGCCTTAACTATCTCACGAGAGTTTTTTCAATTTGCTGGTTCCCTTCTACACAAGATTGGCTGTGAAGAGGACCCACTCTGTCTATAAATGGCTCATTTTAAGGTATTATTATACACTGAAGGAAACTCCTTATTAATATTATATTCCATTTCAGTACATAGATCCCCAAAATGCTGCACACCGTTCCTTTAAATTCACACCATCAGACACCATATGTTTTCAGTTTTACTATATATCTATTCTGGCCATTTTCCTGAATATTTTTACATTTTATATCTACACAGCCGTAACATTAACAACATTATGACTGCTGACAGGTGAAGTGAATAACATTGATAATCTTGTTACAGTGGCACCTGGCAGTGGGTGGGCTATATTAGGCAGCAAGTGAACATTTGATCCTTGAAGTTGATGTGTTGGAAGCAGAAAAAATGGGTAAACATAAGGATGTGGGCGACTTTGACAAGGACCAAACTGTGATGGCTAGACGACTGGGTCAGAACATCTCCAGAAGTGCAGATCTTGTAGGATGTTCCCAGTCTGCAGTGGTCAGGACCTACCAAAAGTGGTCCAAGAAAGCAAAACCGGTGAACCGGTGACAGGGTCATGGTTGACCAAGGCTCACTGATGCACAAGGAGAGCGAAGACTGGCCCGTGCTGTCCGATCCAATGGAAGAGCTACTGTAGCTCAAATTGCTGAAAAAGTTGATGCTGGTTCTGATAGAAAGGTGTCAGAACACACAGTGCATCGGTCCGGTCAGGGTGCCCATGCTCACCTAATGTTATGGCTCTATACTATAATACAAATCTGAAAATAATTTTCCGACTCCTAACTGCCGGGGGCTGGACTTGCTATTGTACTAGCCACATTCCCATGCCTGAAAGTACAACCCTTTCTTAAACAAAACAAACTCCATGTCATGTCATTGTGTCAGAACTGGGCGTCTCCTTTCCTGCCCATATGTAGATTTATAGGTGACTGAAATGTTTACTGTGCTGCACTCCGCCCCTCAGAGGCAGCAGTCATCAGGAGGTTGCACTGGGGTCTGCAGAGAGCTGTTGGGGGATCTGGCAGTGAAGGGAGGTGCTGGGGAAAGTGTGTTGACAGACAAAGTAAACAGGGAAGTATAAATAGTATGCATAGAGCAGATGCTGATTTATACTTGGTTTACTTTCAGATCAAACAATCAGCTCTGTTTTTCTTAAAATTAATACATTTCTATCACTTGTGAAAGACTTCATATGTATGTGGCGCAGTAGGTATTGTACAGTTAGCATGTGGTAGTGTAAATACATCATCTTTGCGTCCTTAAATGTAATCTGATCAGTTATACCACTTTAACGGTACAGTGTGTAGGATTTGGTGGCATCTAGTGGTGTGGTTGCAGCCAACTGAATACCCCTCTGCTCACTCATCTCTGTCAAAGACTTCAGTAACGTGAGCCACCGAGTGCAAAAGAAGTCGCTCAGAAGCCATCTTAACATAATAATGGTACTTTAGGAGCATCAGACAATGGCTGGTGGTACCACAGTTTTGCACTCCACAGCTCATGTTACTGCAGTTTCACAAGCATGTCAGATCTACTGTGGCCC
The DNA here is from genome assembly GCA_947000775.1 of Pterois miles. NCBI lineage: Eukaryota > Metazoa > Chordata > Actinopteri > Perciformes > Scorpaenidae > Pterois > Pterois miles. The sequence continues at coordinate 297,791 of CAMQGK010000488.1, read as the reverse complement.
TCAGGTAATGTAAAAGCATTGAAGCCCCTGTAGGAGAAGAAGAAGAAGATATTCCTACCCCCACCCCCTCTTTCCCCCCCCCACCCCCACACCCCACACACCCCCCATCACCCTAATTAAATGAGCCCCCCCCCCCCCCCCGCCTCCGGCACCCCCGCCCAAGGGAAACGCCCCCCCCCATCCCCATTTTTTCCTTGGCTGACCGGTGACCCCCCCATCCCAACCAACCCCCAAGACTGAGCTACTCCCCTCATCTAGAACGAATGTTTGGTTTGTCCCTTTTGGGCTACTGTAGAAACATAGCAGAAAAAAGCAACATGGCGGACTCTGTGAAGAGGACCTACTCCCTATGTAGATTCTAATTTCTGGTGATTATACATGAATGACATTATAATGTTCATCTGGAAATCAATTAGCTTCATCCTGTTGTGTCACTTCTGGTTGCAAAGAACCAAGATGGTGACGGCCAAAATGCCGAACTCAAGGCTTCAGACCAGTGTCACAGTGACTACAGCCACTTCTTATATAGTCTATGCTAAGAACCATGAATGCCTGTACAAAATGTTTCAATTCATTTAGTAGATGTTGAGGATATGTGAAAACTTTGACCTGCTGATGGCACTAAATAAGTCAGGGGAGTCACCAAAGTCATTAGAATACATCCCATGGACACCTTGATTTTTCTGCACCAAATTTACTGGTAATCCATCCAATAGTTGTAAAAATGTTTAACCATAAACCCAAAATGTCAACCCCATGTACAACATTTCATGGCAATCCATTCAATAGCTGGTGAGATATTTCAGTCAACACCAAAGTGGTGGACCAACTACCTGACATTACCGCAGAGCTACTCCGCTAGCACGGCTGAAAACAAAATAAAAATCATGCAAGTGGGTAATACGGCACCTTTAACCTAAACATAAAACAATACACAAAAATATGTTTAACGTGGTTTTATTGAAACACTGGATTATGTTTTCCTACAACATTGATGTGGTATGCACAATTGAAACACAAACAGTGGAATATAAAAAAAGCTGAAGAATATAACATTTATAATAACATCTAGAGAGAGAGAAGCATCTTTTTTGGTCTCTTTCTCTGTATATTTATTTCAGCAGTACAAAGCCAATAGACCCAATCAACAACATATACTAACTTAGTGGTGTGAGTTTGGTGTGAATAGATGGTTTGATATTTAGAGACACCAGAAATTTAAACACACATAGAAAATACTAATATTAAGTGCACTTTAAACATACTTTTCTTGTTTTTTAACTCCACTATCTTGCATATGGTCTTTCCACATATATATTCTTGCCATAGATTGTAGCTTGCAGATACACATATATCATAACAGGAGCAACAAGCTAGCCTAGCATTCATCTTAACATCATGTAAACTATTTTGCTCTAACTTAAAATCTGACAACATTGGAGCCGTGTAAAAAAAAAAAAAATGATATGAATGATACAATCTGATCAGCTGCTCTGCATACTGTTGGGAAAACAAAACAGTCAGTTCCTTAAATGAAATCATCAAAAACACAATTTCCATTTGTATGGCATTCAAATATTTTCTCCAACCGTTAACTTAATCTTGGCTCCTACATTTCATCTCTTAGCGGTTAAAAACAGAAATACTGATCGGTAGTCTCTTTAGAACTGGCATCAAATTGAATCAAACTTAAAACAGAGCACTGACATAAACATTATGCAGAAACAATAAACAAAAACACAATAAGCCGCCATGTTCTTTGGTTTTTCTTCATTCATCATTCCAGACTATGTTTACATGCAGTATTTGGGGTGTTAGCTTGTATCTTTGTTAAGAATCAGGAGATTCCTTTAATAGCTTAATCATTATCCTAAACATCTTTTTACAATGGGCAATGATCTGCCATTAAAAAAGATCCAGCAATAACATTCAGGTCTTTCATAATCAAGATTAGAGTCTATCCAGGTCACTGGAAGCAAGGTTTGACTCTTACATGCTCCAACACATGAACAGAAAGCCTCAGTAATTTAAGGGAATATTGTTGTACGTGTAAACATAGCCATTGACCTCAACCTTCTCCTCTTCTCTCTCTCTATGGTGCTAAGCAGTATACTTTACACAAAATCAAATTTGGCAGGTTTGCAGAGGCAAAACTGAGTATGGGGCCCAAAAAAAAAACAAAACACATTTTCGTTTGACAACCCAGACTGGCCAGCTGAACTTGTCAATTTCTTTAAAAAGCCATGTTCACTGCTCCTAATAAATTATCTCCAGTACATCCTGAGTCAACCATTACGCAAGTACTTTGGGCTATTTCTCTGACTATTTTTCTGCACCAGTACTATAGTGAAATCTTTAATTTTCAAATTTCAAATTGGAGCCACACTAGTTTACAATCCAATAAACTCTACCAGTTGTGTTAGAACTCCACAGTCTGCTCTCATCATGACCCACAAGCTCCTCCAGCTGGTGTGGATGCCATTAAACAAACAGACCGGAGTCGCAGTGATTACGCTAGCCTTTGCTCGCAGCACCGTATTTGACAGCAGTTCGACAGCCTTTGAGAACCTGCCAAGTTCAATTTTATTTGGAGCATACTGCTGGCCTAACTCCCTCCGTCACCCCTCAAGCGCTGACAAACACCAGGCGGGTGGAGTAGATCAGGTCGGCCAGGTAAAGGATGAAGTTGACAGCCGTGAGCACGGAAACCGCCATGAGCTTATCCCACACGCACAGCCCCAGTGCAGTGTTGCAATTGCTGGGCCTATTTTTTGTGCCGCCATGCTTAGGATCGAAGTTGAAGATGGGCCAGATAATGGTTGCTGACAGGTAGAGGACCACGGCCAGCAGGGCGTACGCAGACAGGAAGCGTGCAAACGGGAAGGGGAGGCAGCCGGTGCACTCGCCTATGCATAGCAGGATGATGGCGGCCGACAGGATGAAACAGATGCAGTAGACAGACATGCAGTACTTGAGTGCATCGTGGCGGTCGTACAGTACGGGGTCGCTGACAAAGACAAAGATGATGCAGGCCACGAAGGTCTCGCAGACTTTCAGCAGGCCGGGGGCTGTGGCCATGTAGCCGGCCACCTCACCCGGACGTGCCTTGCTGATGCTCACCTCGGTCATGTAGGCGATGGTGGCCAGGCAGGAGAAAACGGTCGACACGATGCGGTAGTCGCGGATTGCACTCGGGCCTGTGGAGCCCTTGAGGAAGTAGAGAGGGAAGATGATGGAGGCGGACAGGCAGAGCAGAGCGGCGTAGCAGGCAAAGGTGATAGGGAAGTTCTTCCAGGAAACAGGAGCTCTGGTCTGAAGTCCGAAGAGCTCCACCAGGATGACGAGCAGACTCCCGGCGAAACTGAAGGCCCAGCAGAAGATGCACCAGTCTCCGGTGCCGTGGTAGAGTCTGCCTCCATGCACGGCCACAGAGAAGGCCACGCAGGAGAAGATCAGGGCTGCCAACCGCGTCCATAGGAGGGGGTTGGAGTGGAGGACTATAGCCATGATGTAGCAGGTAACGTGAGAAGCTGGTTCCTGTGAGATATGATTCTCTTTCTGTTGGGAATCACTTCCTCAGATTTTTACCATCAGCCGCACAGAGAAGGCAGAGAAAACTGCAAGAAGAAAAGACATTGAAAAGAATTAGTAAGCAAGACTTTATGTAATTTTTCATGACCTCTAGATGAAGTACATGATACGACCACATGAGGGCTCAAACAGGCTCTGCACTCCTACATGCCCTTCTCTCAAACACACAATGCTGTTATTGTATTTTTATGAATGGTTGAAACAACAAGTGAAAACCCAATTTAAAACCACAAATAATGACTGCACTGTGGTCACTCTCGTCAGCACATTAGCGTCTGGTCAAATCATCTGGCGAACACTGACCCGTATCAAAATTCCAGACTGCTTTCTCACCAGCATTTCTGCAGACTTTCACCCTGACATTCCTCCGTCCTCATGTCCTCTGACGGGCGTGGTGCTGCAACCTCCACTGACCCCACTGTGTGCCTGTCATCACGCTCTAAACATGGCCTTCTCCACTCGTACCACTCCCACAGGGACCTCATCCAGACTGCAAAATAACTGTTGGGTCTTAAAGGGATCCTATTATGTTTATTTTCAGGATCATACTTGTATTTTGGTTTTCTACTCTAACATGTTTACATGCTTTATAGTTTAAAAAAAGCTTTACATTTTGTGTCATACCGGCTGCAGCACCTCTTTTTACCCTGTCTGAAACTCTCTGTTTGACCTCCTGCCCTCCTGTGTTACTTGGTGACATCATTTCGTTACAGAAGAAAAGGCAGGACTTCAATCACGGCATTTCAGGCACTTCAGCAGGAGCGATGTTTTAATTCCCTTTAACCTGAACTTTGGGCTTTGCAGACCTTTCACATGCACAAAAAACTATATAACACACTAAAAGAAAGAGAAAAGGTACAAAAGCATAATAGGTCCCCTTTAAATGTTGAACTTTGTTTAAAGAAACTGCATAAGGGATAGGGTTCAATATTTTTTACTGCCAAAGGAAAAGCATTTTTAGTTATTTATGTTATGATTTCTTGCTGTTTTTCACTGCTATTTGAAGTAGGCAGGACTTCCTTGGAAAAAGATGATGCCACCTACTTCATTGCACCAAAGATTTTTTTTTTTTTGAGTATTAAACTCTTAAAGAATAATACTAGAGATATTTAATTCGAAGATTTTAATTTGATAGATGAATGTTTTCAAATGCTTTAAAGATAATGTTAGGGGTAGGGATTACTTAAATAACCTTTAAGGGTAACTTTCAGCCTGGACTTTATTTTATCATGATTTTATGTCTGACTGACTAATAGTGACAGCAATCTCTGAAATTACTCTAGTATTGAGGGACAGCGCTGTGGACGGCAGCTAGTCACAGGCTGCAATATGGTGCTGTTGGGGCAAGTTGACAACGTCATTTACGTCCATTAAAAGTGCTTATTTTTGCCAGGACAGGCTCTGATTGTTATTATAAATGTCTGACATTATGGAAAGACCCTCGATCAAGGAGAAGTCTGGTTGTGAAATCTGGTGAGGTGAAGTGTTTCTGGAAGACAACGGTTGAGTACATCCATGGTGAAAACACAAGTGTCATCAGGGCAGTTTGTTGTGTTGGAGTACAGAAAGCGTAACTTAGTGTTATCTAAAAGATTTTTAATGTCATGGCTGATATTTAGATGTTTTCCACAATGTGGATGGCCAGTAGTATTTATTTGAGGCGGAGTATACAAATATTCAAATTTCCCGACCAGACTTGGTCACAATAACAAACAGACCAGATCAAGTGAAACGTAAGAAATAGGTTTTATTTCTCTGTAGGGTCTTTTCCATAACGCTGTCAGACACTTATCATAACAATCTGAACCTGTCAGCAGCAGAAACACGAACATTTACTGGACGTAATGTTACACTGACGCTGCTGAGTTGCCCTCACAGCTCGATTAGCAGCTGCCATCTGCAGCGTTCTCCCTCAATACTGGAGCATTTTCAAAAAGTGTTGTCCCAATTAGCCACTTACACACAAATACATGAGAAAATAGGGTCCAGGTCGAATAATACCAAAGTTATCCTTTAACTACTTGTGTTTTATAATTATTCCTTCTTCAACTGTCTTTTCAAGTTCTTCCTCTCTTTCCTACACTTCCAGGATTATTTTCACCCAAGCAGCGTGGTTAAAAGTTAAAGCTAACAAAAGTATTGTCAGATGCACCTCCTCAGAGAAAACCTCTAACAAATCAAAATTCAAAATTAGTTTTTGTTTTTGCCAAGAGTTTGGTAGCTACTCATCATTACTTAGTAAGGGGTATAAAATTTACATCTGCTCTATAAATTCAGCCACAAGTGACAATTAAAGGATAATAGCAAATTGTAGCATTAGCAGTGGAAAAGAGTCATAAAGTCAGCAAACCACGGCTGGTCACACCAGACCAAGTGAGGCTGTAGCAGCAAAACCCAGAGTCTGTTGGACTGAGCAAGAGAGTGTTTTATTGCCTATGAAATTAACTGTTCATTTGTATGACTAACGAATGTGCTATTTCCTACTTTAAAAGTCACGGTCACTCCCTTTTGGCTTACATTACATAGTGTTTTGGCTCAATTTGTCTGACTATTTTTAATGGTTTAAAAAAAGTCTCAATGAATACAATTATATTACAGTGATATAAAAGAGAGAAACAGCAAATCCTCGCATTTGCAAAGCACAAACTAATGCTGGTTTGATGAGCTAATCGATATTTGACTTATCTTGTTAAATTTCGTTTAGTGCGCCTGCCTGACAGTTGTCGATCAGGACACTCCGCCTTGTTTGTTGGTCGCTCGATGCTCAAAGAGATCTGGCCAAATGGCGCCAAGCTCTACTCCAGGTTAACACCCTTTCTGAAAATTATGGTGTGATGTCATGTTTTCAACGAGACATGAGATCAGGTGTGAAATGGTTGTGTGCATCTTTGCTCATTGCAAGGCAGCGAAGGGTATTTTCCAGTTGATTCATATGACTCAAACCACAACCTGTTGTGCAGCTGCAGGCGCGGTGGCCATTAGCGCAGATATCCTCCTCCTCCTCTACGATGGATTTCTATTGAACGCTGGTGCATAATGGCATCTATATAAAGAAACTTCTGCTCTTTGAGGGACTGCTAGTGACGGCTTGTTGCAGAACATTTTCTGATGCGAATAAAATCATTTTTGTTACTTGCTTCGTAAAAAAAAAGTCTTGAAACAAGCTCATTTGCTCTTGAAGCTTTCAGGAAAAAAAAAGCTTTTCAGCCACAAAAGCACATTCAACAGATGGATATTTTCACAGTGCAGAAACCCTCTGACCACACTGGGCGTCCTCCCTCCCATCCCTCCCGACACCCATCACCCACTTGGCTCTGCAGCCGCCACATTCCCTGTTCCCAGTTTACACAGAGAGACAGTTATAAACAAGGAGAAAAGGCCTGTTTACATTAGTCCCATTAGACACCTATAAAGTAGTCGAAGCTGGGGAGGTGAAAACCTGCACTGGTGGCGAGGCATGAATAGAAAGAGGAGAGCAAAAAAGAGAGAAGTGGAAAAAGAGAAGCCTAAAACTCCTGCAGGATGACTAAGTTGAAGCCAGGAGGGGAGTAAAAAGAGGGAGGGACACGGGGGAAGCCCTGTGTCTCAGGCCACAGAAGGACACACAGTTTAAACACAGTGATGGAGTGGAATAGCTGAGACGTGAGTCACCACCGGGCCCCTCTTTTTCACCACTCCTCCTTTCTCCTCCCCCTTCCTCCTCCCTTATTTCTTGTAAGATTTTCCAACTAACTGATGCGTTCCAGATGTGCTTCAGTCTGGCTGCTGTTGAACAACTGGTAACTTTGTCATATTTGCCAAGTTCTTTCCTTTCCTCTCTTTCCCTTCCCTTCCTTCTCTCCTCATAGTCTCATTTGGCGGCCACTCCCTCTCTTTTCCATCGGTTGTCCTCTTTCTCCCGCCCAGCTCAATACTCCCACTCCAGCTTTAAAGTCAGGGTACCAATTACGCTTCATGTAAACCACTCAAAATAAACGTATACGGCGGGGTCGTAATGGAAAAATCAATCCCGCCACTCCCGCTGCCATTACTTTTGCTGCTTATGGAGTCAAGTCAGGAAAGAAATGGGAGAGGAAAATGGCAGAGGGGAGACCAAAAAAAGAGAAAAGAAACAAGAGCACAGTGTGCAAAAGTGTCAGCACAGCATGGAAAACACGACAGGATCGCACAAACAGGAGCACTTCCCCAACTGGAAGAGGTGCTGAAAATAGGTTCGCACATCAGTCTTGCAACAGGACAGCCAACAGGATGTGACAGCATCGTCCTCCTCTGCAATCACTCTTCATAGAGACAACACACACACACACACACACACACACACACACACACACACACACACACACACACACAGATAGATGTGTTTGTGTCAGACAGAGAGGTCATGTGCACACTGCTTGTTTGGTTGTCATGACACAACATCAGTAACTCGATTTCACCCATAATCCACTTAGAGGAGACCCGTGGGTCGAAGCACAAGACAAGCTCTGTTGGCAAACCATCGCAGTGTGTGTGTGTGCGTGTGTGCGTGTGTGTGTGTGTGTGTGTGTGTGTGTGCGTAATAGCCTCATGCTAGTGTTGTAGTATAGTGTCTGTTGTGCTGTTTGTTTTCTCGAAGGCTGGGGCAAAATGTACCTTCACATTTGACCTTTTTCAACCCAAGACAAATCCCACGAATTCGGCACAGATTTCTGAATTAGTCAGACCGGAGAACCGTCAGACACAAAAAGCACTAAACACAAACTCTCTCCAATGAAACACACTGAGTATTTTTTTAAGGTAATCACCTTTTTCTGACACACCAGCCAGCGAAGAGGGGAAACTCATACAGTTCATTTTAATGAAAAACTAAGTTGTTGGTGAGAATCTAAATCAGCGTCTTTAATGAAAACCAGGCATAACCCTAAAGCGTAAAAGTCCCCATAGAGCAGCTGTGTGTCGAGGCCCCAGCAGAGGTTCATTCATTGACTGTGGAGGTGGGTGTGCCGCCTGCCCCACCCTGCTCCCACCACACTACAGCCCACTAAACACAAACCCTCCCCAAGCACAGAACTGTATGTGCAAAAAATGCATTTTCTTCAGGAAACTGGGCTTAAAATAGTACAGCAGAGTGTTTATAAACTCACTAAGGAGCAGTTTCCTCCTACTCTTTTCTGTATAAATATACAGTACATAGGCTCATTTTCAAATTTATTTCAATAATAATAAATAAGAGGTCTTTTTTCAACATGCACACAGATAAACACCCCAGCTGCTGACAGGAGCGCATTCTTCCCGAGTCACGCAGGTAAAAGCAGGACGCAACAAGTTGCTGCTTGCTCCAGCTCACAGTATCTACCCCCTAAAAACACGAGTCCTCAAAGCGACATCTGCTTGCATAAAGTGTGATCCAGAAGTTGGTTACCTTTCTGATTACTTGGCGGCGGACAGCGTCTCGTTTCTCCGGGACATCCAGCGGCAGACAGTCGTGGATTGCAACTCCGCAGCTCCCTGATTTGACCATCAGCTCAGAGGAGCAGCTCCCCGCCCAGCAAACCAAATTAGGCATCAAATATCTGCACCGTTACTCACATCTGTCTCAACTCTCCTCCTCCTTCTGCTCCTCCTGCTCCTCCTGCAGCATGCAGCAGCCCAGGACACAACACACCCAATGCACAAGTTTACCCTCCTTTAACATTAACATTAAAGCAGGAGAAAAATGAAGTTTTATGAGTATATTTATTTATTTATTATATTGGGTATATTAATGTGAACATTAATATTTAATGTGAACATTAATATTTAATAGTTTTCTAAACACTAAAGTTTGTACTGAGATCTGTGTTATAAAAGTGCTTTTTAACCTATTGATTTTTTCATCATTCAAAATGATTGGGCAACACCTGGACAAAGGTCAGTGAAATAAAACAGACCTGGTAAATTGTGCTCATGAAGATATTTAAATCCCTAAACTAAGTGTGATTTTAACAGGAAGTCCTGGAAACGCTCCACAAATGTCGTCATGTTTGTTTCAATCAGCGTTACTATCGACACGCTCCAGATAATACTAAATATTTGTTAATGCTGAAGCCTGAATCATCGCAGTAGCCCAATCTGGGGTTATTTGTATGCGTTGCCCAGCAACCGCGGCTGTAACCCCTGGCAACCGTTTTTTATTTACCGCGTGTTGTAAAGTGACGCGTTTCCTGAAGCTGTCCGACAGACGGAGGGAGGGAGGCTGCTCTCCATGCACATTCTTACTAAACTGCGTTAATTCGCTTAAATTGCTCACATTTCAGTCCACCGCTTAAACCTACAGGAGGACAATAATACAGCAGACCAGCACACAGGACCACACTGCTGGGGTTTTAACTGTTAATGCCACAAAATGCTCAATAAACCTACCACAAACCATGTTTTCTACTTTCATACACTCTTTATTGTACACATGTTCATATACAGGAGATAACACAAATAAAAATAAATACATCTATTACATATGATAATGCCAGAGTTTGTGTTATATGCTTCATTTAATAACTTAGAGGTCTTAATGTTTTTTTTTTTTTGTTTTTTACTTTAGATAAGCTGAAGCTATATTGTCTGAATTCATTCAAATTCAGGAAAGTTGGTTTGGTTCCTGACCATTTTTCTTATGAATATGAAATTTTCAAAATATTAAATAATTATGTTACGTACAGAATGTTATTTTCAATCTTATCTTTGCTAAAATTTTACATCCATACAGTGAGTTACTGTAGTTTGCATAGCGTTATGTCCTTGTCATTCTGTTCAGCTACTGCTTTAACTAAAACAGGAAATGCAAAGTTTATATTGTCAAGTTTGAAAAGGTCTAAATCTGTTCCTTATACATTATTTCTGTCAGTGCAGCCATGCGGTTGTCTCGGTATGTGTATAAGATCAGTAAAGTTCATTTTTGCAGCTTTATTTCTATTGATAACGCCAAGCCAAATGAATAATTTGACATAGTTAACATGATATACCACTTTGTAATAAGGCACCCTTTATTCATGCTTCATAGATGAGAGCAATGTTACATGTTTCAAAATTACCGATGCATTCTCATCCCAACTCGTCATCTGCTGACACTTTGCCAGACCCCTCAGCGTCACACCATGTGCTTGATGTTGTCAAGTAAACAAAAACATTTGCATAGGTTCAGGCAATAAAACCACCAGGTTTAGGAAAAAACATTGTGGTTGGGCTTAAAACTACTACTAACACTACCACTGTGTTTGTTGGACCCATCCACCGCGGCTGGGTTTACGTTGTAGTTAATGGAAGGCCTGGCGGTTGCTGAAGAGTACCTCAAGTACTTGGTATCTCACGCTGAAGGCTGGGACAAAGCGTCTGTATTTGACAAGGAATGAGAACAGGCTGAAATTACTCACTTTAACCCCCGAGGACCCACAAGAGACCCATTTTAGCCTTTTTTAGGGGGTCTTAAGGGGAAGATAGCAGGTCAACAGTAGATGTCACATAGAAGTGGTGTACCTCATCTGAAAACTGGGAACCTGAAGATGAATTTGAGATGCACTATGTGTCAAGATGTAAAAGTGTATAGGGGTATAGGACGTCAGGATCAACGTATGTGATGTCCATCCCTGTGCTCTATTGTGTCTCATAAGTTGTTGCAGCAGTTTTTGGGTTGATACAGTTTGTTAAACTGCTTTGGTGCTAAATTTAACTATTTTTTAATCTATGGAGAATTGATAAAATAATCAATGATCCTTCCAAAATACGACGTTAAGACACCAAGACCTCGTGAAACACCACAGAAAAAGCCATGCTGTGATTTGGGATCAGAAACTTTTGACATTTGGAGATTTCTGCAAGAACTGGATTTTCCAGTCATTAGATGGTGAGCACCTACGTTGTGTAAACTGCTCAGAAACCCCCTTACGCTCAGTCTAGCTAAGCCATCCATCCTCTGAATGCTCCAGGTCTCTAGTTTGTGGTTGCAAAGTTTCATGAGGCTGTGATTATCCTAGAGGTCACCACATGTCATTTTATACAGTGAGATCAAATCTCAGTTAATGGTCTAACATCGCACATGAATACGATTGGATCTACAAGAGCCTCAGTTTTACAGTAATACCCAATTTATGTAATTCAAAGACTGTTTAGTGGCCCCAGTATGTAGAAATATTCAAATACACCATTTTAGAATAGGGGAAAATAACACATTTATACTGCATGAAAAACTACGATATCTAATTTCATAACATACTTAACATATTCAACAGACTTAAATCAGTCACTGGAATATGGAGCTGGTAAAAAATACCAATATTATGATATCACATGAGAATATCTGCTTACTTTGAGAAGCATGATGACGTTACCATTTTATAAGGTGGATGTTTGAATCTCTTTTCAGTGTTTCTTAATGTGTTATGCCAAGAACAACACTAGCATGTTCCCCGACTGACAGTTCATAGAGAGGTTGTGTGTACATTTTCTGACATTGTGACAATAATAATAATAATAATATATTTTTTATTTTCAAAAAGTAGCTTCCTGGTAGAGTAAATGTCACAGATCATTTCAGTTTGCAGTAGTGGCCACAAGGTTTTAAGTGAAATCCTCCACATACACAACCCCTGTTATTCTGAGGCCACACTGACTGTTTCAACTGAAATGCATTGCTAGGCAACAACTTGGGTCCATGTTTACTTCCTGTCAGTTGATGTCATTCACATACAGCATACTGCATACAAACTGCAACAGGAAATAAACTACTTTTGGGATGTTTAAGCTTACAACTGTGAAACAGTTGATACAGCATCGACTTCACCCCAGTGTATGATTTCACTCCCATCTGCTAAAATAATCAATATCAGGTTAATGTCTCATTATATTGTTGGACAGTGATAATCAGATAATTGTACTGAGACTTGTCAAAACAGGCATTGTGACATTGTTTTTCTTCTTGGGGTAGACCCAAGTAGACCCTTTTGTACAGGCAAAAAGACGACCCCATCTTGTTGAAGGGCCCTTGGTTAAAATCTAGTTTAAAGTTTTTAACTTTTTATTACAAATTTGAACATATGCTGAGACATGGGGAAAATGTAATTTTCAAAGTATGATGGCCTGTTTGGATTCAAAATGTACAGGCAGCAGACCATTTGAAGTGGCCTTGCTCAGAGGCCTACAGCTCAGATTTGTCTCGAGGCCCCCTAGTTTGTTAATCCAGCTCCAACTTTGTCAGAACATGAAAAATCCATAGATCTGTGGAGATTACAAGACTGTAAAGTCTTTACTGACGAGTTCATGACCTCTGATATCCAGTATCAAGGCCATGTACAGTATACTGTCCAAAGCTCCCTGAGGCTTTTCCCCATTTTTGATTCCAAGAAAAATATCATAATTGAGTTAATGTCCTATTTGTAGGTCTGAGACTAAATGATCAGTTTCCAGTTTGTCCCAGACATGTCAGAACATGAAGCTGAAATGTCTGCAGGGCATTTGTAATGGTGGGGAGCTCTCTCCTGTAGGTTCTGCGACACCTTGTAATCATGTATTAATTCAGATTAATGGACCGATGCAGAGCGGTTCTTCCTTCTGGGGCAGAAAAAAACACTTGACCCTGAGGTAACTTCAGTGGTAAGGTCTACCTACTTTAAGAAATAATAATCATAACATTTGTTATTTCAGAAACCTGCTACTAGTACCCCTTCTGCTGTATCCTATCCGTTTAGATTTGCTGATAACTCGAATCCCATTAAAGTAGCTCATCAATAAAGTAAAAGAAGGTTCATTCATTCAAGGTTCATTCGCTGTCTCCTGAAGTTCAAGAAGGATTGTTCCCAGAAACAATGCTGCACCTTTTCTGGGAAGACGTATCCCGGTATATTGCTGATAACACTGACTCTGAAAAGTGTAATACAGTATATATGATCAATGTGATGATTATTTTAGCAAAGTGTCAAATTCATGAATCTAAATTTATTCTTCATAAACCTTTATTTATAGTAACTAAAACTAAACACAAAAACAATACATAAATAAATAAATGAATATACCAGTATAAGAAAGAAAGATATATAAACCATTTATTTGTGTTCTTTGTTTAATGCTTTTATTTAAAGATGCCCCTCGGCTCTGATGTTGTTTTGTCTGTATTAAAGACTTCCTGCGCCTCCCAGTACCCATATTATCATACTAGTATGCCCAAAAAAGACAAAGTGTGTAAAAGGCACTATGCCAGAAAATACCAGGATATTGTACTATATCCGGTCGTATTCTGCAGTATGCAAGCCAGCATGTTTTTCTAGCTATTCTGCTCCTCAGTCCTCTGCATGGTGGATATATGAGCAAGAGGGTCAAAGTTCAAAGCTATGGTGAAGTAGTATGTCCCAGCTGTATGAATACTGAATACAGCAGTATGTACTTTGTAAGAGCAGCTGCAGTACATACTTAAAGTAAAAAGAAAAAGTATGTGATTTTGAGTGTAGCCATCTTTGAATGTATGTGATTTCTATTGTAAATAAAGATTAAAAAAAATCAACCTGTCATCACATCAGTTGAGAGCAGATGACACCTCCAGGTTAAGTCGCCCTGATTATAAATGACCAAACATGTTGTTTAGTGTTTGCTGTCTTTAAAAGAGCCTTTAGGAGTTTTTGTTTAGGGCTAAATAGAGACAGGGAGGCTTCAGGACTGAGGCTGAGAGACCTGCAGCTCATCACAACATCACCATCTGGTGACAGCAATGGAAACTACCAGTTATCAGACATTATGAGAGCACTCAGGTGTACTGTGAGGAATGCATGAATCTGTTGGTAATAAATGCAGGCTCATGAGTCTGGTGCAGCAGAAGAAGAGGGAAGTCCTCAGAGATCTCTGGTCCAGGCTCTGATGGCCGATAGACGGCCTCATAAATATCCTGTCAGAGGAGAGCAAACAGAGTCAGAGGATAAAACAACTCTGATTTACAGCACGGCGCTGTAACCATGTGAAAAACAAACAGAGTGAGCAGATCACAGCGTAATGTCAGATAATGTCTAAAGGCTGAGAGATGTATGAGATGGACCCAGCTGATACTGTAAAGATGTTATTACAGCCACTGATGGCCAGAACACTAAATAACAATAGGGCCTCTGCTCTGCAAATTAATGTGTGTTTTATTTGATTTTCTATGGCGAGGCATTAGATTCACTTAGCTAACAGGTCCAAAGCACCTACTTATTTTTGTATCATCTAGAAAAGACATGTTAAGAGAAACACAGTGAATTTTAGAAACATTTTACCAAAACATTGTTTTCTAATTATAAATATAACTTTATTCAAACAGGGAGGGCTTCATTAACACTGAAAACCCCTTTTACGTCCGGTTTCATTTGAACTAGGCTAAGTCTGAGTTAACAAAGATGTAAAAATGATGAAATATATAAAACAATAATTATTATTAATGTTGTTGTTTGCATTTTTTAGTGTCTTTTACATGTATTACATGTAATGTAATGCAATATTTTTCTCATACTGGATAACACATAGAGGAGTGTCTCCAATACAGCAGCACCACATAAACATAAAACATTATCAAATATTATTTAACAGACTTATAATGGAACAGGATACATTTTAAAGAGAGTAATGAAGATCTATAAAGCACATAAACATAAAAACAGCAATAAATATACCATAACTTTAAAGTTATTTAGAATTAATTCATGAAACAGATGACACTGTTGATCACAACAACTTTTCCTACAAAGAGAAGATTTAACGGTTTGATGGGAGACAAGTTCCTGATTGTTATTTATCTTGTTATCTGATTAAATGTTTGAGGTTCTGTCTGTAAATTATTTTATTATGACCTCTAAAAACAAAGTATTATACTTAAATTCATTCGTTATGCATGCATTAAAAAGCGAACTACTAAGCTACTTCAGGTCCTGAGAGCATAAAAATCAACTCTCAGCTGCTCAGGGTTGAAAATTTTAATAATAAATATTAACCTGACAGAAAAAAAAAATAATCTTCACCTCTGTTTTAAACTCTTCTAGGTCTATTCATCTTTTACATTGCTTCTGAAAATGCATCTTTATTGCAAGACGTTTTACAACCTGCGTGTTTTCCTTTTTTCCTTGTAAAGCATTTTGTAATCTCTGGTTTTGATACAAACTATAAACTATATAAATAAACATATAAGTCACAGTTTTAAGCAAAATGCCAAACATTAAGATTCATCACATCATCATTTTTTTAATTTCTGACATTTTGTAGACCAAATTATTTATTGATTAATTCCTGAAAATATTCTGCAGATTAGCCATGAATGAAAAGTCCACAAAATCAGGTCTATATGAATCATTTTGGACATTTCCGTAGCTGCATCAGCTCTGTGAGTAAATACAAACTCTCTAATCAACTTTGAACAACTCCAAAGAACAATCGGTATTTTGCTGAGATCCTAATAGATTATAGATCTGATGACACCTAAACTGGTGTAATGACAGCTGATCACCCAAAAGAAATCCCTAACATTGCTGGAAAAAAACACAGCATGTAGGTGTGTATCTGTTGGGCTTCAGGTTCCCAGGTAATAAATTAAAAATGTTAATTTATGGCAGCACAACAGAGGTTTAAATTGAGAGCCAGAGGAAGAGCCTTTCTTCCCAGGACCAGGTGACATACCTGCATTCACAGGTAAGACACGTCTTTATATTGTTTATTCTATGGAGATGACTGTAATAAAATGTATATAATATGATTCAGGTGTGACACACTGATATTTTACAGGAATTTCCAGCTGTTTCACCACAGAGTAAACCGAGACATGACGGTTTCTTACACCCTTGAAGTGGCCGATGCACGATTTGGTGGCTTCTCCAAGCTCCTGTTCAGGTGGAAGGGAAGCATCTACAGGCTGCTGTACAAAGACTTCCTGGTGTTCGGTGGCATTTATCTGTTTTTCAGTGTGTTTTACAGGTAAATTCACTGCTTCCCTCTTTTAAGGCGAGATACTACAGGCTATTTTGAGACTAGTGGAAAGAAAACATCCAAAATACACATTTAGGTGTTTATTTTACCACTTTGTCACTACTGCTACTTTGTTTGTTTCTCTCGATTTCTCCTAAATTCACTGAAAGTTAGAATTAGATAATACTTAATTTGCATATTAAACATAACATTTCAGAAAACTTGTAATCTAATGTACTGTAAGTAGCCACTATAGAAGTTTCATGGTAATATCTATTTATTATACCATTAAAGGCTGATTTCTCCAAGCCAAACTTTCCATCGTCCATCCTATCTTGGAGGTTTTTACTGAGGAGTTTGTTCATGTACCATTCATAGTCTGATTTATAGAACCTTTATTCCCCAAAACTTGCCAAAAAATGTTTTTTTTTTTTGACTGCTGAAAGTATTTTCTGATTTATGGACTGATAAAATAAAATCAATATCCAAAATCCTCTCTGTAAAGTGAGAGAGAATAAGTCTGACATGTCAACAAAATGAAATATTAATTTTGAACCTGAGTTTATCCAATGTTCAGATTTCTGTTCTAGAAATATTTAATATTAAAGATTTAATAAGACAGTTCCTCGATTGCGTATTTAAACATAAGATGTCACAAAACTTGTAATACAAAAATTAACTTTCTTAATCAACTGGGGAAGTTTCATGGTGATATTGATTAGTTATTTTTTTACTCCCCTTTAATCTGCTGCTTGCTACAGTATGATTGCATGTTTATGGCTCGTCTGTTTTATTTCCCTCCCAGGTTCCTCCTAACACCAAAGCAGCAGGATCTGTTTGAGCGTATCGCCCTTTACTGTGACCAGTTCACCAACACCAACTTCATCCCAGTGTTGTTTGTACTGGGTGAGTCTGGATGAACTGGCTCTGTCTTGTACAAGCCACATCTAAAGATAACAGATCTTTGTTCGTTGTCCCTGCAGGTTTCTACGTGACCCTGGCCTTTAACCGATGGTGGGGTCAGTACACCAGCTTCCCTCTACCTGATAACCTGATGATGGTGGTGTCTGGGAACGTCCACGGGGCAGACGAGAGGGGGCGTCTACTGCGACGAACACTCATGAGATACGCCAACTTATCTTCGGTTCTCATCCTCCGCTCCATCAGCACAAGAGTCCACAGGCGATTCCCTACTTTGGAGCACATAGTGGAGGCTGGTAAGAACTACAGTGGAGAGGACTTAAGTACATTTACTGCAGTATTACTGTCACTTGAATTATTACTGTCACTTCAGACATCTCAAATTAAAATATTCCTGTCCTTTCCTTTCACCTGAAGTTATCATTGGTCCCTTTTTGCTTGTAATATGTAGGTTAATAACATAGACATTACAGAAATTTAAAGGGGACATATGCTCATTTTCAGGTTCATACTTGTATTTTGGTTTTATACTAGATGTTTCATTAATGCATGTAATGTTTATTTTTCTCATGCTGTGTTCACACACTGTCTGAAATGCTCTGTTTTAGTGCCACGGTTAGGTTTAACAACGTTGTTAGGTTTAAGATAAGATCATGGTTTGGTTGGAATAGCTACGGAGGTGACATTACTAAAGTAAGTTACATGACAAATAAATCAGTATTGACCACTGGTTTCACAGGGGATACAAACACTGCTCTCCTGGGTGAATGTCCGGTGTTTTTTGACCCACCCATGCTCCCCGACCTTCTCCCTATGTGGCATTTATAGCTCGTACTTCCTGGTTCACAATTACGTGGATTACATACAAACTGATTTTGTGGGATATATATACCAGTTAGACGGTAATTAGATACCCATATGCATGAAAAAGTGAGTTTTTCATGACATTTCCCCTTTAAGTTACCCAGCAAAAGAGATAGAGCAATTCAACCAGATATTATTAAAATCAGAGACAATTTAACACAACACACAGAGGTGATGACCTTCCTTACAACTGATTGATTTCATTTTGTACACTTCATTCAAATTACCTGTTAATACAAAATATACTGCAATAATTCAAGGTTTAAATAAGGATTTTTAAAAAAACAAGTTGATTTTCAAAATACATTATGCTAGCCAACAGAAACATCCATACATTTATAGATATACACATGCATTACACATAAGAACAAAAACCATTAAAAAATAAAAATGCATAAACAAAACATATTTGTGTAAAGCATCCATCTATTCCCCCTAAAATATTTAAGAATTTATTACTCCATTAAGATATTTGTACTGTTTCTTAAGTAGTCAGGGTGGTTGACTTCAGTCGTGATGTTCCTTATATGGATATTTTTGATTATTTGTAGACTATAAACCTTTTTTGTGTTTTCTTATCTGAAATGGTTCTCAAACTCTGCGGCTCACAAACATCTATTACACCTGGAACCAAACTGTTTTATCTCTGCGCAGGATTTATGACCACACACGAGCTGAAGAAGTTTGAGTCGTTGCACTCTGATTTCAACAAGTACTGGATGCCTTTGACGTGGTTCTCGAACCTGGCGTCCAGAGCGAGAGAGGAGGGTCGAGTGAGGGACGACATCGCTCTGAGACTGCTGATGGATGTGGGCGTTTTGTGTTTTTTTTTTTTTTTTTTTTTTTTTACACTTCTTATGTATATAGACAATGTAAGAATGAGGGGTGTGGATTCACTTTAAAGCCCCAGTGTGTCTACACAGTCTGTATAACTATGACATGATAACATGACAATAACGCATTAACGCAAATTCATTTTAACATCACTCATTTCTTTAATGCATTATTGCAACTTGCACGTTTTAAGCTGTTAGGTAGCTGGTTAGGTACCAACCATGTCATTACTTGTACCTTTAAGGAGGCTGAATAACACTCCAAACTTGTGCAAAATTTTCGTGATGAAAAACTGCCATGGCTATTTTCAGAGGAGTCCCTTGACCTCTGACCTCCAGATATGTGAATGTAAATGGGTTCTCTGGGTACCCACCAGTCTCTCCTTTACAGACATGCCCACTTCACACATCATCACATGAAGTTTGGGGCAAGTCATAGTCAAGTCAGCACACTGACACACTGACAGCTGTTTGCCATGTTATTATTTGAGCATATTTTTATGCTAAATGCAGTACTTGCGAGAGTTTCTAGACAATATCTGACATTGTTTTGTGTTATTAATAATAAATACATACATACATTTGCATAAAGCAGTATATTTCCCTACTCCTGTGTTGACAAGCATTTCAAATACTTGACAAATCTCCCTTTAATTTTGAACATATATGAAATGTGTGATTCATTTGTGATTAATCATGATTAATTATGGACAATCATGCAATTAATCACAATTAAATATTTTAAATTACTTTAATCAATTGACAGCCGTAATATTCATAAATGTATGCTATGTACTGTGTTCATAATTGCAGGAGCTGAATAACTACAGAGGCAAGTGCAGCCTCCTGTTCCACTATGACTGGATCAGCATCCCTCTGGTCTACACTCAGGTAGGATCAGGAGTTATTAAGTATTACAAGACAAACCTATCATCAACAAAATGTTTTTGTTTGACATACAGTCATAGTTTTGACAAAATAAATCCAAAATTCATTACAAAACTAACTTGATCACCAGCAGTGGAATGTAAAGTACATTTACTGTACTTAAGTAGAATTTTCGACGTACTTGTACTTTGCTGGAGTATGTTCTTATTCTGCTACTTTATACCTCTACTGTACAACAACTCAGTGGGAAATATTGTACTTTTTACTCCGCTACTCTAATTTAATAACTGTAGTTGCTGTGTAGATGCAGATTAATAAAATAAGATATTATTAACAAATAGAATATGATGTAATATTATAGATATTTAATACTCTTATCAACATGGGAGTGGGCAAATATGCTGCTTTATGCAAACATATGTATTCATTTATTATTGGAAATCAATTAACAACACACATTTACCAAGTTATTCCTTAGGTTTTCTAGTTTCATATGATGCTAGTATCTTCACTCTAGCTTAAAACTGAACCTCCAAAATTACTGATTGCATTGATGGAATAAAGAAATTAGTGGCATTAAAACAAATTTGCGTTAACATGTTATTATCATATTAAGGTTGATAGCCCTACCAGTAATATAATGTATATTATTCTGAAATGGGCCATTCTGCATAATGAGTACTTTTACTTTTGCTATTTTGAGTATATTTAGATGCTAATACAGTACTTTTACATGAGTCAGATTTTTAATGCATGATTTTTACTTTGATTCATACACTGTGGTATTACTACTGCTACTTTTACTTCAGCAAAAAATCTCTGCCTTGTTTTTGTTAATCTGTGCAGGTAGTTACTTTAGCAGTTTACTCTTTCTTTGCCTTCTGTGTGATTGGCCGGCAATTTCTGAACCCTGAGAAAGGATACAAGGATCACAAACTGGACATGTACGTCCCTGTTTTCACCCTGCTGCAGTTCTTCTTCTACGCCGGCTGGCTCAAGGTGAGACGAAACATTTACGTTTCACTTGTAGAAAACAGATTTTGTTCTCGATGATTTGTCATGAAAGAGTGCTCTTATGATGTGTTCAGGTTGGGGAGCTGATCATCAATCCATTTGGCGAGGACGATGATGACTTTGAAACCAACCAGCTGATTGACAGAAACATCCAGGTTGATCCCCTCAAGGCCTCTATCCAATACAACCAGTCTAAACACCTAACATGAGTACTAACTGCTTATTCTCTCCTGTAGGTGTCCATGCTGGCTGTCGATGATATGTACCAGAACTTGGCTCCAATTGTGAAGGACAAGCACTGGGCGCAGAGGCATTTCTCCATCCCATACACTGTGTCGACAGCAGCAGAGACTCTCAAACCGGCCTTCAAAGGCTCTACCTTTGACATGAGGTCAAGTACCTTTTATGTTTCACTGCCTTTTGTTGCTGTTGCACAGTTCAGAAAAATCACAACCAAAAAGTCTGCCATATTTGCAGGATGAGTGCAGAGGATCTTGAGATTCACCAGCCTACAGATACTCCTGGAAAGAAGCAGTATTCACCTCTTAAGGGCTCTCTGGACGACGGGCTCCACAGTCTTCTGCAGAGAAGCAAAGGCATCCTGCGAGGTGGGAGCAGCCTCCCATCTCTGATAGATGTCTCATCATCACACCCAAATGAAGAAGATGATGCTGATGGTAATGATGATGCTTCCCCTGATGGCAACGTCAACACCATCAACCACAAAGAGCAAGAAAATGCATTGATTAAAGTTGCAGTGGAACACAACTTGTGAAATAATAGTGATACTTGAACATCTGTGTGTTTTTGATTCAAGATTGTTCTTTTATTGTACAACATATTTTTGGACGCACAACTAAATTAATTTGTTAAACAAACCAAATAGTTGGCCTTATTATGATTATTCTGTGATTTCACTTACCATTAATGCTTGCTTTAATGAAAGTGGTAAAAGTGGTGTCACAATGTAAAAATACTGCACTACAATAAAAGTCCTGCAAAAACAAAAAGTTTGATCTACTAAATCTACTTGTGGTACCAGAGGTAAAACTACTAAAATCAGCCTCTTTCAATTTTAATTTTAGCCATCGTATTATGTAATTTATCTAAATTTATCTAAGGTACACAAAATTACATATAGTGGTTAAGATTTTAATTTGTAATATGTATATTTTTATTTTTAGGGGTTTTATCAGTAACCATAGATGTAAATTCCCATAGATAAAAATATTAAATATGTTATTTTTTATGACAGACATGGTAATTTCCACTGTCCAACCTGTCATCTATGTATGCTCACTGGCTAACTTTGGCTTCCTTTGAATAAAACTTGTACCATAGTATTTATTTAGTGTGGCGGTAAGGACTCAGGAGTGTGGAAAAGCTGTATTTACATGAAAATAAAAAACATATAAGTGATTTGTGAACAAAAATGTATTTTAACATGGCACAAAGCAATATGTATATGAAAACTCTATTTGAAATAAGATATAATATGATTGAAATAGCTAATTTTACATATCATAACAATGAGACCACAGCTGTGTTGAATCCTTTAAGTGCTTCACAAATTTTATTACATCACATTATTTAGTAGTTATATATTGTGGCAATATACTGTAGGTAATAATACTGTGTATATATTTATGAATCACTGCACCAGAAATGTTGACATAAATGCAAAATTTCATTGCTGGGAATTAAAAATCATCGTTGTTGCAGATATACAACATATATACAGCAGTACAGTTTAAGGGTCAATGAATGCAGCGTGGGTATGTGTCTCCACGTGGTCCACCTGTACACCAAAAAGAGCATAAAACGAAACCTTTAGCTCATTTTCATGAAAGGTACAGTTGTCTCCGGGTCCAAGGCTTATATTTAAAGTCACTCTATAAACAGACAAACTCCTGCAGCACTGAATGCGTCTACAGGCTGATGTAAATATGTGATGTAAATATGTGACGTAAAATGACTGTGGTGAGACTTTTATTATGAAACACAAACGACGGAAGTTGGGGAGGGTCAAAAGTCCCAATGCGCTTCCGCGTTGTCAGTAATCCAAGAAGTCCACACCGATAGAGGCGTTTTACATTTAAAATCACTACTCGGCGTTCAGGGTACGTCAATACGTATACAGGACATCTCTCTGGCTTTTAGCTCTTGGCATAATTTTCTCTCCTTAACTTCTGGTAACATTTAACGCGGTTTTCGTGGATGTATAGTAACCGTCCCATGGTATATACCAATTACCTAGCTAGCATGCTAATGTTAGCTCTTAGGGTTTGGTGAGTCGATACTTTTCTTACTGTGTCAGCGGACTTTGGTCGCTGATTAGTGTCTCTTTGACCTTTTAGACTCTATTGAACGAGGGTTGATAATCAAATTAAATGACAGGATTTGACCCATGTTCATTGAATGCTCTGTTTTTCAAGACTATTCGGTTTTGTTTGTTTTGTTTTGACAGGAGCATCCCAGCCCCAGCGGGCAGGAAAACAAAAGTGGTGTAATGTCAGCTGACGCCCCCCTGCTGCTGAACTGCTGACTGTCACCTCCATCATCATCACCATCACCATCATGTCTTTGGGCGACAACCCTCACCTGCTGCTCGGCAGGATCCGCTTCCTGAACAGGTGCATTGAGTGTTTTAAGAGGAGCGAGTCGGTGCCGGAGTGTCTGTGTTATGTCCCCAAAGAGGTGTGCTACAAGATCTGCAAGGATTCATCGTCCACCTCGTCCGCGTCCACCGGGGCATCTACAGGAGTCTCCACCGTCGGGAAAACGCTCGTCTCCGTCTTTGAGAGTCCACACCAGACTCCACACATTAAGAAGTTATGCAAGTACAACATAGAGCCAAAGAAAGGGACTTGTATCCGGACAACAGGGGAGGAATACTGCAACAGCCAGGGCCTGTGGGTCAAAATCAATAAGGTAAGCTTCAGTCTCCCTGCCAGGTTACAGTCACTGAACTGCATCCATTAAACTGCTGCAGTGTGTCTCATTCTGCTGTAAAAGCTGTCACAACTCTACTGTACTAATTACACATTACATCCCTTTACTAGCTGCACCAATGGGTGTCTGTAATATGCACGAATAGTCACCATTTTCATCTTCGTAATCACATAATGTTGTTATCTAGCTAAATTACAATGACCAGGGTCCCCATGTTATTTGAAAGCCTGCAACATTTTAATATAACAGTTTATTAGTTTTATTTTATAGCTACAAAACTATTTTTTAAATCATTTATTGTTTCGTCAGGCACTTTGTAACCTAGGTTTTGAAAGGTGCCAGATACATGAAATTTACCTCATTACTTCCTTACTTAAATTGTAGAAAATGTCATTGTCTTATTTTAATCTTTATTTGAAACAGTACAGTGAATCTCACAGCATCAAGGTTCAGAGTTTGAATCCAGCTAAACTTTTCTGTCTTCCTGTGTCGAGTTTGCACGTTCTTCTTGCGTCTGCACAGGTTTCTTTCTAGGTTTCCTAAATTTCTTCTACAGTCTAAATATACAGTGTATGGGTTAGGGTAACCTCTTAAGCCCCAGGTTTCTGACAGACAAAAAATACACCCAAATAAACCCAAAACAGCTCCACAACTACCAGGTCTATATGCATGATCTTGGTCTCTATTGATTGGTAAGACCTCAGAGGATTCATCTCCAGTGTCAGTAACATTGTGAGTGTTACTATGCCTCAGTAAATTATCCTTGTCTAAAATGTTTTCTAGATTAGACAGTTGTTGACACCATTATAGCAATGATGTCATGCACAGAAATGCCACTGAATTCATTCAGTAACTCCTTGATGAAAACTGTACAAAATCAGATATAAATATAACAAAGCACATAGATTCTACGAAGGTTTTAGTAAGAATAGGACCGGGCAGACTCTCCGTTTGGACACTTTGACACCCAAAGTGTGCCAAATGGGTTTTCTACCTCTTGAAAGGGAATGTGTCTATATAATACTATTAATATCCACTACAGGAGGCTATGTGCACACAATGGAGACTTTGACCATGACATTTACCGTGTGCATCATCACATTCTACCATTGTGCACAGTATAAAACCAATAAATAAAACACTTAAATTGTATAATTTTAGCTCCAAATAGAGTAGCTTTATTATAATAATGCAACAGGATCAAGAACAATTTAGATAATGACAAATAAGATCAATAACAATGTAAATAAGATAGCAAAAAGAATCCAAAGTCAAGTATGTAAATTCAATATAAAAACGGTCAAAAATA
This sequence comes from Pterois miles, assembly GCA_947000775.1. Taxonomy (NCBI): domain Eukaryota; kingdom Metazoa; phylum Chordata; class Actinopteri; order Perciformes; family Scorpaenidae; genus Pterois; species Pterois miles. Next base: position 272,495 of record CAMQGK010000488.1, on the reverse strand, counting down.
TAATTTGTTTCTCATGTTGATTTTACCTAAAATATTGAAATCATTGCCAAACAAACATTGTTTGGACAAAATACACTTGGAGTGTGGTTATATTTGTGTTAAGTCTTCGTCTTTTAGAAGCAGTTCAGAAAAAGACCACCGCAGTGTTTTATGAAGTTTTTAAAGGCAGTGTTTTAACACACAGCTCAGCCAAAACTGGTACCGGAAATCTGGTCTGCCCTCGCCGAAATTGAGCCAATCACAGTGTACAGCTACAGCTTCAGTTACACTGCTCATGTGTTATACTTCATATTCCTGTCCACCGTGTCCCAGCCTCTTTCCATAGGCCTTGATTTCTAGTGTGACAATAAACACGACGAAAAAAATACACAATCAGCCTCATAACCTATTTCAAATGAACAGAACGGTACATATACAACCCAAACTGTGACTAGCGAACCCATCCCATCCCTAGTGTGAAATTGATAACTACGGGGTAAGTCAGCCTTGCCTTAAAATGATTGACTGAAATTGAATTTCCAGTTTGACATCTGTTAAAAAGTGACACAGCCCTACTTGTCCCTCTTTCGCCAGGTTGCTTTTATTACCTGTTAATTCTGTTTTGATGAGTTTAAATGTGGTGCGAGAACACATTAACATAGCGATCCATGTCTGTGTCCAGGAGCAGCTGGAGGAGCACCGTCCTGGCCAGGAGTTGGATGAAGGCTGGATCCTGGTGTGTAAACACACAGAGGGAGGAGACAGGCTGGTGCCGGTGGAGTCACCGGAGACCATCAGCCGACAACAGCAGCTCTTCGGCTATGACCACAAGCCCTGCAACAGGTGGGAGCAGGTGGTGAGTGTGGAGAACGCACTTTACATCGGCTCCAAACCCCAAATCGCTGAGTGTGATGATGCTGCCGTCCAGAAGCTAAGGTGAGCATGTTTGTGAGAAGTCAGATTAGAGAATAAAGACTGTTAAGGTTATGTTTAGACTGCAGCAGATTGTCAGATTAAGCTGCTGTTCCTCTTCAAATCGTCAAGGTATGTTCCTCCAACCTGGACGTATGAATGTGACGAGGACTTGGTGCACTACTTCTATGACCACATCGGGAAAGAGGATGAGAATCTGGGGAGTGTGAAGCAGTGCGTCACCAGCATTGATGTTTCCTCATGCTCGGTGAGTTACATGAGCTCAGGTATTTGTATTTCTTTGTTTTTCCTCTCCCACACAGAGAGTCAGTCCAAAATTTGTGATAACGAGAATTGAAATTTGCAGCTGTGTACATTTTCTAGTTATTAGAATAAAGCTGTATTAAAGTCTGTTGTATTTCTGCTTTTTCACCTTGATGATCTCACAGGTTTGACAGAAATAGCACGATTATGATATATGATGATGATGATATAATGTTTGTGACATTGAGTCAAATCTGTAATTACAAGTCAGCCTGTGAAGGGTTTTACACATTGAATTACATTTATATGTGCAAACAGGAGGATCCCAGCGGAGGGGCGAGCTGTCTGACAGATGGCGACACTGAAACGTACTGGGAGAGCGACGGCATGCAGGGACAACACTGGATCCGCCTGCACATGAAGAGAGGCACCGTTGTCAAGTAAGGAAGCGACAAAGTGGCTAGTTACAAACAGTTAAATATACCCCCGTGACAACGTAGTCAGGGGTATATAGCCTCCCATGTCTGTCCTTCCATCCGTCTTTCCGTCCGCTGTTTTTTAAATTTTGGCCACAAATTTTGATTTCCTTATTTATGTTTTAAACTTCAATTTCTTTTCTGGAGTACAACTCAAAGTATTTAACCTTGGATTTTCAGATTTGGTCTCATGGTTGACAGTGTGGTCTAGTTTTGCTTTGAAGTCCAGGGTGCCCTAAATTTTTGAAATTTTGGCCAAAAACTTTGACTTTTTCAACTTCTTTTTCTTTTTCAGGACTTGAAAACTGCTCAACTAAAGACACATGTTGGATGTAACTTGTGTTTAGCTTCTTCTAAAACACATCTGTCGAATGTCTGTATTATATCACACGTCATGGTCCTTCATCCATGATGTGTTTCATGCTTGCTTAAAGATTTGATATATCTTTTATGACTGTGCCCTTATTGTATGTACTGTCCTTGTCTTTGCTCTCTAGTAAGCTGATATTGACGGTGGACTCAACAGACGACAACTACATGCCCAAACGAGTCACAGTGTTTGGAGGAGAGGGAGACAACCTGAAGAAGCTGAGTGACGTCACCATAGACGAGTGAGCTTCTTCCAAAGGATTTCGTCAACATATTTTAAAAAAATGTACCCCCAGAGTTCATAGATATACCTCAGATTGTAGTACTCAAGCTTTAGAAGGAAAACTAACAACACTAGTTTTGTATTTAAGCTGTGTTTTATGTCAGTATTTAATATTTTAAGTTTTAAGTTTTTAAAGCAGGATGACCCACACTTTGTCTGCAGTCAGGGGAATTATGATAATTAACTACCTTTGATATTATTTAGTGGATTAAATGAATTAGAAAAATATAATAAAAAGAAAATATGATAGACGGAACCTCCCTTTTATTACAACAGATAATATCTGATGTTTAACAGAAGGCTAATATCCACCAAATATAGTGCTGTAACCCTGTTAACATGATGCTTTGCTGAAAAATCAGAATCTATTTCCTCTTGTAAAAGTACAGAATTAAAGATCAGGCTATTTGTAGAGTAATTTGTGAAATGGTAGAAAATTAGTTAGAAAATAGTGACTTTTTTAGCATATCGTTAGCCTCATAGCATAATTGCCTATGTCCTATTTTAAGGTATAGGACTGAGGCAATTATGCTACAGAGCCATTTAATCTGTTGCAAGTTGACAAATAACAAAACTTTTTGTATTTCATAGTCTGTCAGACTACAGTTGCTTTGCTCTTCTTTGCTTTTAGCAATCTGATTGGAGAAGTGTGTGTGCTGGAGGATATGACGTCTCACCTGCCTGTGATTGAGGTTCGGATTGAGGAATGTAGAGGTGAGGGTTTTTTTGTAGCATGTTTCCCAGTTTATTTAACCAGATATTCCCTGTGATTTTAAATACTTTCTTTGGCTGAAAAGCTTCTATAGCGGTGTCGTGAAGCTTAAACAATGTTTTTGGCTCTGCAGACGAGGGGATAGACGTCCGGATCCGAGGCTTGAAGATCAAATCGTCATGTGAAAGAGACCTGGGTCTGAATGCTGATGTTTTCCAGTCCTCTAACCTGGTGCGCTACCCCCGTCTGCAGGGCAACACGCCCGACGTCCTGTACCGCAGAGCGCTAGTCATCCAGAGGTAATGCTCATCTGCCACGGCTCTTACAGGAAATACTGTAGAGTTAAATATTTATCACTCAATAGTGATGCTTTTTTTTTTTTTTTTTTTGCAAGAATCAGATGAATGTGTCCAACACGTCCAGAAGTTTTTCAAAATATCATATAAAATCAACCAGTGACTCAAAAGTTAATTGACTCTCAGAAATACAGTCGGATTCAGATGTAATGTCCTGATTGTCCCGATTGTTTCTAAGCATTTCTCAGTGTTTGTGTTGGTTGTTGTCTTCTGTCTTGCTCTGTGCAGGTTCATCTGTCTCCTGGACAGCGTCCTCCCACACTTGGTACCAGCCTGGGACTACAGTCTGGGCACCTTCAACCAAATCAAAGTGAGTCGTTGTTAAGCTTTTGAAATATACAAGACCGACGCTGAATAACAATTAGCAGCAATAAACCCCATGGAGCTGTTCTTAGCAGATTTATAGGAAATATCAAGAGTTGTGGAAATCAGAAAAGACTTGCAACTCGACTTGGACTTTAACACAAATGACTGGTGACTTCACTTTGACTTCCTTCCCCCAAGCCCAAAGTTATTTAAAAAGTTCCACCAGTCAATTCAAATCCCTTCATTTCCTGAATCTATTAACATTAACACTATTCATTCCCAGCAAATCGACACTTAATTCCCCAGATCTACTTGGAACCAACAACAACAACAGCATTCACTCCAGTTTCAGGAGGGAACCACGAGTTGGAAAAACTGATACCAAAGATAATTTTATTTTGCGTACAAAAAATACAAGATCATCAACAACAAAATGAATTGCAGTATGCAAAACATGAGGGTTGAAAATTACAGACGGCGATGCAAATAGCTTCAGATTTGGGCAAGAGAGTATTATGATTTGTTTAGGACTTGAAACTCAAGTGTAGGACTTGGCACTTGGGTGCAGAGATTTAGATTTACTTGTATCTGCAAAACAATGACTTGGTCCAACCTCTAGTAAATACTGGGGCTGTAAAAGTTAATGCAATAATAAAGCATTAATGCAAAATCCTTTACAGACATGCCCACTTTATGATAATCACATGCAGTCTGGATCAAGTCATAGTCAAGTCAACAGACTGACACACTGACAGCTGTTGCTGCCTGCTGGGCTGCAGTTTACCATGTTATGATTTGAGCATATTTTTATGCTAAATACAGTAGCTGTGAGGGTTTCTGTACAATGATTGTCATTGTTTTGTGTTGTTAATTGATTTCCAATAATAAATTTATACATACATTTGCATAAAACAGCATATTTGTTCACTCCCATATTGATAAGAGTATAAAATACTCAACAAATCTCCTTTAAGGAACATTTTGCACATATTAAAAAATGTGCAATAAATTTGCAATTAATTGTGATTAAATATTTTAATTGATTGCCAGCCCTAGTAAATACACCAAAAGGTAACACCCAGCGTGGCTTTTCTTAAATGGAGACAATGTTTTGAAAAGCCTCGGAGATTAAACATAAAGGCTTCATTGAACACCTTTGAGCACTTTTTTAAAATCACTAAAAGTCCCAGTCAAGGTAGATTTTTTTGTTCATTCCCTCCATATACAGTACTCTGTATACAGTGGAGCAAAGTAGCATTCCTGCAGTGCAATAAAGAAACAAACCGGTTAAGGACAAACATAAAGGGTCCAAAAGACAGTTGAGCACAGTAGTATTAAGTGGTGGACAACATCTATTATAGTTTGTGTTTGCCACCTTGCTCCTCTGCCAATATTCATAAGCTCTATGAATATATTAGATATTTTGAGATATTGCTAACCCACACTAGCTGATACATGAAGAGTCTTGTATAAGCTGCTTGTAGATCATACTGATATTATGCTGATTTATCAGTTCATTGCTACTTTAAAACTTGAGACACAAACTTAAAAAGCCTCCAAAATGACTTTTTTGGCGCCCTCTAGAGTATAAAGCAGTTCCTGCTGCTGTCCAAACGCCGCTCAGCCCTCATCACACAGTGCCTGAAGGACTCCGAGACCAGTAAGCCAAACTTCATGCCCCGACTGTACATCAACAGACGTCTGGCCATGGAGCACAGAGACAACCCCTCTCTGGATGCTAGCTGCAAGAATGCTGTGTTCAATCAGGTACAAAACGCACCTCCTCCTTCTGATGAGATGTATTTATACAAAAGGAGTGTTTGGGGATTCTGGCTTGGACAAACACGACTCAGTTTTTATCAGTTTGTCTGTCCGACTCTGATGCATTATGGGTGCTGTTACAGTTGCTTTATGATTTTTATTTTTCTCTTTGTAGGTGTATGAAGGCCTCAAGCCGTCGGACAAATTTGAAAAGACTTTGGATTATAGGTGAGCATTTCAGGCTTTTCAGGCTCATTTGTCTAACATTTCTTGCCTGAATATGACAGAAATGTATGTGCATTAACCCCTCAACACTCCAACAGTGGGCCCAGTTTCTGTTCTGTCTTTCAGAGGTTGTTGCAGGCTCAGTTTCCAAGCTAGAGTGAACGTACTGGTATCATATGTGATGTTAGTCCCCATAGTGGCCATTTCACCATAGTGGCACAGTTTTTTGCAACACTGTAAAATGACCTGTGGCGACCTTGGGGACAATCACAACTTCATGAAACTTTACAACCGCAAACTACAGACCTAGAGCATTCAGGGGAGACTGGGTAGACTGAAAACAAGAGAGTTTCTGAGCAGTTTACACAGCAGAATTGCTGCATTTCTTGCAGAAATCTCCAAGTGTCAAACATTTTTGATGCCAAATCACAGCATGACTTTTTCTATGCTGTTCCTCAAAGTCTTGGTGTCTTAATGTGGTATTTTGGAGGAATTATTGATTTTTAGCAATTCTTGAGTGATAAAAATGGTTAAATTTAGCACCTAATCTGTGTAACAAATGGTAGCAACCCAAATATTGCTGCAACAACTTCTGAGACATAAAAGAGCATAGGGATGGTCGTCATATACTTTGATTCTAATGTTCTAAACCATATTATTACTGTTAATGTTTTCTTATTAAGTATTAGAGCAACTTGACAAAGTGCTGAGCTGCATCTCACTTTAATCTTCAGATGATGTTCACCACTTTTATGTAACAACTACTGTTGACTTTTTATCTACCCAATTAAATAAAAAAGAGGGGGGGATGTTAAGGGGTTCAAATCTACCTTCTTTCGTCTTGGTTTGTTAGATGGCCAGCTCGGTATGACCAGTGGTGGGAATGTAAGTTCATAGCAGAGGGAATCATAGACCAGGGAGGTGGATTTCGGGACAGCCTGGCTGACATGTCTGAGGAGCTGTGCCCCAGCTCAGCTGAGTGTCCCATGCCTCTGCCGTTCTTCAGCCGTACGTCCAACCAGGTAATCACTCACCATCGCTGCCCACACGCAGTCACCATTTGACTGGACAGTGTTGTCATTGGCTCTGGCTTTTTCTTTCTCTGCTGGTCTCTCAGGGCTCCTTAGAGGCCAGAGATTACTACGTCCCCAACCCGTCCTGTAAAGAGTTCCACAAGTATGAGTGGATTGGTCAGCTCATGGGAGCTGCTCTCAGAGGAAAAGACTTCTTGGTGAGTAATGAGTACTACTCACGCCCACCTTCTGTACGCCATTAACGTTGCTATTAAATAAGAATGAGTGGAGACAGAGACTTAATACTGTCGCTTCTTCTGTGTCCATCCCTGCAGGTCTTGGCTCTGCCCGGGTTGGTGTGGAAGCAGCTGACTGGGGAGGCTGTCAGCTGGATTAAAGACTTCCCCGCTGTGGACTCTGTGCTGGTGAGAACTTTCAAATGACGCAGACTGAGTTTCAGACTTGTGCAGCACTTTGAATCCTGAATGTTCTTTGGTAGAAGCATTGTTATGATCAGTATTTTATATATTATAACAACTTCCTCTTTTTTCAGAGGCTGTTGCAGGTTTAGTTTTAGAGCTAGAATGAAGACACACATATCACATGAAACTAGAAAATCTGAATGCATTAGTACCAACCATGTCATATTAGCTTGTCGGCAAGAATGCTAAATAGTGCCTCAAAGTTGCGCTAAATTTTGTTGAGGAAAAACTGACATGGGAATTTTCAAAGAGGTCCCCTGATATCTGACTTCAAGATATATGAATAAAAATGGGTTCTATGGGTACACGAGTCTCCCCTTTACAGACATGCCTACTTTATGATTTTAGGTAAAAACAATGCAGTTTTATGCATAAAGTATAAATGTTATTTTTGCCTATTTGAATATTTCTACATACTAGGGTCCCTAAATAGTCTTAGAATTACACAAATTGGGTATCACTGTAAAGTTTAGACTCTTGTGGATCAAATGAGCTCAATTATATTCATGTGTTAGTCACGGCATGGCTTTTTCTATAGTGTTCCTCAAGGTCTCGGTGTCTTAATGTCATTTTTATCAATTCTCGAGTGTCAAAAAAATGTTTACTTTTGCACCAAATTTGTGTATCAACCCAAAAATTGCTGCATCAATTTATGAGACCTAACAGAGCCTGGGGACGGCCATCATGTACTTCTATCATAATGCTCGTAATGTCCTGATACACTTAATTAATTAATCAGTTAATGCATTATTTAATTATTTCCGATTCATAACTAAAACAACTTGACCCACATCTTTGAACTGCATCTAAAATGAATCTTCAAGTTCCCACCTTTCAGATGACGTACACTACTTCTATGTGACATCTACTGTTGACCTGCTATCTCCCCCTAAAGATCCCCCGTAACCCCTAAAAAAGACTAAATTGGGTCTATGAGAAATAAGAGTGAAGTGGAAAAGTTTAGCGATCAATAAATCTCATTGTATTACACTTAAAAAAAAATTTCCCATTCTGACATTAAAATAGAAAGAGTAAACAGTCTCCAACTGTTGGTGTGGCCACTAATCCTTCATTGCCTCAAGTTAAATTTGGACGTGTGTCCAGGTGAACCTGCTGGAGGCCATGGAGAACATGGACCAGGAGACGTATGAGTTCCGGTTTGGTGAGGAGCTGGTGTACACCACCCTGCTGAGTGACGGCCAGATGGTGGAGCTCATCCCCGGCGGCAGTAACGTGGCCGTTCGTTACGAGGACCGCAGCGAGTTCATCCGCCTGGTGCAGAAGGCTCGGCTAGAGGAGAGCAAGCAGCAGGTGGGACTTACTGTCTTTATGTACATTGCTACTACAAGTGTGGTTGGCTTATATTCTTCAGCATAAACTCATCCATAATTATGGTGTGTGTATAGAGTTGCTTAAATCACCGAAGATCTGATCATTGAATTACAGATTGCAGCCATGCAGGCGGGGCTGCTGAAAGTGGTTCCTCAGGCGGTGCTGGACCTGCTCACCTGGCAAGAGGTGGAGAAGAAAGTGTGTGGAGACCCTGAGATCACCGTGGAGGCCCTGAAACGACTCAGTGAGTGTCCATCTTGGACTTTATCTCCACCTCTTTGACAATAACATGTTTTCTGTGCTGATTGGAGAGGTGACGCTGTGTTTGGATCGGATTGACCTTAAATCTGGAGATCATCTGGTGATCCTCTAACTGTTCATTTAGTCCCACCTTGAGGTTAATATTTGTGTGTTTTGACTGAAACTGTTGGATAGATAGACCTTAAATTTGGTCCAGACATTCATGTTCCCCTCAGGATAAATTTTGATGACTTTGATGATCCTCTGACTTTTAATCTAGTGACATCATCAGGTCAAAATTTCACTTTGGTTCATGACCAAATACCTGTAAGACTAATGACCTTTCTTTCAGCCTCGGCTGTAATTTCTGGTTAGTGCGAATTAGCACATGTTGGTGAGCATGGTGAACATTATTCCTGCTAAATATCAGCACACTAACATGCTCTAATTGTAGTTTAAAACAGCTGTAGTTTCATTTTCATTGTTGTGGCCATTGTTTCAGTCCATTTTAACATTGCTTTTCCTAAGATCTGAGAATACGGTGATAATGCAACACAGTCAAAACAAGCCAGAAATTATCTAAACAGATTATCTAAACCGCTTCATGTGGAGGTTGTGAAGTAAAGGTAAAATAAAGTTAATAGTGATCTGTCCAGGTCAAATTAATCACTATGTGGATGCTTATTATAACCTGTTTTTAATATATTTCTCATGCAGATTGCCATCTAATAGACATTTTTACATTTATTACATGAGTATAAGTTAATAAAACAGATCACTTCACTATTTACTGAAGTTTCAAAATATAGTTCAGCTGTTTCAAATGCTTTTCAGATTATTGTCCAAATTAGATTATATATATTATATTATATAATTAAATGTACTATAAATATACTTTAATACAATACAGTATCTACTGTACATAAAATAAAATGCAAAGTATATATAGTTCACATTATAATTAGGCCTAAAACAGAATTGTGCTGTTTACAAATACAATAATGTCAGTAGTGCAAATAGGCAACTATGCCACAGCTTCAGTATATTAATCTAGTAATAAATTTTTAACAGGCTTGAAATTAAACTGTATGCTAATATCAATTTTTATATGTAACTATACATTGAGAAAAGCTCTGGAGGAGCTTGACTTGTCCTCTTCAATTAAATATTGTGAGGACTCATTGTAATGCATCAGTACTGTTTCTATCTCCCACCAGCACGCTATGAGGACCTGGAGCAAAGTGACGTTAGAGTGCAATACTTATGGGAAGCACTGACGAGCTTCACCAATGGTCAGTTCGCTGTTTACTTGTCAACATTTTACAGAGCATGTGTACTGTAGTGCATGTCTTTTAAAACATGTCATATAAACTATGTCGTTTGAAGTTTGACAAGTGTTTTGGTGTATTTGTTGTGCTGAAAATATACAACAGCGTTGAATTTTGTTTTCAGAGGATCGCAGCAGGTTTCTGAGGTTTGTAACTGGTCGAAGTCGTCTTCCTGCGCCCATCTACGTCTTTCCTGACAAACAAGGGTGAGTGCAAGTACATCCCTAAGAATATATACAACAGAAAACGTACTATTTGCTGGTGAAATACTGTAGCTCATTTAGAAAACTTACGATGGAACATGATACTATTAATTTTTCTGTTTCCTGTTTTAGGTCTGAAACGACTGATGCACTTCCACAGTCCTCCACATGTTCCAGCACTCTTTATTTACCCAACTACCCAAGGTATCCTAATGTTCTGTGTTTTGTACATGCAGAGTCTGTTACTGTGTCCATCCATCCATCGTCAACCGCTTATCCCGTTAGGGGTCGCGGGGGGGCTGGAGCCGATCCCAGCTGGCATTGAGTGAAGGTGGGGTTCACCCTGGACAGGTCGCCAGTCCATCGCAGGGCACATAGAGACAGACAACATAGAGACAGACAACCATTCACGCTCACATTACGGGCAATTTAGAGTCATCAGTTAACCTAAACAGCATGTCTTTGGATTGTGGGAGGAAGCCGAAGTACCCGGAGAAAACCCACGCTTACACGGGGAGAACATGCAAACTCCACACAGAAGAGTCAGAATCGAACCTCTTGCTGTGAGGCAACAGCGCTAACCACTGCACCACCGTGCAGCCCTGGTACAGTGAGGTTGCAGATTGCAGCCAATTAAAGCTTCTCCCAGGCTGCGCGGTGGTGCAGTGGTGCCCACCGTGGTGGTGCCCTGCAATGGACTGGAGGCCTGTCCAGGATGTATCCAAGCAATGCCAGCTGGGATCGGCTCCAGCCACCCTGCAACCCCTAACGGCATAAGTGGTTGAAGATGGATGGATAAAGCCTCTCCCATTATCCAAGCATGTTGGAGAGCTACATTGGCTGAAGCAAAAACGTGAATAGCCCTCTCTAGAGCCAGTTGTAGGAATAGCATAGGCCATTTGGAGCATAGGTGAGAAGTGAGTGGTGAAGTTAAAAGGGAGAGAGTGGTGGCAACAACAGCGAGTAACATTATCGACTCCAGCCCAAGCAGGAAAAGTTAATAGTATTTAGTTTGTCTGATCTGAACAGAGGGCAACTCCTGATCTGATAAGTAAAGCTAATGTGGAAGTGCCTTAAACCTGCACTCTTTCTATTAGCCAGCAGGGGGCGTCTCCTCTGGTTGCAAAAATAAGTCAAATTGTATAGAAGTCTATGAGGAATTGAGCCTACTTCTCGCTTGATTTATTACCTCAGTGAACATCGTAAACATGAGTTAATGGTCTCAATCACTAGTTTCAAGACTTCTTCAATACAGCATGATGTTCATCAGTTAATTATGGTCCCATTTAGAGTCAATTAGACCATAAAACGGGGGATGCTTTACGATTGACAGGTTGCTAACATGGTATTGATCTGGTCTGGGAGTTGTGTGTACTTTTATAACTATTCAGTGTGTTTTCAGTTCATGAAAGTCAATTACAACCTTTTTGGTCACCTAACAATGTTATATTCAGCATTTGCTTGTACTTTGCCTCACCCTCTCGTGTTACCTCTGGTCACGAATAATAAAGATGGCGACGGCCAGAAACCAAGATGGTGACAACCAAAATGCAGAGCTTCAGGTTTCAAAATAGCAGTCCACAAACCAATGGGTGACATCAGGGTGACTACGTCCACTTCATATACTGTATACCGTTTTTGTTCGGGGCTACTGTAGAAACATGGCAGTGCAGCATGGCGGACTCAGTGAAGAGGATTCACCCCCAATACATCTACACATAAAAATGTGAAAGGCTCTCTCTAGAGCCGGTGTTTGGTTTGTCCGTTCTGGGCTACTGTAGAAACATGACTGAGCATCATGGAGGACTCCATGAAGAGGACCCACTGCCTATGTAGATATAAATGACTCATTCTAAGGTGACAGAAACACAACAATTCTTATTTTCAGCTGATTATACACTAAACATGTTTATTTACTTTTATATTTACATACACATAAACATATTTATTTATATTATATTACATTTGTTGCCAAAGATCCCCCTCATTGTGACACACTGGTCCTTTAATGTACAGTTGTGTTAAAGAAATACAGTATGCATTGCCTTATGGTACTTGTTTTTATGGTGCACGGGTTGATTACCAGTTGCTTTCACAATCCATCTTATACTTTTTACATTCATATAATGCTCTGAGCTCTCATGAATTTTTTGTAAAAACTGCTTTTCAATAACAGTCATGTTATATTTACTGCCTCCCATCCTTTCCACTCTTCTTGTTTGTTCTATACTGCAGCGCAAAAGTGTGTGAGGAGAAGCTGCGTTATGCTGCTTACAACTGCGTGGCCATCGACACCGACATGAGCCCCTGGGAAGAGTGATCTCTGCTGCATCACTGAACAAATACTTTACAAATCACTGTTGAATGAAGAGAAATCTGGCCAAGTTTATCACCATATCTACACAACTGCCAAGTAATCCTAGCTGTATATAATAAAGAAATCTATGGAGACATGGAATGACTTTGTGTTTTTTTTTTTCCTAGAATGAAGCATTAAATCAATGAATGGATGTGTTTGTATTTGTTTGTAGAAGTTGTGGCAGGTTTGCCAATGTCAGTGTGACATTATAAGAAGAAGGTTGATTTTTAATGTTCTCCGAATACAACAGGAAGTAGCATATCATTAGGAAATTAGCATTTTTATAAGTCACTGATAATAAAATCTGATCAAGATTGTATGGTATTTGTATCAAATGAATAGGAGATGGCAGTTTAGTAACTTAATGAACATGAAATCATTGCTTTCAGAGAGCATCAAATTTCAAATAACACTGATATACAAAACCAGGTTTTTGGTAACGTATAATACAGTGGTGATTAAAAAGTACGATTCTGACAGTCTAATTTTAAATTACCCATCATATTATATAACTAATAAAACAAATAAATGAAAGTAAAGTTGGGCTGCACGGTGATGCAGTGGTTAGTACTCTTGCCTCACAGCAAGAGGGTCGCAGGTTCGATTCCGGCTTGGGACTCTTCTGTATGGAGTTTGCATGTTCTCCCCGTGTAAGCGTGGGTTTTCTCCGGGTACTCCGGCTTCCTCCTACAGGTTAACTGATGACTCTAAATTGCCTGTGGGTGTGGATGTGAGTGTCTGTCTCTATGGACTGGCGACCTGTCCAGGGTGTACCCTGCCTTCACCCAATGCCAGCTGGGATCGGCTCCAGCCCCCCTGCGACCCCTAACGGGATAAGCAGTTGACGATGGATGGATGAAAATAAAGTTGACCCACTCGTGACCTTGGAAATGGTAGTTTCACAAAATGGCCTTACTATCTTTTCAGAAATCAAATAAATAATCTAAGAAGTGTGTGTTTTTGTTGTTTTTCTCTATATTCATCTACATAGATAAGTATATATTTTATTGATTCAGTTAAAAGGTAAATACAACACAAATTCTTCCACCATTCTTTGTGAACAGCAAAAACTCAGCTGAATAAAATACCGTTCGCTGCTGTGGGATTCTCGCGAGACCAAGTTGTTTCAAATCTTCCCATGAGCCTTTGCGCTTCCTCTTTCCAGCCGGCGCCTGAGAATGGGTATGTGTTTTCATGCTCGGGTCGGGGGGAGAATCCTTGTCCATCTGCGGTTTTAACGAAGGAGTATTTCTACAATGGTTTGCTATATTGACGTTAAATATTATTTGAACAGATTTAGCTTTAACTTTGCTGTCTACAGTCAGTTTATTGTAGGTTAATGAAATAATTTGCAAAGATGTCTGAAGTGCTCCAAGATGGCTGCTCTCGCTGGCCATGTAGTTAGCTTTCTGGCTCTGAAGTGCGCTAGAAAACGTAACACATTGTTGTCTGTGAGGCTTTCTGATACACAAATAAGATTCAATGTATACTACATGTGCAAGTCGGACAGGAGTGGTGCTGACTGTTTTCAAGAGCGTCAGGCAAGCGGAGAGATGATAGCGTTAGCTTAGCAGGATGGACCTGATGTCACGTTGGTGTACTGAAACAGAAGAGGGAATAGTAAGGGTAATGCTTGTTTGAGAGGGAAGTTCGGTGCATTTAACATAATTTAACGTTATTAGTTAAAGTTAGTTAATCATGGTGTTTTGGATACGAGTAGCGTTAGCATGCAGGTTAACAGGCCACAGTATGATTTCTGAAAAAATTGCTAATAAGTGTCTCATGGATGTGACTATATGTGTGCAAGGACAGTTTGAAGCATAATGTTTATTATACGGTCTCAGTACTTCAGGACATTAAGGTCTTAATTAAGGGCAAATTACAGCTTTTGATTTTAAATGGTGTAATACCTTAAGTCTTTCGAAAGTAACGCACAGGCCCATTTATCCATGAAGGATGGGGGTCTCAAAACTGCTTGGGCGACATGATGAAACTCTTAAAGCGGAATCCAAATTAAAACTGCGGAAACCTACCTTGGAGAACTGATTGCTCAAGCATAGAAAAGTTAGTATTGAGCTTCCTGTGAGCTGTCCAATGATCCAACGCCTGATTCTTAATCTGTTTTCGTTCATTCAGGTATCTCAAGGGACAACTGGCATAAACGCCGCAAGACCGGCGGTAAACGCAAGCCCTACCACAAGAAAAGGAAGTATGAGCTTGGGCGCCCTCCTGCAAACACAAAAGTGAGTATGAACCTGTGATTACCAGCCATCAAATGGGACTTCATGTGATGTAGCGTGGGTGATGAAAACATGACCTTAGGTATGTCTTTTTTGAGCCGTTTTGGTTCAAAGCTTTGACTTACCAATGCTAGGACTTGTCATAGTTACACTGACATGCTTCAATTCATGTTAATAACTTGAATCCATAAGTATCCACATTATACTAATACTAAAAACTGTATTTTTTTTTAGATTGGACCCCGTCGCATCCACACAGTGAGGGTCCGCGGTGGGAACAAGAAGTACCGTGCTCTGAGGTTGGATGTTGGTAACTTCTCATGGGGCTCTGAGTGTAAGTTTATTTCAAATGCCATTTATGTCACCTTTTTGAGCCCTCTTTGAGAATCCATCTTTCCATGATGATAACTTTGTCCAGTTCTGCTACTGAATGCAAGTGGTGATAACAAAGGCACCTGAGAAAGACCTGTTTCTGTTGCATTTGTAATGATTTATCTAAGGATGTTAATCGTTGAAAAATGAATGAAGCGGGATTTACTAACAGTTGATTTTGTGTATACAGGCTGCACACGGAAGACCAGGATCATTGATGTGGTCTACAATGCCTCCAACAACGAGCTGGTCAGAACCAAGACCCTGGTGAAGAACTGCGTCGTCCTCGTCGACAGCCTTCCCTACAGGCAGTGGTATGAGGCCCACTTTGCCACTCCTCTGGGACGCAAGAAGGGTGCCAAACTGGTATGTGTGGACATGGAATACAAATGTCTCATACACCTTGTTTTTATTGAGTGGTGACAAATATAATAGTGACACATTAACTTTGTTTTGTCATTGTTTTATGAACTCTATGGTGTTGCTCACATAGCTGGTCAACTTGCCAAAAGTGAAATCAAAGATAAGTCCTGGGTGAAAATTGGGCCACCCTTTAGCAGACAAGTCTGAGAATGCATCATTGTTTTGTTCCATCTACACAAATTGACATTTCCACTCTGACTATATGTTTTCATAATGCCAACATGAAATTGCAACCTGTCCATAATTCAGTCAGTAGATCTGCTGGGTTTGATAAAATGGGTATGTTGCCATATTTTTGTAGGCCAGCCAGGAAGTTGGCATCACCCTGGATGGGATTTTTCTATTGGGTTTTGGATTATTGCAGAAACTAAGTCTGGGGTGGCCAACCAGTCAGAGACTGGTGTTGCTGATATGATGTCAATATACAGTCAAACAATCACTTTTACTGTCTGTCGCTGCAGTCAAAAACAGGCAAGACCTCAAATCTCTATACGAGACGCACTCCTCACAGATGCGGTCCGTTTGAGACTTAAGAGCCACATGACACCGGACAAGGACCGGCTTGCGAGTTGTGGGTTGGCCACCCCTGAACTAACTGCTCTGGCAAATGCAGGTTTATGATACTTACATGTTTTAATCTTTATAAATGAACACCACCTCTATGACATTTGAAGCACGAATGCAATCGCCAGAAGCATAGAACCAGACTATAAACAAACTACACCACAGTAGCATGTATACACAAGGCTGAAATGGCAGCCGAGTTGGTGTGACGGTGTTTAGTATCATCATTTAGCCACTTGTTAGCAGCCACCTTCATTAAGACCCATAAAGGCTGAATGAGTGCTGACAATGAAAGCTCTGAGAAACACCTGTTGCATACACTGACCTCCTCTGCTGTGTTAAATTTCAATTAAATCACCCGGCATTGCTCATCAGCATTCAAGTGTTTCATGTCCATGTAGTGAGCTTTATTCTTCCCTCTTCGGTAGACTCCTGAGGAGGAAGAGGTCCTGAACAAGAAGAGGTCAAAGAGGACCCAGAAGAAGTACGATGAGCGTAAAAAGACTGCCAAGATCAGCACCCTCTTGGAGGAGCAGTTCCAGCAGGGAAAACTGCTTGGTGAGTGTCGACGTGTAAATGTTCTGCTGTAGTTGTTGTCCTGTAACGTTTTTGATCTGGAGTCTATATCTTCGTCACTGGTGCATCTCTTTTAAAAAGTCTTGACCTCTGATTGGCTGTTGCTGAAAGTCACATGGTCTCCTTCTAGGGGGTCATTTCAAAGAAATCTCATCAGCTCTTATTTTACATACATTTTTTTCCCTCAAAATTTGGGCCTCTGGGTTGTGATTGAATATTTGCAAGTTTATTTTACTACCAAGTCAGATGTTAATTAATTTCGTGTAAAAGCACAGGTGTGAAAATCATGGGAAATGCATGCAATCGGGATATGAAGTTTCACTGATCTAATCCTATATAGTACTTCACCCAGTCCTGTGTTGATGCACAATTACCTTTACTTTTTGACAATCAAAAGCCAAAACCAGGCTGATACGATGATACAAAGCATTTTCTTTTCATGGTACCTGCTTTATAATGTGCCATCTGACCTGATGCAAGTCTTTCCATGAAGATAACTTTGTCCAGTTCTGCTACTGAATGAAAGTGGTGATAACAAAGACTCTGAGAAAGACCTGTTACCTTGTGACCCCGTGGTGCCTATGAGCAAGGTACAAGTGTGGATTTGTATAGTTGAGGGTGCATCAGGGCAGTTTTAAACAGTTGTCAGATTGTCTGTAAAAGAACCAAAAAAATCCCACACTGTTATATTCATTATCTGACATCAGTATTATCTGTATGGTGTTAAAGCATTTCTGCAACCTCAACATTTATTTTGAGCTGAAATTATTTGACTTAAGTTCTTTTTCCTGTTTGTTTTTGAGACTGTTTATCCACCGTCTTGACTAATATTGTCTCCTGTAGCTTGCATCGCCTCCAGACCCGGCCAGTGCGGCAGGGCAGACGGGTACATCCTGGAAGGCAAGGAGCTCGAGTTCTACCTGAGGAAGATCAAGGCCAAGAAAGGCAAATAGATGTACAGCTGTTTGATACGTCAATAAACTCCAATCGCCCCAAAACTCTCTGCTGTCACTGTTTTACTCTTTCAGGTTTTCAGTGATGTGAAAGTACACTACTATGGTAAATTGAATTTCCAATCTTGGCCACATAGGTTAAAACTGGGCTGTTGTATTTACTTTAATGAGCAGGGCTTAAAAGGCACGTAACCCCTCCCTAAATATTAACATTAAATGTTTAGAGACCAGCTTGGTGAATAAAGCAAAAGGCATGAGTGCGTTTGAGAGGCTGAGTTAGGAGTCTAGGAAGGCTGCAGGGTATCCTGATGTTGGAAGAAATGCACAATTTGTCAGATTATCATTGGTGGAAGAAATAATCAGATCTTTGAATAAAAGCAGTAACTTCAAATAAAAGGTGTGCCATGATATTATAGATTGTATAGAAATATCTACACTGCGAAATTATAAAAAATACTTAGTTTTGCCTCAGTAGCATAACTATGTCATCATACCATAGAAGTGGTGTTATACTGTAGGGAAAAATTTAAATATAGCAAGCTGAGCTGATGCTACTTATAATTTAATAGTTCAGTCTATAGCAGAGGGCCATATCTTATTAACTGGTCATGTAATATCAGACTTAACTGAGAAATTGTTGTGCCGCAGTTCACTACAAAGTTGGAGAGTACAAATGAAATGTCAATATAGGTGCAAAAATAACCAAAATGCCAAAAATTTAGACAATGCTAATGGTGGGTACAGTAAAATGTGATTTACTGTACTGTTCTCTGAAATGTACTGTAGAGCTGAAGTATACAGAAGAGAAAATAATGAATACTGAAGTGCTCATAGTATTGTTACTATCCACCACCTCAGTTTAGCTGTTGCTTTTACAAAAGGACTGGATGTGCACGGTGGTTAGCACTGTCGTCAGGTTTGAATCCGGCTCGGGCATGGATGTATAAAGAGACCTCGGGGCCCTTCTGTGTGGACTTTGCATGTTATCTGGTTTCCTCCCACAGTCACATGCAGGTTAATTGACTCTAAATTGCCTGTAGGTGTGAATGTGTGCATGAATGATTGTCTCTATGTCTCAGCCCTGTGACAGTCTAGCGACCTGTCCAGAGTACCCCGCCTTCATCCAGTGTTTGTGGTCAACAAGCCAAACATGGTATGTGCCCAGCATCTCAACAGCACAGTATTGTCTGTCAGTATACAAATATGAGCACTGTACATATCCTGGGATGTCTCCAACAATATAAATAAAATAAATATATACAACCTTACAAGCATAAACGCAACATACACATTTCCATAACCTGAACAAAACAAAATCTACACATGAATCTGCTTGTATATCTGATCCAGTACATCAACAAAACTCTGTAATCCATATTGAGCTGCGATCCCAACAGACTAAACTGTTTTCAGAGGCTGTAGCAGGTTAATAACACTCCAAAGTTCAGCTAATTATTGGCAAAGGAAAAGGTGGCATAGCCATTTTCAAAGGGGTCCCTTGACCTCTGACCTCAAGATATGTGAATTAAAATGGGTGCTATGGGTACCCACGAGTCTCCTCTTTACAGACATGCCCACTTTATGATAATCACATGCAGATTTTTGCATGCAGTATTAATGTGTTGTATTCGCCTATTATAAAATGATGTATTTGAATATTTCTGCATACTGGGGTCCCTAAAGAGCTTGAGAATTTTAGCTAAATTAGCTAATTAATTAGTTGGTAAAGCTTTCCTGGGAAATACTGTACAATACTGTATACACAGAAGTACAATATGTGCATTTTTGTTTATACAGTACATGCATTTGTGTAGCAGTGTGTTACATGTACTGTCAACAGAAAATTCACTTTTGTGTGTGTGTTTCATTTACAAAAAAACTGCACCAATGAAAAATGCTGCCGTAGTTCAGTAAAATAGAACAAATTATTGCAGTATTGCATTGTTAGATATATATATATATATATACACATTTCAAACATCAACAGTAATTCAGTAATACAATATGTAACAATGGGACAACAGGGACATATTCATTTTGTATTTATACTCAAGCACAATTTTAAATGTAGGACATTACTTGTAATGGAGTATTTTACACTGTTTGTGTTGCTGTGTTACTTAACTAAATATAAACCATTGTAGATATTATAAATATCGAGTCATTATGGACAGTCTAGTGTAATTAAAACTGCTTCTCATGACAGTGGGGAAATGTAACTAAGTATATTTACTCAAGTAGTTTGTACTTTGCTTGTCTTTTCTTTTCATGCCTCTCTCTACTTCCACTCTATTACACTGCAGAGGCAAATATAGTTTTTACATCACTGTGTTTTATTTTACAGCTTTAGTCACTTTACATGTTCAAATGTTTGCATTCAAAAATAGGAAGAGCTTATAAAATACTGTATGTTTTGTTATAAATTAAGCTGCCCAACAGTATATACAAGTGTAACTGAAACAGTCTATTCATTAGTTAGATGATTAATAGGCAACTATTTTGATAATTGTAATTATTTATAAATATTTTTTTTAATGTAAAAAAAAAATGGTTCCAGCTTGAAATGTGAGGATTTACTGTGTTTCCTTTTAATTAATGATAAATAGTAATAATATTAATTTATTTTTATTTTTATATTTTTTACTCATAGACAAAATAAACATTGTGAAAGTGTCACTTTGAGTTCTGGGTAGTTGTGACTGCATTTCTCACTATTTTTAGAATTTTTCCAAACCCAATAATCGATTAATCGAGAAAATAATCAGCAGATTAATCCATCATGGAAATAATCATTGTTGCAGTCCAGTTACTTGGGATGTCACAACCTCTGCAGCACTGATTATGTCAAGTGTCCCCTTCAGGCCATAAGTGTGAATCCACAGTTAATGGGTGAAGCAAACATCCATTTGTTTGTATAGCAAACACTGGTATTATTGGTGTTCCTGAGACAATCCCAGCCAAAGCTGCCGTAAGATAAATGACAGCATTCATCACAGATCTTTTTTACTGATATTTTTTCACCTATTATACTGATGTATTTATAGTACTGTATTTCCTCAATGCATCGTGATATTCACATTCTGTTTTTTCCACATATACATGGAGAGGAACTGCTCCTGTCCTCTGTTGCACCAAATTTGGGATCAATCAGAGTTTACATTATGAAAGTACATGAGTTGAGGTGTATGATCTCATATTGGGTCATGGCTTCATTTTACAAAACACATATACATACACTTATTTTATTCACAGGGCAGTTTCTAAATGCTAATATGTTAAAACCCAGTTCATATGTGGGAGACTAAGGGAGTCTGAAAATCAGTGGTATCCCTCTACCCAGAGGTTATGTTAGGAAACAAACTGGGGCAAAAGTCACCATCAGGATGCCAGTACACACCACGTGACCGATCCCGCTGCTGTGATTGGTCGAGAGGACGCCTCGTATTATGTAGGACAAACGTTCTGGTCCAGTTTTCCTCTCCGTCAGTGCTGTAGAGACACATCACAATGCTGCTCAACAAGGTACGTGTCTTTAAATGAGCCACAATTCACCAGCGTCTTTACATAGTTTAGTTAACGAATGGGTTGTTCGCCGCATCTTGGTGTCCTTCAACCCTACATTTTCATTTTTCGAGTCTTATCAAGTCAAAACTGTACAAGCTACGTCACAGGCTAACGGGTAGCTAGCCAACAGCGCCAACGGCTAATGCTGCGGTCATAACACAGTTGAGACGCTTTCTCATTGTTCAGACTGATCTGTCATATTACACAGTAAGTAACGTCTGTGCCTCTCATGTATTACCATTAGCTTTCATTAGTCACAGAGCCATCTTAGTTATCCTTTAAAAGCCTGAAGGTCGTGTAACAAAACTTGCTGAAGAAGACCCCGCAAAGCAGGGTATCTGTCTATTGATTTACTACTGCAGGGTAATTAACATTACTTTAAACGTCGGCTTTCCACTAAAACATGTTTGCTATCTATCTATCTATCTATCTATTTATCTATCTATTTATCTATCTATCTGTATTGTACAATAGCCTAGTATACAATAGCCTAGTATACAGTAGTTTAGTTTATAGTAATAGCTCAACAGTAGATTCAACAGTAAAACTGTGTACACATTTAAATTTCAGTAATAATAATTTTGTATTACAATATGTGCTATTAATACACTTGAAATTAAATGAGGGCTGTTTCTTTCACATACAAGGACTTCGCTTTGGTTCTTCACAATAAACATAGTAAAAGAAAATAAAAGTCCACAAACATAAATATAGAATAGAAAAAATACAATAAAATATGAAAATAATAAAAATGATACAAATATGTAGTATGTACAATAACAAAAAGTGCAATAAATCAAGAACACAAATTGCCTCCCTTATGTATGTCATGAAAAGTAAAGTTTCAAGTCTTTATTTGTCATATACACAACAATTACAATGGAGCAGTCATTGGCAGTTAATTGTCTAGATCTTGGCTCCTTCCAATCATATGACAAAATGTACAGAAGAAAAACATGCAAGTAAAAATCAGAATCAAAGACGTAAAACACAAAATAGTACAACTATAGCAATAAATTATATAATTTGTATAATAAATATAATATAATAAAATGAAACATAAAATCTAATATTGTGGTAGACTGGTTTACAGCAGTGATAAAATGAATGAACTATAATATAGACATATACAATGAAAACATATGTAAACTGCGTTGTTTGCAGGTACAAATTCATCTCAGTATAATATAGTACAACACCACCTTCAATTGTGACCTCAGTAATAAACATATAATTTAAATTACACATTTTTGACAGTGTCACCAGATACTGACCATTATGAGCTTCATAAAAACAGATGTTATGGCAGGGCTGTTTTGATATTATTGGACTCATAACTATAAAAACATTATAATGCGCAGATGTACCTAATAATAAAGTGGCCTCTGAGTGAATGTTTTTGCTTAATTTACACAACTTGAACCAAATTAGAAGTCTTCATTATCATTTGTCCATACAAATGTTATTTTATATTTTCATGCAAAATATTACATTTTTTTGTGCGTGTTTTAAAAAAAAGAGAAAGGGCTTATGTTTTTCATTTCCTGACAATTAGATAGATAGCAGAACTGCAGCTCGAGAAATGGGTAAATCTTTTTTATTGTGCAGCAGATATTTTTTTCTTTAACTCAGATGGTTAGAAGTGTCACAAATCTGAGGCAGAAACTAAACTCAGAAGCTAGACAGGCAGGTAGGTGCAAAGCAAAGTCTTTTATTTAAGAGGAATAACAGGTATTGTGAGATGGAGGCTGACAGGAGTTTTGGTTGAGGCACATGGGTATTCATGGAGATCAGGTGTAAACATTTCGAATAGGCAGGCAGACAAACATGCTGACAGACAGGTAAGAGTCGCAGGCAAGCTAAACCAGTTTTAGAGCTGGAAGGATGACACATACACAAACTGTGAATGGCCAACGATTTGGCGGGAATAGCTGTCTGTGGAGAATTCTTGAGATGACTTGATGTGTGGAAGGTGTGCAGATTTATTTATGAAACAGACAGACAAAACCAAATTACGCCAAGCACGCCTCGCTCAAATTCAAGGCTGAAAATAACAAAACACTCACACACACACACATAGTCAGGCATCACTGGCAGGGGTCAGGGGTCATGGCAAGAAGAGTCTTCAGTGATTCTGTCTTCTTTGCTAGAGAAGTACGTGTTTTTCGCACTATAAGGCGAACTTAAAAGCCTTTAATTTTCTCAAAAAATCGACAGTGTGCCTTATAATGCGGCGCGCCTGATGTATCAATTCTGGTTGTGCTTACTGACCTCGAACCAATTATATGCGGTACAGGGTGCTCAAAAATCTGTCTAAACCACTGTCAAAACCAGAGTGAAGAAAACTAATTTCTGGCTTGCCATCATTCCGGGTGGATTAACTGAAGAACTCCAACTGCTAGATATTGGTGTCAACAGGTCGTTCAAAGTTAAATTGCGAGCTGCGTGGGAGCGTTGGATGACCAAAGGTGAACACACATTCACAGAGACAGGGAGGCAATGCCTCCACTATCTGCCAATGGATCGTGGATACCCGGGCCAAGGTGTCAGCGTCAAATGTCGTCCGAGCTTACACGAAGGCCAGAATCATCACTGAACAGCTAAGTAACAGCAGCGAGACTGACTCGGATAATGACGAGAGCGCCTTATGTAGAAAGACGTGTTCATTGATAGTGCGCTTTATAATCCGGTGCGCCTTATAGTGCGAAAAATATGGTAAATTATTATTTGAAGTGATACCTGTGTTTTTCACACATCGTTTGGTATTTTTTTTTCATGGAACGAATGCTTAGCTCCATGACTAGAATGTAATAGTGATACACAAAATGCACAAACTGGGGTTAGCTAATGTTTTTATCAACTTATCACTTTGTAAAAGGTGCAGAGATGTCCTGTAAAAAAAAAAAAGTTTATTTTTACATTGTTGCTGATTTCCCCGTCCATGCACAGATTCTTAAAGCTAGCGTGCGGTCTGGGATCCGGCTGCAGAGCTCCAGTGCTGCAGCAGCCGGTGTTGCAGCATCTCACAGCAGCCATTCAGCATCCCTCGGCTTCTCATTTGGTGAGTAGGATATAGAAACCTTTACATCATTTTAAAGTTGAAGTTCACATTTTGTCATATCTGCTTTACATCAATACTTACATGCCCATATGTACAATGAATTGTCTGTAAATAGAAGAAGCAGCTCCATTGTATATGACAAAATGTCTTAATTCTGTGCAGATTATATTCCAGTGTTTATGTGAGGCTTCAGCAGTCAGTCAGACAAATTAGATAAGATAAGATAAGATATTCCTCCACCCACAGTGGAGAAATTCACATGTTACAGCAGCAAAGTGGATAGTGCAATAAACAGGAAGCATAGATTTTTAAAAAGTATTAATACAAATAAAATAATATATACACAGTAGAAAAGTTGTTGTTGTGAATGTGTATGTGGTCTACTGGGAGCAGTGCTGGTTGTGGAGTCTAACAGCTGCAGGCAGGAAGGACCTTCTGTAACGCTCCTTCGTACACTTAGGGTGTAGCAGCCTGCCACTGAAGGAGCTCTCCAGAGCTCTGATGGTGTCTCTCATGGGGTGGGAGTCCTTCTCCATCATGGATGACAGCTTAGCCATCGTCCTCCTCTCTCCCACCACCTGCACTGTGTCCAGAGAGCATCCCAGGACAGAGCTGGCCCTTTTAATGATCTTATCCAGCCTCTTCCTGTCTGCAGCTGTGATGCTGCTGCCCTAGCAAACCACTCCATAAAATATGGCTGATGCCACCATGGTATCATAAAAAGGGTCCCCTGCACTCCTGCGCACTCTGGCCTTTTTTATAGAGTGTGGAGGAGTTTGTAGTCCATTCCAGTTTATTGTTCAGGTGAACACCCAGGTATTTATAAGATGTCACTATCTCAATGTCTGATCCCTGGATGTTCACCGGTGTTGAAGGGGGATGAGTTTGCCTGCTGAAATCCACCACCAGCTCCTTAGTTTTCCCCACGTTGATCTGGAAAAGTCTGGGAAAGTTCTCTGTGGGCGGATGAGGTGTATGCCTCCTTGCAGCTGGCATAGAGTAAATCCAGTATTTTACTGTCCCGTGTGCAGCATGAAACATACTGGGTGAAAGTTGGTAGAGTGGAGGAAAGAGAGACATGATTAAAGTCTCCAGAGATCAGGAGGAAGGCCTGAGGGTGCTGTGTCTGCAGCCTGCTAGTGACTGAATAAATGAGATCACAAGCTGTGTCACAGTTAGCAGAGGGGGGAACATACACAGCCATCATAATAACGTGTAAATAATGCGGGCTCCTACTAACGGCCACCAGCTCGATGTCCCTGCTGCAGTGTTGGTCTTTAACAGTGATGTGACCAGGGTTACACCACCTATCATTCACAAACACCGCCAGTCCTCCTCCTTTCCTCTTACCTCTGTCTCTCGTCCTGTCCGCCCGCACCAACTTAAACCCGTCCAGCTCCATCACCGTGTCCGTGGTCCGCCAGCCACGTCTCCGTGAACACCATAACGCCGCATTCCCGGTACTCCCGCTGATGTCGCGTCAGCGCCGCCAGCTCGTCCATCTTGTTGGGGAGAGATCTCACATTTCCCATCAAAATAGACGGGAGGACTGGTCTGTATTTCATCCTCTGTGCGCAACGTTGAGCTCCAGCTCGGCTCCCTTCTTCTACTCTTTATCTCCGGGGGAACAACAGGTCTCTCCTCGGGGTGTAGCAGCTTTGTGTTACGGAGCGCCAACAGCTGATCCCTGGTGTAAACAAACAGCTGCTTTGGTCTCCATAATGCAGGATAGGACGGTTGACTTAAAAACACAAGAATAACACGTAAAAGAAAGAGATTGGCAAACGAAAGAATGAGCAAGAGCTACTGTAACAAGCTGACTCTCATGCAGCACCATCTCGTCTCTTCAAACTATGTGTTGCATTGGCCGGGAATCGAACCCGGGCCTCCCGCGTGGCAGGCGAGAATTCTACCACTGAACCACCAATGCTCATGTAATCCTCCACAGTTACAGTCTGTGTTGGGTCGCCGGTGTATATTTATTTAATGCTCTTTTTTTTTTTTTTTTTTTTTTTTTTTTTAATGAGACTCTAACTTTGGACTTTATTTGACTAACAGCTGAACCCTGACTGTGGATTTTTGTCCCCCGTCATTTACATTTAAATGGCTTCAGGAAAGGATTTCTTCACCCCCATTATGGAGCGAGTGAATGATTACAGTGACCAATAACCAAGGCCCAAACACACCAAACCGACATCAAGCAACTAGTGGCGATGAAGGACGATTGTTACGTCGCCTTTGTCTTGGCTGAAAAGTTGCATTTGAGCACATGGCACATGACAAGACTGCAGCCAACAGTTTGCATTTTTGTTCTGCGCCTGCATGAGAGGAAATAACCCTCCACACCAGCAGGTGGCAGTAGTCTCTATTTGGATATACATGGTCTTATTATGACACATATGTTGTATGAAACAAAGCAGCATTGGCCAACCATTTCACACCACTCTCACTCTCCACTCAGCTTCATTCTAGATGGCCATGTCATTGTGGAAATATCCATGTGTAGGAATAATCAGAATAAGATGATGATGAAGAATGAGAAGAGTCTTCTGTGTTTTTCCTCTTGACTTTACTCTCTGGCTTGCTTTCCTTATGTCCATCAAGGCCTATTGAAAGAGGCTGAGTCATCAACACATCATATCTTTGGGGTACAACATGCTCAATAAAACCTGCTCTGCACTTGCCAAATTTGAGCCAATAACACAGCTGCAGCTTAAGTTAAACTGTGCATGTGTCTACCCCATACCCAAGAACCATGTCCGCCTGTGTCCCAGCCTCTTTCAGTAGGCCTTGACATCCGTTTTTCCTCTCGTGAACTGATTTGATTAAGCTGAACAGCCAGTGATTTCTACTGTTCTACTATTGTTACTTGGTGACAGGTGGAAATGTTATCTTTCTAGTGCGCATTGCTGTAGTTCTCATTGATTTTCTCCTCTTAATGTAGTAACTTAATTTAACTGCTAAACTTTACAAACTGTCAAACTGAATGAATGAAGCTTCGGATGTCATCAGTCACATGGTATTCCTCATTTGACACAACCTCAGACACGATGTGTGCTTCACAGGAGTGATACAAGCTGCGGAGCTTTGGTATCATCTGCCCATTTCTGTTTTAAACAGATTCAGAGAAAATATGTGTTGAAGTTGCTTATCATAGGTCCTTCTTGTCGCTTTGACCCACAGAGCTGACGGACCAGCAAAAGGAGTTTCAACAGCTGGCGAGGAAGTTTGCACGTGAAGAGATTGTCCCTGCTGCACCTGCTTATGACAGGAGTGGTGAAGTGAGTATAGTATACTTTTTATGTGTACACATGCCTCAGTCATCCCTGAAAAGTCATAAACGTTCAGGCATGGTTATCGGTACCCTGAGGTGAAATTTGTCTGATTATAGTTTAGACTAATTCCACCTCAGATACAGTACCTGTACACTTATACAATATATAGTACATACAGTAGTTCACACATTTTGTCTGCTAGAGCTGCATTACTGACTTCTTTTTCACAAATATTTGCACAAATCACTTACCTAGTATAAGGTATTATAATGTATATATTGTATATAGCTTTTGAATGTCATCTATCCTGCAATGATTATTTACATTGTCAATTCATCTGATGATTATTTTCTTGATTAATTAATTAGTTATTTGGTCTGTTTACCATCTTTATGTGTAAATATCTCATATCACAACGTGGACACCTGCGGCTTATAGTCAGGTGCGGCCAAGGAGAGAGATCTGGCGATTGATTTAATAATTGACAACTAATCAATTAATTGTTGCAGCTCTACTTCTTTTGCACAAATATTTGCACAATTGACATACTTTGTCTAAGGTACTATAATGTATATATTGTATAAAGCTTTTTGATGTCATCTCCATTTTTTTAATATCTTATTTTACTTCTTTCAAAGAGTTTTTTAATGTGTTTTCTTACATCTCAGCCTGTCTCTGTGCTGCTTCAATGTGAATTTCCCCTTAAATTGAGGCAAAAAATATATAAATAATATATCACTGCTTGTCCTATCTTATCTTGGGTTTCAAATATAGGAAAAATCATATCTTCCTATTACAGAAGCAATTCCTAAACTCATGGCCGTATCCTATCCTATCTCAGACCTCCAGTCTTTTCTTAAGTAATCCTATATAACTATACAGTAACTATATTTGACTCCTCAATCAACACTTGTCCCGTCACGCATGTATCTTTGATTACAATGTGCCGGTAGGCTACTCACTTGGCAGTACTTGTGATGGTGGAGGAGAAGAAACCCCACCTTTGTAACAAATTAATGAATTGTCTTGGCAATGGATATATATGCATATACTGTATACCCATTAATATATGGTCCAGGAACTTCCAGGAAGCATCATACAGTTTTAGTAGCCTTACAATTGTATTTCAGTGTTTATGTATGTTGTTGTCCATCTTCTCCATCTGTTGTTGCCGTATAGACCAACAACAATGCTGCTGCCATTTTTGCAGCTTTGTTGAATTAAGGACAAGGTCTATGTCATCCAAACTGCTGATAGGAGACATGTTCCTGTAATACCAGAAATCCTAAATGTCATCCTAAGCTAAGTTTGAATAACTCATAAATGTCCTGTCATTTTGCAGTATCCTCTCCCCATCATCAAGAAGGCATGGGAGCTTGGTCTGATGAACGGTCACATCCCACAGGAATTTGGTATATTTGCCTGCTCATTCATTGTTTCTATATTAGCTGCCATATTTTTAGACTATTACTTGACATTGCCCCCGACTTGACTTTGACTGGTCAATCACGGCGGTCTAAGGGTTTGTTATTTCTTTATAGCAGACCGTTGCTATGCATAACAGACTGTTGCTATGGGTGCAGTTTTGATGTTGGACTCAAGTGGTATGTTTTTGTGTAATAAGCATGATTCAGCTGTCAGGGTGTATTTCATAACAATGACTGGTTCGCTGTACATTATCTCGCATTTAATACATACAGACAAATTAAATAGTGTCTCATTTTAAGTGTTAGTATGTATTTTTTTTTTCTATGTCAGTGGACAATAAATTCAGGCAAGTTGGCTGACGTTGATGTTTGTCTCTGTATTCAGGTGGAATGGGCTTGACAATCTTTGACAACTGTCTCATCACGGAAGAGTTGGCTTATGGCTGCACAGGAGTACAGACTGCTATCGAAGCAAACTCTCTGGGGGTGAGTTGCCATTTATCAGGATTACTAGTGTTTCATTAGCTAAGAAGTCTGTTCATTGAGATCACAAAAAGGTCTTTTAAGGTGTCCACCATCAGGGATGCGTCTCGGTTCTTAATTGGAGCCAATTCCAAATGTTAAGAAACAGTTTTTTTCAATGTTGGTGCTATTATTGGAAAGCTAGGCGAAATTCCTGTACTTTTTTGACAATAGTCACTAGATGGCGCTGCAGTAGAGCTGCCTCCATTTTGCACTAAAAACATCAGTGAGTCCATAGCCATCAATGTATAAAGAAAATTATTACAGTGTCTTTTTTTTGTTTTTCTTTTTTGAGGTAAATGAACTTCCCAGCACGGACACTGAAATAGCCTTCATTTAAATGTCATTATGTCCCAAAAGTTGTAAAATTAACTAATAGCTGAATCCAAAGTTATTTTCCTCGGCAATGATGAACATGCATCAGGCCCTCAGGACTGCACCGCCCTACACGCTCACATGACATATCCATTTTTGCCAGCTTCCTGTTAGCTGTGTGCAGCTGTTATAATAACTATATTGTCTGTAATTTATGTCTTTTATTATCCTCTAATCCACCCAAGGGCTGTATGCTGTAAGCCTGTACTGTGGTGGATGTATTAGCATCTCTGTTCTCAAACAACTGGCTATCTGCCAGTAGCTAGTAGTGCTAGTAGCATGACAGAAACATAATTTTATGCAGTTGCAGGCTATTTACTAGCACACAGGGCGAAAGCACAGGACACAGTCTCTTATACATCCATGGTCTGTGGTCTGTTGCACATCTATTGTGGATCACTGTCATGAAAAAGTCATGTTCATGGATTTTATGTTCATTGCAAGTAAAAAGTTAAATAGTATGCTTATTTCTAATTTAATTTATCATTCAACATAGGCCATTTTGGTAGACACATTAAAATTATGACAATAGAATAGAAATCATTTAGTTTTACCTGTGTAGGACACTACGTGTTTGTGAGTAAAAAGCCAATAAGAGTAATTACCTTTTCAACAAGCACAACACACCTAATTTTAGCCTAATTATCCATGCATCTTGACTTATGAGACAGGAAAAGTCTTTCAGGTCCAAGTCTGTGGCTGGTTCAGATAATATTTATTCACTGCACAGTGGAGACAGTTCACAACAAGACTGTGGAATCCTCTCTGAGCAGAGTGAGTTTCTGGCCAGGATATATACAGGGTTACAGGAAATAACAGGATAAAAAAATAGTGAATAAATGACAAAGGACAATACACATCTTGCATCCAAGGTCTAAATATGAATGGAGTCTGGGGGTTTCCAGGATGACTCAATTTACATCTCAGTGGTACTTGCGTCTCTATTGAAACTACAGAAGATTTAGATCAGGTAAAGGTGTGACTCCCTGCTAAGCTGAGCTCTGCTCGACTCACCAGACAATGGTTACATCCACACACTGATACTAAAGCTTTCATTTTAAAATGCGATTTTAGGGCCATTTCAGAATTAATCTCTGTCCATACTACCACGCCTGAAAATGCTTATGATATGATCATTCACGTACACTTGGCAGGTGCGTGCCAGTGTAAACAGGAAGTAGCACGTCTGGTTGATCAGTTGCAGAAAATTATATGAAGGAAGTTTCACAGCAATGGTGAAAAGTAAGATTAATGAATTCTCTGCTGTCCGTCCAGACTAAAACGCAACCCTGGAGTTTTGAACTAAAACTGGGTCAGCAGCATTTTCAAACATCTCCATTTTAGGGACTCGAAAATGCAGGATTAGTGTGGACGCTAAGCTTAAATGTAGCAGAAAAATTATGCATTTTAAAACTGAACGGTATTAGTGTGGATGTAGCCTGATAATAAGTGGAAATAGTGTCACAACACAGAGGTTACTGTTACATAGAGATAGCAGAAATACACAAAGACAGTTTATTAAAAGAATAAGATAAAAAGAGATATAAAATCTACTTCACTGTTCACCACTTAGTCCCCTGCCACCACTTCATAGGTGTCGGCGGTGAATATCCCAAACGTATCTACATTGTTTGATTTTTCCTGAGTTAGGTGGGCAATATGATTCACCCCTGCTGAGTCGTAAGCAACAGAAGCGCACATAAAAGCAAACACACATTCAGTTACAGTAGATCCAATCTCTTCCTTAAAATGTGTTTTTCTTTTAAATCCACAAATGTTACAGTGTACTGAAAAATGTAACTGAATTGTTGGAATCAATCATAAATGTCAAGTTTTGCATCAAACCCATGTGGTGCATGCAGCTGCTCCTGATATGGGGTCATGAATTGGGGGTAAAGAGCACTGTTGCTACTGAGGATTATGGATATAATTTTCTACAGTCAGTATTTCCAGAGTCCACGATGGGCATCAGTCATAACAATGATTAATAACAGTGGTTGTTACTCAGTGAGAATTAAGTTTATATCTGTTTTTCCCACACAGCAAATGCCGGTTATTTTAGCTGGCAATAATGCACAGAAGAGTAAATACCTGGGAAGGATGATGGAGGAGCCTCTGATGTGTGTAAGTATTTCATTTATTAGAGGAACTTTTTTGTACAGTGATGTAAAGTACATTCACTCAAGGAGGTACTTTACTTGAGTATATCCAACGTGTGCTACTTATTACTTTTACCACATTAATTATTTAAAAAAAAGAGAGAGAATATTGCTTATCTGCTCATTTGACCCTTTTACTTTCACCAGAGAGCACTACAAGGTTTATGTTAGTCATACTGTATGTTTGAATAGGCTCAATAAATATGATCATGGCATCATGACACGTTCAGTGGTAGAGCTGCAAAGATTTGTTGATTAGTCAGCTATTTTTATATTAACATAATAGTTTCCATATTTGCTGGCTCCAGCTTCTCAAATGTGAGGATTTTCTTTGTCACGTATGATAGTTAACTGAATGTCTTACTGTGGCGGCTCTAAGCGGGTAGAGCGGGTCGTCCTTTAAACACAGTGTTAGCGGTTCGATCCCCAGCTCCTACTGTCCACATGTCAAAGTGTCCTTGAGTGAGACAGTGAACCTCAAGCTGCTCTGAAGCTGCTCCTAAATGCTTCGGATGGGTGACATGCAGAGGTCAAATTTCATGTGTACACATGTGTATTAAGTCTTTGGGTTCTGAAAAGTTGCATCCCCACTAAATAGGAAGGGTCCTTGCAATTACTAAATATATTATGTTAAAATACTGAGTCTGGCCTCACCGTGCTACACTGCTGACAATGAGATTATCTCATTTATTTTTCTCTTTGTAGAATTAACAGAAACTAGTGGCATCTTGTGAAGGGAGTAACACAAGCCCTGACACATCAGTGCTACTTCACCACTGTGGGCTGATGACACCAGCAGAAACTATCAACAATGACACTGACAGCGTTAACTTACAGTGTGGTGTGTTTTGGGCAGGCGTACTGTGTGACAGAGCCCGGGGCCGGTTCTGATGTGGCCGGCATCAAGACCCGAGCTGTGAAGATGGGCGATGAATACGTTGTTAATGGGCAGAAGATGTGGATCACCAATGGTGGGAAAGCTAACTGGTGTGTACCACTGCTGTTATTGTACATTACGAATATATACTCAGTTGTCACTTAAAGTTTATGTTTGTTGCTGTTTTGTTTTAACAAAAACTGAATATTATAGCCTTCATGAAGGGAGGATTCACTGCAGGACTTTTGTATTAGACTGCATTTATCCTTAAAGGTATTGAATACAAAAACATGTCTTGTTTCTCTGAAAGTTATCAGAATTTTTATGTCTTTCATATTCTTAGGTACTTCCTCCTGGCCCGCACTAACCCAGATCCTAAATGTCCAGCAGGCAAAGCTTTTACTGGCTTCATTTTGGACGCTGACACTCCAGGAATTCAAATAGGAAGGAAGGTAAATGAGGCTGAAATGTTTCTCTAACACATGAACTGGTTTTGTATGAACATCAGTATTTTTCTGAGAGGTTAGAAACACTGTATCAAATATGGAAATGTAGTTTGTAAGCGACATGTCTTGAAGATTCTTGAAGATTTACCCATGTTAGTTTGAAGAAAAAAGTACTCTATTATATTGTTTTATATATATATACACATACACACACACACACAGCTCAACTTTTAGATTAGTGCTGTAGAAATTATTATTAGATGGAATTAGAGTATAATTATGAGGGAAACATCTGCTATCCCTTCAGGATGGTCCCTTAACCAGTCCAGTAATTTGCCACTGTGATAAGCACTCCACAGCATAACATGTGCTTGTGTTTCTTTTGTGCTTGTAGGAGATGAACATGGGCCAGAGGTGCTCTGATACCAGAGGCATCACCTTTGAGGATGTGAGGATACCGAAGGAGAACGTCCTGATAGGAGAGGGATCTGGCTTCAAGATTGCCATGGGTGCCTTTGACAGCACAAGGCCACCAGTAAGTCTTCTAACTATTACACTAGAAGAAGAAGAAGAAGAAGATCTACCTTTATTAGTCCCACAATGGGGAAATTCAATTTACACTCTGTTAAACTTATACATGGTACATGCAAACCTGAAACACACATACATGCATTAATGGAGAGGTGTCAGAGTGAGGGGGCTGCTCCTCACAAGGAGCTTGCTCCTGACAAGCGCCCCGAGCAGTTGGGGGTTTGGTGCCTTGCTAGGTATACATGTCTCTTGTTACTCCAAAGATGGCTCACTTATTTATTTTTTATTATGTTATTAAAAACAGGGATTTATGTGTTTATCAGAGTTTATTTTCATTTCTTTAATGGATCAGTAGTAAAAAAAATTGTCATTATCAGAAAAAAAACATATGAGGCACAAAACTCTGTAGTTTGGCCATATAATGTATACACAACTTTTTGGGACCTTACATTTTTATTATAAACCACATTTCGACGTTTCGACATTTTCGACAGTGCTGCTGTTGAGCTGCCACCATTTTGGACTGAAAACGTCGAGTCCATATCCATGAATGTATAAAGAGATGTCTATAAATCAGAGGATAATTTACTCATAGTAACTTATTATGTCAAGTTATATCAACTTCCCAGTTTGAACGCTTAAATATCCCTTATTCAAATCATTATGTCCTAAAAGATGTAAAATTAACTGATAGAAAAATCCAGAGTTACAGTATTTTCCTCGGCATGATGAACATGCATCAGACCCACAGGACTGCACCGCCCTCTACGCTCATATGACATATCCGGTTCTGCCAGCTTCCTACTAGCTTTTATATCTTATAATACACCAAAGGGCTGTATTCTGTAAGCCTATACCGTGGTGGGTATATTAACGTCTCTGTTCTCAAACAAGCGGCTATCGGCCAGCAGCTAGTAGTGCTAGTAGCATGACATAAACAGAATTTAATGTAGTTGTAGGCTATTAACTATCACAGAAAGATCACACAGTACTGTAAATAGAAAGGTAAAAATATTTATAATATTTTAATTGTTCCACACAGGCCATTTTATTAGAGAAATTAAACTTATGACAATGGAATAGAAACAATTTTGTTTAACTTTTGTACACTTTGTTAGCGGACGCTTTACTGGTGTAGTCCAAAATGGCGGAGGCGTAGCTCAAACAGTTGCCTCTCACGTCTTAGCAATATACGCTCTTTGCGTCGGTTACAGTGGACTGTAGTACACAGTGTCTTTTTGCAGCAGAAAATGCAACCTTTGTGTTTGTGGAGACATGTGGAAATTTGTTTAAACAATGTGCTACAGGTATTTTCAGTTGAAACCAATAAAAATGTATAAATATTTTTAAAACATCTATGTTTCTTTACCCACAAACTAATAACAAGTGCACCTTTCCCTAGCTTATATGTTTTTGCACTGCCTACAGCATCAAAGACAATATCTGTTATTCCATTGCTACAACCAAACAATTTCATGCTTTTAAACATTGCCAATGAAGTACCCATATTTAATCATATTTGTCACTGTAGCTTTGTGTCTGTGATATTTACTACTGTTATTAATGCAATGCAGGTGGCAGCAGGAGCAACAGGCCTGGCACAGAGGGCCCTTGAAGAAGCCACTAATTATGCACTGGAGAGGAAGACCTTTGGCAAAATTATTGCTGAGGTTTGTTTTCTTATTTCTATCAGCAGATAAGCACATTTTCCATCACAGTCTTTTTAGTAGGGCTAGGTAATATATTGATATTGTGATATGAGACTAGATATCATGTAGATTTTCGATATTGTAATATGACCCTCCTAAGTGTTGTGTTGTCCTGGTTTTAAAGGCTGCAGTACAGTAAAGTGATGCTAGCTGTTCTATTATTTTCCTTAGTCCATAGTCATATCCACATTACTGATGATTATTTATCAAAAATCTTTTTTTGAAAGCATGAATGGTTAACCCTACAATATCGTCACAATATCAGTATTGAGGTTTTCCGTCTAAAATATCTTCATATTTGATTTTCTCCTTATTGCATTGCCCTTTATATGACATACACATGTTAAGATCATTGAATTACAAATATTACTGTAGAATGCTGTTATAAGAATGTAAATAATAATAGCTTTGCTGTTAGTGTAGCTATCATGCTAACTGACTGTCAGGTGACAACACAGCTGAACAGTGTTGTTAGTACAAAGATGAGTACAGGACCAACAGGCCTTTCTGTGTCCTTCTGTCTCACAGCACCAGGCCGTGTCCTTCCTCCTGGCTGAGATGGCGATGAAGGTGGAGCTGGCCAGGATGGCCTACCAGCGGTCCGCCTGGGAGGTGGACCAGGGCCGCAGAAACACCTACTACGCCTCTATCGCCAAGGCCTTTGCCGGAGACATCGCCAATCAGGTGGCTTCTGATGCTGTTCAGGTATTTGGAGGCAACGGTTTCAACAGCGAATACCCGG
The DNA here is from genome assembly GCA_947000775.1 of Pterois miles. NCBI lineage: Eukaryota > Metazoa > Chordata > Actinopteri > Perciformes > Scorpaenidae > Pterois > Pterois miles. The sequence goes on along the minus strand of CAMQGK010000488.1, from coordinate 236,079 downwards.
TGGAGAAGCTGATGAGAGACGCCAAGATTTATCAGGTTGGTGATGATGTTGAGCAGCCTGACTGCTGCTAATAGAAATATTTGGCAAAACTTCATTTTCTTGATTATTATTTTATTTCTTTTATAGATCTATGAGGGAACAGCTCAAATCCAAAGACTCATCGTTGCCCGAGAACACCTGGGAAGATTCAAGAAATGAACTCTGCATACCTGTCCACATCCAAACATACTTTGGTGTAACACTTCTACGCATATAACGTGTTTCTGGAAATAGATTTGTTTACTTCTACTCAGGATCATTTCAAAATGTCATTTGCCTTCACCCGGCTTTGCTTTTTTCAGACTGATCCAGACCCTGAATTGGTAGTCAGCAGTCCACCTTTCTAATCAGAGAGCATCAAAACCATCAACAAGACCCATCTTATTTTTAAAAGGTTTTTCCAAATGCAGCTCAGAAAAGTGGCCTTATTCTGTGACTTGATGAGTTGAGGATCACCACATTCACCTTGTACAGTCAGGCTCCAGCCACTGTACTGTACGATGTAAATAATAGCTGGCAGGAGCAAACGCCACTGCTTTTGTGAGGAGTCTGCATATCAAATTATAAGGATGTTTGGTGTCTTGGACATCTTTGACATTATAAGTTGACAAGGGCCCAAACATGCACCATTAGTTAAGTTTTTTTGTGAGGCTAGATTGGTTTATTTTGGGGGAAAGAGCAGGTTCAGCCTGGCCTTAAAGCCTTACGCTGTGTGTTGCAGCTCAGATTTTTCATACAGCATAAATAATTTAACCTTGATGTGTACAAATTACGTGAATGTGTTAGAAACAGAGGAATGCGTCTAATGATTTTTAGAACAGCTGTAAAAATGCATGTTATTTGAAGATGTTTTTACTGATGTCTGATTTAGAAATACAGAGATAGTAGCTTCATACTTGATTTCTGAGGCCTCAACAGAAACTATGGATGTGATATGTTCAGTAGTCTGTGCTTAAGATGTCACTGTAACACACAATATCAGTTTTTGACAGCGCTCATGACGTAATGATTAATAAATCTGAAGCTTTCAAATCTGTATATCATCCATTTATTGAATTGTTCCATTCAATCTAGAACAGATCATGGTTTTATGCTGTTTTTTGTGGACATTGATAATAGAAATAAAAAGATGTTTTTTTCAAATTCCATCTTTAAGTTGATGAACCAAGAAAACCCTCTAAACAGTTGAGTATAATAGGTTTAATGACCACAGAGAAGTGTCCAATAAAATCTGTTCCCCTCTGAGAGGCAAAACCATACCAGACACCACATACACCTCCATTCTGGATATTTCATTTTCCATGTAGAAGCCATCCAGTAAATCAGGAGCTTCATTGCAATGCAAGGTGTCGCCAGGTAGAAGTAGACAGTGATTTGTGTCTACCACTCCTGCTAGGGATTGATAAAATCATTTTGATGTTGACTGAACATGATCTCATGTTACCTACATTCAACCTATAATCTAATTCTTTTAAACACTGACAGATACGGTAACTCTGTTCTTTCTATTGTGAATAATAGTACATCATAATAGATTTTGTTTTATTTCTTTTGTTGTCTTTAAAACCACCAAATCAATAGTTTCTGAAGAAGAAAGAGTGGTGCATATTTAATCAAATAAATCAATAAATATTGGTCTCTTGGGATCCACCAGTTCGCAGTATAATTACAATGTTATATGGTACACAAAAACAAAACATATTTGTCACATTTTCTCCACCACTGGAAGGGCACCGTAGAGGGCACTTCATCTGATTTTATTACCATAGAAGCATCCAAGTAGGTACTTTTGCCAAAAATGGCTTTTGTTCTGATATAACTGGTGCTGGAAAAGCTGTTTTTCTTGATTTGTGCTCCACAGGCGCTCTACCTAAAGATCAGCTGCAATAGGCGGCAGTAGCTCAGTCTGTAGGGAGTTGGCTTGGGAACCGGAGGGTCACCGGTTCAAGTCCCGACATGGACCAAAAACTGAGTGTGAACTGGTAGCTGGAGAGGTGCCAGTTTACCTCTTGGGCACTGCCGAGGTGCCCCTGAGCAAGGCACCAAACCCCCAACTGCTCGGGGCGCTTGTCAGGAGCAGCCCCCTCACTCTGACATCTCTCCATTAATGCATGTATGTGTGTTTCAGGTCTGCATGTACCATGTACGAGTTTAACAGAGTGTAAATTGAATTTCCCCAATGTGGGACTAATAAAGGTAGATCTTCTTCTTCTTCTTCTTCTTACTGTGGAGGTCTGCATTGTGCTGACAACAGTCTCAGTAGAGGAAGAAACTGATGAAGTCATCTTTATTAGAGAGTAAGTATGGGTAGACAAAGTAAAGTGGTAAGACAAATACCACAGAACTGTAATTAAGTATTAAGTATTACTAAGTATTAAGCAATTAAGTGAGTGCGTCTGTGGTACAGTCTCCGAAGCTGAAGTTGGCGGTATAGCAGCTGAAACCAACCACCGTATAAAATCTCAAGAAGAAGAAACGAAGGCGACGAAGAAGAAGAAGAAGAGACTGATCATGCTAACACTTTCAGAATGGTAACCGGCGTTTTGTTGTAAATGTTAGTTAGTCAGCCTAGTTTAAGAAAAGATTATACCCGAAGTGTCTCCATTCAGTCCAACTTTAGCGTCACTTTACCGCTAATCTGTGAAATCAGCTAACTATCGGCTAAAATGTAGCTAGCATCAGTGTTAGCATGTTAGCTCGCTGATAGCACGACCTGTCAACAACTCGTTATTTAGCGACATAATATGAGTTTAGTCAGTGTCAGACGGGATGGGGACAGTAATGTTATCACATTAAAGCAGTGCTTGAGTTTGTGACATGTTTTAAATATTCTGATGTATTTAACGTCAGGGTACCCAAGTGAAAGATGTCATCATCAAGCCTGACGCCCCCAGCACACTGCTGCTGGACAAACATGCAGACTACATCGCTGCCTACGGCTCCAAAAAGGATGATTATGTGAGTAAAAGACAATATTATGGGTCTTCTACGTGTTTTTAATACCCTGGACACCTCTGTCCGTTTGTATACGTTTGTGTACTGTTTTAGTGTTTGGTCTAGGTGAGAAAACTGCAAGGAAGATCCTATGCTGTCGCTGCTCATAGCCAGGTCCATAGTGAAATAAAAATCACTGTTGGACCTTACTGATGTTCTCATGGCTGAATGGAAGCAAATCCATGCAGCCAGATACCAAAAGCATTTAAGACCTGAAACCAGAAGAGTGGAGGCTGTTAAAATCCTCCATTCAACCTCACCAGAGGAAAACAGTGTCGGCTCTCTTATTTTATGTTCTGTGTTACTGGAACAAGTTCGTCTCCAACATTTCTCAGATGGTGTGTCTCTTTTCCAACAATGGTGCAAGTTTTTTTTATTACAAAAGAAAGAGAAAATCCAAGTTAATGCATAAATGTTGTCCAGCATGTACTGAATAGTGAGTACACTTTCCCTCCTTTTTATGAAGGATGTGCTAGCACTTTTATTTTGAAAATGTAGTTTTAGGACAGTTTGAAAATGCCTGTAAGCCTTTTATAATTATTACAATTTTTAATGACTAAATCTGCTTTTGGTAGCAGAAAGCAGCAAGATGACAGATGTTAGTGGTGTGATTTCAATTTTAGAAATGTAAATATTGGGGGTGTAACGATACATAGATCTGGATTGATATATCAATGCAATGATCAGCAATCTAATTATCGATGCAGAGTGAAAACATTGATATAGATCATCATCTTTAAGATACTGATAACTGATAGAACATTTACACTCAAACACGAGAAATGTGGCCCTTTACAGTGAAGTGGACAGTGAAATACAATTTCTTTATTGCCATTTGCATGAACAGAAGAATGGTTTAAATTGATTTAATTTAATATCTGTGGGACATATGTTGTTAAAGCTCCTGCTGTATTATTTTCTTGCTTTAGATTTCATTTTGTTTCTGCATATAAACCTTGTGTTGTCCACTTAAGCTTTTACTATGTTCATTTTACAAAATTCAGGAATTTACTATTTTATGCAAAATTCACAAAAAAACTTTCCCATGGGCTGTAAACAGGTCCAGCTCTCCTGTTCATTCATGTCTTGTTTGTGTTTGTCCAGGAGTACACGCTGTCGGAGTACCTGAGGATGAGCGGTATCTACTGGGGGCTTACGGTAATGGACCTGATGGGGCAGCTGCCCCGCATGAATCGCCAAGAGATCATAGACTTCATCAAAGCCTGTCAGCACGAGTGTGGAGGCATCAGCGCCAGCATCGGACACGACCCCCATCTGCTCTACACCCTCAGCGCCGTCCAGGTGAATCTAGACAACATGAAATGTGGCAGATTGACAGATTTATTCTTGTTTTCTCATTCTCATCAACTTTTACCTGAAAGAAGACTTTGCTGTGATCTGAGGTTGATCAGACGTTGTCCTCTATAAAATAAGTCAAATATGTTTTAATTGATTTTAATCCTGGATCACACACAGAACTAGAAAATAAATGTGGCGCTCATTGATTTTTATTAATTAATTTAATTGGAATCCTTTAATTTTCTAACAAGTACAGTTGTTAATTAATACTGTATACTGGAGCAGCACCATTATCTGTGACTTTAAATTTGTTTCTCTCGAGGGATTTTTATGCTAAAAGTGGTTTATTTAACAGCAGTAAAACTTCTCAATTTGTCTGTTCAATTCAGGTTTGTCAATTACTGTGATTGCTCTACAACCCATGTGTATTTTCCTTTTCTGTTTTTTATAATTTATTTTTTTTTATTTTTGATTTAATTGCTGTATTATTTCTTCCACAGATCCTGTGCTTGTATGACAACGTGGATGTGCTTGATGTGGACAAAGTAGTGGAATACATCAAAGGGCTGCAGCAGGAAGATGGCTCATTTGCAGGGGACAAATGGGGTGAGCAATATTCACTCTGATTCATGTTTTCTCAAGAAACATTTGCTCCTCAAATGAAAAATGAAGTGTGAATGAAAAGCACACAAGAATTTTACCACAGGATAAAATAACAGGCATCAGCCCACAATTGGTATCATACAATATTTGTACAAATATACAACTTAAAGGGTAACTTCAATATTTTTCAACCTAGACTCTATTTTCTTTTGCGTTTGTGCCCAACTGACTAATGGAAACAACAATCCCTGAAACTGGTACAGTATTGAGGAAGAACGCTGCAGACGGCAGCTGTTCACAGGCTGCAATATGGCACTATTGGGGCAAGCTGGCACCTTCATTTACATCCACTAAAAGCGATTGCTTTTACCACGACAGGCTCCGATTGTTATTGTTATTATAAGTGTCTGACATTATGGAAAGAGTCTCGATCAAGGAGAAATCTGGTTGTGAAATGTGGCAAGGTGACATGTTGCTGGTAAACAACGATGGAATAGTGGAGTACATCCATGGTGGAAATGTGAGCGTCAGCAGCGCAGAGTTTGTTGTGTTGGAGTACAGAAAGCATAACTTAGTGTTATCTAAAATATTTTCAATATCTTGGATGAATTTACACAATATGGATTCTATAGTCGATCACTTGTACTCTTTCAAGTCAAATTATATGGATGAAGAGTTCCTACAAACTGGAGAATGAACAAGGACAGAGAGGGTGGGGGGAAGAGGCAGAGCAGGGTGAACCGGCAGCTATAAGGTGGTGGAGCTCAGGACTTGGGTGGTCCTGTGGGTGCCGTGACCCTAATCTATGCCCACAGAGGATGAATGCTGTAAAGAGTGGACCGGTTGCTGCCCAATATTCAGATTTCACAACAAGACCACTCCTTGAGTGGGACTTGAACACAATGACAAACACATTGGATCAAGAGAAGGGTCTGAACAATGTTTAATTTCTCTGTAGGGTCCTTTCCTAACGCTGTCAGACACTTACAATAACGATCTGAGCCTGTGTAACAGATGGACTTGTGGGTTGGGTAAATGGGATTGTAAAGACACCGTGACACCGGGATCTTTTTTTGGTTGGCCTCTGTTTACCATTTACTGCCCGCTCCAGCTCCTACATTAACATAAGTTAGCTTTTACTTTTACTTGTATTTACTTTTAAAGCACCTGTAAAATACCAGTTTGTTGAAACACATACATTGACAGTTTGGGATAGACACTATAATAAATTAAAATATAAACAAAACAATACGATAAATAAGGGGATGTATTAGAATAATAAATGAGTTGAAAGGGATTTATAGTTGGGACCACAGAAGAAGAAATGGAAGGGCTCTGAACTTCTTCACATATTCTAGAGTTTGGAGGTTTTCCCAGTCAAAATAAACTGTAACCAGATAAATTTTGCGTACAACCAGAGAACAAGATACAAAGGTACATAATGACCCTGTTACACCTGTCATTGGCAAAAACAAGCAGCTTTTAGTGGACGTAATGTTAAGTAGATGCTGCTCATTTCATGGCTGCTGGTTACAGCGTCATCCCTCAATGCTGGACCAGTTTCAGTTAATGTTGTCCCTATTAGTCCATACTGAAATACACCAAAGTTGCCCTTTAAATACTTGCTGTCATGCAGTACAACAGTTTCATAGTTCTCATTTATTGTAATCATACTTTGCTACAAATAGTTTTATGTGTTACTTTACAGGAGAAATAGATACAAGATTTTCTTTCTGTGCTGTTGCCACACTTGCCTTACTGGTATGTATGTCAAGTACAGTTTTTCTCTAGTTTTTGTCTGAAGTCAACACTTTATAATCTGAATATGACTCTCGGTCTTCTCCTCCTTCCAAGGGCAAGATGGACTCAATAAATGTCGACAAAGCTGTAGAGTTCGTCTTGTCCTGTATGAACTTTGACGGAGGTTTCGGCTGCAGACCTGGTTCAGAGTCTCATGCTGGTCAGGTGAGTCCGCCGATGTTCTCATATAGTGCGAGGCAGTCGCTGTGCAAGTTTCACTTTGTCATCTCTTTTTAAACAAAAGCAGCAGCATCCAAAGTTTAAAGAAGAAGTCGTCGGGTGTTAAGTTGCTGGTTCCTGCATAAATTATTATTATTTATTCACACATGACAAATGTGAGGCTATAGGCTGGTCTAGTGGTCGTCTGGTCTGAGACTCATAACTGAGAGATTGTCAATCCCAGACACAAACACAAATACTCTGGAAGGTGGCTGGTATTATATTCTTGTAACTCTTGAGAAGGGCTGTGTATTAAAGTCCTTCTCAAATATAATCTCTGTGGTCTTTTTTTCCCTTCTGTCTGACAGATTTATTGCTGCTCTGGCTTCCTGTCGCTTACCGGTCAGCTGCACCAGGTGAACGCTGACCTGCTGGGCTGGTGGCTCTGCGAGAGGCAGCTGCCGTCCGGAGGCCTCAACGGACGACCGGAGAAGGTTTGTGCTCTCCAGATGGACTACTGGGAAATGAAATGCCTCCTCGTCATGAGTAAACCTTAACAAATCAGAGCAGAGTGATTCCTGACGTACTTCTGCTAATCGGCTATTTCTTCTTCTTCCTTCACTACTGGGAATTGATTTTGAAAAGTTTCTTCACAACTACAACATATCTACTCTAAAGTATTTTAGTCTTCTAAACAAGCAAAAGTACTTCAGTCATTTGTAAAATAAAGTGATACAGTGATTCTCAAAGTGGGGTCTGTGGTATCAGGAGATCCCCAAAGTAATTTGCTGTGAATCAAAAAATTGTGTTGTATCATAAAAAGTGCATATCTACAAATGAGAACCATTTGCGCCAATAAACTCAGCATATTCTGTCCATTACTCCCACCCATGTTAGCTCTGGGCCAATAGAAACTCTGATATGGTTGTGACACACAGTTAATTAATAAGTTATTTCAAAGTTGAAGCACTAAATGGAAATCAGCTGTAGACGGGTACATTTAATGGATTTATTAGGACAACACCAGTCTTGCTACTGTTCATTTTCTGAACACTTTTAATATCAATTACTTGATATGTAGGATAGAATTACTGTCAAGTTGAGTCCAAATGCAATTAGAGTAAAATTACTCTGTTTAAAGGTGTATAAGTGTTATTACCATTTAATAACATCGCAAATTTCCCTATTGTGGGACTAATAAAGGATTATGTCATCTTATATTAACGTGATTAAAATTGAAATGTGTTTCTGTTTATCATTATGAAGTTGAAAAGTGTTCTAATGGTATCTAAGAGTACAAATGGTAGTAAGTTTATGTTAAATCTGTGTTACGATTCAGAGGGGGTCCTCTTAATCCCTATAAGGGGTCCCTGGCCCCAAAAGTCTGAGAACCCCAGATAATCCATCCATCCATCGTCAACCGCTTATCCCGTTAGGGGTCGCGGGGGGCTGGAGCCGATCCCAGCTGGCATTGGGCGAAGGCGGGGTTCACCCTGGACAGGTCGCCAGTCCATCGCAGGACACATAGAGATAGACAACCATTTACACTCACATTCACACCTATGGGCAATTTAGAGTCATCAATTAACCTAAACAGCATGTCTTTGGATGGTGGGAGGAAGCCGGAGTACCCGGAGAAAACCCATGCTTACACGGGGAGAACATGCAAACTCCACACAGAAGAGTCCCAAGCCGGAATCGAACTTGCGACCCTCTTGCTGTGAGGCGAGAGTGCTAACCACTGCACCACCGTGCAGCCCACTGAAGATAATACTTAAATTAAATGTAGTTATAATACTGACTGGGCTCTGTTTTTTAATTTCTTTTTTGTCTCGTTCAGCTTCCAGATGTTTGCTACTCATGGTGGGTTCTGGCGTCACTGAAAATCATCGGCAGGATCCACTGGATCGACAAAGCCAAGCTGCGATCGTTTATTCTGGCCTGTCAGGACGAGGAGACCGGAGGGTTTGCTGACAGACCGGGAGACATGGTGAGCTGTCAAACACAAATAACTCCTGCATGCTGCAACAGGAAGGGGAAATGTATTTGAATTCCACCCGTCTTTCCCCGTCTCCACTTTCATCTTATATAAGCTTCTCTGCGCCGCCATGACCCATCCTTTGTCTCTCTGTCTCATATACATTTTCAGCCAGTAAAAAGGTATGAGATAAAAAATGATCTTGCAGTAGATACACAGGGCACTTCGTAAGCACTGTGAGGTTTTAGATGAGATTAGACTAGATGAGACTGAACTTTGTCATTCATTGTACAGAGTACAGGTACTTAGACAACAAAATTCAGTTGAACATCTACCCCCTTCCCCGTTGGTTGCCATCGTTAATAAGAATTTGTTCTTAATTTGACTTGCCTGGTTGAAAAAGGGTTAAATGCAGAGTATAATTTGCTAATAATGCTAACAGTAGACTGTTATATGCAGGATAAACAGCTGGAGACACAGATACAGTTTATGTTGGCTCACTGAACCCCCTAGAAATGCATCTATATTTTTTTTAATAATGTAGAACTAATAATTTATTGTAATCATGAATAATAGCTTCCTTGTTGTGTCTTCATATCGACAGAATAAGTAACTAAAAAGATAAGAAAATAGATATGTGGTATTTTTATTTACTTATAGCCTAATAACGTCAGACACTGTCTGATCACACACTGGTGAATATGTGCCGTCTGTTATAAGATAAGATAAGATAAGATATTCCTTTATTAGTCTCACAGTGGAGAAATTTACATGTTACAGCAGCAAAGTGGATAGTGCAAGAAGCATAGATTTTAAAAGAGTATTAATACAAATAAATAAAACAATATATACATAATAGAAAAGTAAAGCTAAAATATGTCCAGCATATTAAAAAATAATTGTCCACTTGCTATAATTGAGCAGATAGATATCAGATAGATAGCAGATATAATTGCACATATGTGTTGTTATTGCACTTGTGTCCGGTCAGTTTGTTGTGAATGTTTGTGTCTACTGGGAGCAGTGCTGGTTGTAGAGTCTAACAGCTGCCATGTAAATAAACCACATACCTGCTGTATCAGCTGTATGGTAAAGATCAGAGTAGAGATGTAACCAGATGGATGAGTGCTACTTGTTCTCTTATGGCATTTGTGTTTTTTAAACAGGAAACACAGGTTTTATCTTGTGATATTTACTTAACATACAATACAGCCAACAGTAGCCTAGTAAGTAACTTTGTAGGTATTTGTAGTGAAATGAGGAGGTATCGTATCAGGTGACATTTCAAATTCACCAGTCAGCCGTTCCTCGTTCATGAGAATAAGGAATAAACAGAAACAGACCGACAAAATTTCAGCTCAAAACAGCGTTGTACTGCGTAGCACTTCGTCGTTCACAGCCAGTTAGTTCATTCCAGCAGAAAACAATGCAATCAAATGATTTTGTCACTGATGCGCTGATGTGGCTGGAGGTATGATATACGGTATAGATGCTACAAACATAATACTCTGTAGGTCAGTATATGCAGTACAGGAGTACAAGGAGTTTTAATTTTAGCTCTATTGTGGTAAATACTGTACATGTACTGTATCTTTATTTGATGGGCTTATTTCGGTTCTCACTATGAAACTTCATCAGCAGTAACAGAGTTCACGAGGCCCACGCTCATCAGCTGCAGACACATTCAGCCCACCAAAAACATAAACATACTCTGTGAATGTGCTCTTATTTCTTCTTCTGTTTTTTCAAATCTTCCGTTGTTCACCTCCAGCGTATCTGGTGCGTCTCTCGAGCTGAAGCGAAGCCGAGTCGGTCAACGCAGGTTAACCCTTTCAGAAACGCAGTCAACCCTGGTTGAGTCCTCGGTGTGAAAAGGGTATTACAATGTGCGGGCTGTTTTTATATAAACTTTATAACTCTTAGATGTGTTTGTACGAGGTGTCTACGCTGGCTTATTAAGGAGTGAGCTCCAGTTTTATGATTTTTACATTTAGAAAAAAAAAGGGCTGCTCATCTCTGTTGCTATCAGTCCACATCGCCCACCACGTTTACGTTGATATCTACTGTATCAGTGCTTTCTTTTCTGGGGACCCACTTTTTAAAAATGACAATTCACAACAAGCCTCATCTATAAATAAATGAACAACCCTGACAATTTTCACATTTCAGCATCACCTTATTTTATCTGAAATTGATAAACCAGCCATGTCGAAGAGACATACAGTACGTTTGATAAATCACAACTTCATTTTATGTACGTATTTTTTGCACTATAAGGTGCACCGGATTATAAGGTGCACTAAGCGAAACAAAACGGTCAGATAAGTCAAACTTCATTCAAATCATTTAATAACTCAATAACTTCAATAACTCAACATTTGTCAGTTGTAACACATGAAATACAAAACAATACACTCACTTTTCAGTTCACTCCTCTTCCACAAATCCATCAAATCCTTCATCATCAGTGTGTTAAACAGTTGGGTGATTTTAAGTGCACCTTATAGTGCGAAAAATATGGTACTTGAAAACATATTGAAAACATTTACACACTTAATACTTCATAATGAGACCAAATAAATACATTTAGGTGCAGTTAAGAGGTTTTTGTCTTTCTTTCATATGAGATAAGTTGGTTCCAATTTTCACAAAATGAGCATTCATGCTCTTTCATGTGGCTCAGCTGTGTACTGTAGATATAAAGGTTGAATTCTGCCAACCTTAATAAAATCTCCTGCGGGTCCCGGCCCAGTCTTTGGGAATGACTGTACTACAGTATATGATGCACATCCTCGTATTTTTGCATCACTAAAATCTGTGTTAAGATGTTACAGCGTGTCATTACAACCCTCCCAGATCATCGTGGAGGAGGACATACCATGTCTGGTTCTCATTAAGGCTCCCTCCATGTCTGCAGGTGGATCCTTTCCACACTCTGTTTGGAGTTGCAGGTCTCTCCCTTCTCGGAGACGAACAGATCAAGCCGGTGAATCCTGTCCTGTGCATGCCTGAGGATGTCCTGCAGAGGATCCACCTGCAGCCTGACCTCCTCAGCTAGTCGCCATCATCCCACCACACACACACACACACACACACACACACTCACACACACACTGCCCTGCTGAACAGCCCAACTACCACAGCTGGATGTCAGAGGACCACCACACACCTTAGCGTTAGCTGAAATCTACAGACACATTTAGATGCAGGTTTCGGTCTCTGCTGACTAAGGACAAATAGAGTCACCCAGTTTGACTCAATTCCTCGTAGTCTGTCTTTACATCCTCAACCACTCACTATGTTATCAAGTCACTTTTGTTGGTTTTACTGCAAGAGAACTGTGTGGACTGTCGTTGCTGAAGCCCAGAAACCATTAATCAACATTCCTTAGCTTTTGGACTTACTCATCATGTCAGTTTGTCTGAGGAAAACACGACTGTTAGCAAACTGTGTCAGAAAGTTTTTACTGTGCTTAATTATTGACCAGAGACAAAAGACTGAGGCACTGATTTGCTCTGCTTCTTCATGTGCGTTGCCTAAAACACTTGACTTGTTTAAAGACATCACATCTTTGTTTTTTTCATTTTGTCGTTGGGTTCTGTCTTTTTTTTTTTTCACGCATCTACTGTTTCTAATAGAATAAGTGAGAGCATGTGAAGGGCAAACTGTCCTAGTAACACAATCCAACTACCAATACAATAGGTCAGAAGTGGAGATGCAGCACGTGACTTGTTGCAGACAAAGTTCTGCTTCGGTTTACAGCCCAGGCTGAACAAGCTTTTGGCAGGAAATCGAGGGAAGGGGCTGTGTTTTGTTCGCGACACCCAGAGGTAAAACACATGGCAGTGTTGTCGTCTCTTGCCAAGCATATTTAACGTCTTATCCACAGTTTTAGCCATTCATTTAAATCTGTGTTACTCAGCTCAGCTTTGTGATGCAGCTGTGGGCAGAGGATTGAGATTATCCCACAAACTGAGGAAAATCATTAAATATTTTCAGGCTTACGCTTTGAGGATTCTCAAGCATCTTTTTACATTTACTAATTTGGTTAAAACTCTTATTTTTCTTCCAGTAATAACTGATCTTTATATTGCTGCACTCTTGTCTTACTGAATGCAAATGTCATCTGTTGTGCAGTCATTACACAAACAAAAGCCTAGGGTATAATGCACGCTTCTTGATGATTAAAAAGAGCTGTAACTATGTACCGAACAACTTAAAGTTAAAGTTAAACTACTAGGTCTCATCTTTGTGTTGTGGGGGCAGCTCTAATTCAAAAAGCTGTTTCCTGTCGCACAACTGGACGTGTATATTAATGTAACTTATTTGTTATCTTGGTTGGCAATAAATGTATGATTGCCCTCTTATCTGTTTCAGTTTGTTTTTGCACTAAAGGATCATTTTTAAGAAGCAGGTGTCCATGCCTCAGTATCTTAGTACTTATTTAGTGAAGGAAAATGAGGAACTCGAACCCAGTTAGTACCTGACCACCCACTGAGATCAATACTAATCTTATTTTGTAAAGGACAAAAAAACAGCTGCACAGATAGTTAACTAGTGGATTATGCTGTTTGTCAGCTGCCTGTTGTTATAGAGGAATCGGGACGCCGTGAACATAGAGTAGAAATATATTGTAGAAACAGAATATATTAATTTATATATTTAGACTGAGTCAAAGCGCCACGTGCTGGCTGCAAAAAATAAAAACGTGATACTGATTCATGTTGAAAATGAATATACCACTAATTCTGTTTAATGCATGACATAAAAGTCATTGCTTCCTGTTGTTATTTAACATTATGATGATATAATAGTATTAAATTGTGTTTTAAGTTAGGTAGTGGCTAGAAGGGAACCAGCAAACTGGGGAAACTCTCCTATACTGTAAATGTTAGCCACTGATCTTGACTTGTGAAGGTTAGGACAGGTCGCTGGGCTGCGAGAGTTTTATTAGTGTCAATGCTGCTGAACAGCAGTAATATTTGAATCTTTTTTCAACAACTATTTCTTATGTACATATTTTGGACTCCTGCACTGAACTACTGTATACTTTCAGCTATAGAGACCATTTGAATATCAAAATATTCAGCTTGTTAAGGACATTAGTGCTATGACTTCTCTTGTTTGTTTATATTTTTTTTAAATATTAAGCTTTTTTCATATTTTTTGAGGAATTGGCTCGGACTTCCAAAGTGCTTCAGCAGCGTTGGACTCTACAGCGACGGAGCCCCGTCACTGCCAATTTCTAGCCTGGCTGAAGAGTTCAAATGGGCCACGGCTGGATGAGGTGGGAGGGTGTCGGAAAGAAGAGTGACACATGGAGCGACCTCTGGGCCATGGAATCCAACAGGCTGAGCTTCATTGTCTAAGCAATGTATGACGTTCTACTATGTCCCACAAATCTGCATCTATGGTTTGGAAAGGACCCCTCCTGCCCGCTGTGTACAGGCCCAGCAACACTCAGGCCCATCATGGTTGGCTGTAGAACCGGCTTCACTCAAGGCAGATACACGTGGAGACGTAACCAGGTCAACAGATGTTTAGCTGACAAACTTGAGTGTAAGAGGGCATCCATCAACGCCCAACCCACCGGCAGCCAGACTGTGCGCCGACACTCACCACCGTTTGTTCTGGAGGGAGAAAAGCTGAAGACTAAACCCTCAAATCCTGATCTGGGCCCACTGAATGCAGCCAGGGACTGGCAGATACGACTTGACTTGGATCAGAGTTCATTTTCCCCCAGAGAGATTGCAGCAACAACCCTGCTTCAGCGGAGGGTGTATTGTGATAAATGGCTGAAACACCCAGTGATGCTGAGGTACACAACTGACGATGTGTCCCAGTGGTAAGACCTTATAGCAGCCATTTATCTATCTATCTATCTATCTATCTATCTATCTATCTATCTATCTATCTATCTATCTATCTATCTATTTATTTATTCAAGGACTCCCCTTTAAAAGTGGTGCAATATGAGGAATTGTAACAGTTAGTCCTTTCAACGAATCTTTTACATGGAGAAAATTGTCGAATCTTTTTTCTGTTATCAGCACTTGTTCGGTGGGTGTTTTTCTGGTTCATTGACTGGGAAACGCTGTCTTAGCGCAACCATGACTCAGCGCTTTCAGACAACAGGTGTTTCTGATTGGCTGATTAGACTCTCTGGACCGTTAAAGGTTGATTCCACCAAATACTGCTTCACGTGTAGGGACTTGTAGTTTTAAAGGCTTGATTCTGACTGAAATACTGCTCTCTCGTCTAGGGACTTTAGTCTTAAAGGCTTGACTCTCTTCTCTCTCTCTCTCTCTCTCTCTCTCTCTCTCTCTAATACATTAGTGCCTCTACAAAGCATTTCTTCTTTCCACCTAGTCAGGAAAATTCAAATTTACGACTTTAGCAGTATTACAGTTTAGCCTCTAGCTCGTTCAGCATTATATTTCAGCTCTTAGCTTATTTAGATGATACAGTTTTGTTTCCAACTCTGCAAGTTTTACATTTCAACTTCAAGGTTTTTCAGCAGTGCAGTGTGATGCATTTGATCTTTAACATTTTTAGGCGAGTCATTTCACATTTCTGCATTTTCAGCAATGTTTTGCAATTGATCAATGTGTCACCATATTGTTCTTTGAATCTTTATTCAACAACTTCAACATCAACTATTTCTTGCATACATTTTTAGACTCCTGCATACTCTCAGCTACCGAAACCATTCAACTCTCAAAATACTCAGGTATACAGATAGATACATTCAAATTTACCACTTTTGACAGTATTACAGTTTAGCTAAGCTATGTATTTCAGCTCTTAGCTTCTTTAGGTAATGCAGCTAATTTTTCAGCAAGTCATTTCACCTTTCTGCATTTTCAGCAATGCTGTGCAATTAATTTCAGTTCTCAGCATTCACACGCATTTTCAGCAGGAAATGCATTTTCTATTTCTGATATCAGATCAGATCTTGCAGTTTGCAGGCTACCTTCCAGACATGACACAAAGTCAAGTGCCATTGACCGTGAGTGGGGGAAAACAACAATGCACATGCTCAAAGTCAATGTCATATTTTTATTATGCCATGTTGTGTAATTTTCTGGTTTTGCTTCTGTGCAAAGTGGTTACTGGCCGACCATTTTTTCCATATAAAACACCACTGTGTGTGTATGTGTGTGTCTATGAGAGATAAATGTAGTGGAAAGCCTGAAAATTAATCCAAATTAAAATTTACAGATGCGTTTTTACACGATACTCTTGTATCTTCCCCTGCAGATATTCTTTCTACAAAATCCAATGAAGTGAGCCTCTGTGGCTGGTTTGAGTAGATGCCACTAGATGGCAGCCTTACTATTCATAATGCATTGATTTCGATGCAAACTGTTACTTTCTCACCAGTGATCCTGGTGAGAAATTGTCCAGATTATGGGTTGATTATTATGTGATTGCAAGCAAAAATGTAATTGTGGGTTAAACCTTTCACATAAATGTCTCTTTTATAAAACCGATGCAGTGACGTGTAAATAGTAAGCTCTATGGTAAGTGTAACGTTGGGTTCCTTGTAACCTCTACCTAGGTCACTTGAAACACTTTTCCATCCTACATCACATCCACGTTGAAGCTGGAGTAATAATGCTGGCAGCCAGAAATGCCACAGCTGATACTGTATGATAAACTGCTTCATAACACTGGCAGATTGTAATAATGTAGAGTAAATATTGATACGTACCTGAGACATTAGAGGCAGGCAGTTCTTTCCATGTAAAGATAAGCAACCCCCATCCGATGTACAGCCTGATAAGAAAATGACACCTTACCTAGAACAATTTCCATCAATGGCTTACAGATAATAAATAATGAATAATACATTGCCAGACTAATGATAAAATGATAACAGTAGCTACGTGGAACATTATTATCTCTGTGCACTAATTGCTGCCTCATGATAGTGAAAGAAGGTTCGTTTTAATATTCTGATGCACTTCTGGATTCTCGCTCAGGGGCGGTTTTTATAAACCTCTGAACGGGGGTGAGGAGTAGTAGTAAGGATGAGTCTTTTTGTTCTGTAGTTGTCTTCATAGTTGTTTGACTGACTTCCCAGCAAGAAATGTTACCTATCAGCTCATACAGAGGCTCTAGTCCAGGGGTTTTGTGGTTGATTTTAGGGACGCACCGATATCGGATATTGGGCCGATACTGACTCAAAGATCTTTATCGGGTATCTGTGACAATGGGGCCAATCTATTCAAATCAAATCTATGATTATATACAATCTACGTTATATACAGGAATTTTAATTCCTGATTAAGTTTTGACCAATTTGTTGGTGTATGATTTATTATTTGAATAACAATTTGGTGAATTTATATCTACGTATTTATTTGCTCCATTTTGTTTTAGTTAAGAAAGCAGTGTTTAAGTCAAGACTATTGCCTTAAGCTGGGGACCAAAGAACTAGCGACGACGAAGGCTGCCGACTGTGCCGCCTCACGACGCCTTTGTTCTGACCGACAACACGCTGCCTGTCAGATTCCACGGAGGGGGCCGATGCCACCCCCTGGCCCCGCTTCTGTTCCTCCTACATGCATGTTTCATCGTGATATTCTCAGATGAATGAAAATGAAAATATAAAAATATACTGGCATCCCTGTGAGTTTTGTATTTATTTGTGTATTTACTTAGGCGATGGGGGAGCAATAATCTGTAGCCCCCTGGTGTCTGGGCAGAGACAAACATGCTGGTTGTTAGGCTACTGAGAAACCCCACCGGCTCTCATTAGTGAGGAAGAGAGAGATGAAGAGAAAGACAGAAAGTGGGAGAGAGGAAAAAAGAAAAGTGTGAATGAGAGAAAGAGAGAGAGTGAGGGAACTACAGAGAGAGGACTAGAAGCAGAAAGACAGATGGACGGATCACAGCTTTTACCTCTCAGTCTTGTTTGTTTGCAAGGAAAGCCACAACTCATTTTCCTCCCTCTTTCTTCCTCTCCGTCTTGTCACCCTCTTGTTATCTCAGCACAAAATGCTGAAGATTAGTCCAGACCACAGGGGCTGTAGCCAAATGCTGCTGAACCACAGGCACAGCAGACAATAAATAAAACTTAATAAATGTTTAATTAAACCACTGCAGTGTTGTGTGTGAATTTAGAGATGACTCACAAGTTTGGTGGGAAATGGGAATGCTTTTAAAACGTCTCCACAAGAGATTTGTTTTAAAGCTTTCGCCCAGTCTGCGGCGTTATCAGCGACTGACATGTACTTATTTGCCCTCAACAACTCTGGCAAGGTGTAAATTTATAGCTCACTACTCTGGCATGGACCGAAGACTTTAGTTTGGAGAAAGTTCCCCCTGAATTCATAATTTACCTCATGTCACTGTGGAGTTTTTCTCCCATCAACTTACTACAGTTTCTGTTGACGGAGCTACAGCTGCTCTGATGGTGTAGTTGCTTTGGTTAAAGTGGTAGAACGTAAGTTAACCTCAAAACTAAACCAACTCTACAAAACTAAGTCTCAGCAGCAGTCTAGCTGATGAAAAACAAAACCCCTACACTGCCTTTAAAACAAATTCATACTGAGCTCTGCTGAGGCCTCGCCTGTCTGTTAGAGAAGACGTGTCAGATATACCAGGTCATGTCAAGGATGAAGATTATTTTGCGGTGTTCTTCACTACTTACTTTCAGGGAATACTTCAGCATTTTGGGAAATAAATTTAGATGAGATGAGAAGAACGACAGAGTACAGACGCAAAGAGGCGAAACTCTCATGCCTTTTTGACAATAGCTGCTAGATGGTGATGTGGTAGAGCTGTCGCCATTTTGGATTGAAAACGCTAATGAGTCCATAGCCATTAATGTATCTGTAAATCAGAGTTTTTTTTAAAGTTAAATTAACTTCCCGGTATGAACACTTAAATAGTGCTCATTTAAATCATTTTGTCCTAAAAGTTGTAAATTGAACTAACAGAAGAATCAAGAGTTGCATAATGAACATGCCTCAGACCCACGGGACTGCATCGCCCTGCACGCTAATGTGGATCTGCCAGCTTCCTGCTGGCTGTATGTAGCTGTAATAATGATATATTGGCTGTAAATCATTACTTTTACAAAGAATTTAATGTAGCTGTAGGTTATCTACTAACACGCAGGGCAAAAGCACAGGACACGACCTCTAATACATCCATGGTCTGTGTTTTTTTACCTTGTACGGCGCTCTGTAGGCGGATGTTTAACTGGCTTCTGGTAGTTGCTTTCAGTCCAAAATGGCGGCGGCGTAGCTCTGCTGCTGGTCACTGACGTTGTGATGAATGAAACTCCATGAAGTAAAACCACATTTTTTTGTTTTTATCAAGGAGTGTACAAACGAAGGAAAGGTCATTAAATCACAGAAATCACACTGGTGTTAAACTGGTAGTATTCTTCATGTATTAGATTGTAATTTAGCATCCTAATTATCAATAACTAACCAAACATCAAACTGTTAATGACAATTAATAATATGCAGGAGGGATAACATTTGCCAGCTCTCTCAATAATGGTTCCTATTATTATCAGTGAGTGCCGCTAATTGCCAAATTATATATGCGTCAATAATTTTGGACTCGTAATTATCCTTCTTTCTTTTATATATTCCTTCATTTTGACTTTTGTGGATGAGACAAGGTATAACTTCTTAATAAGTGAGTTTTAGAGGTGCTGGCTCTAAGTAAGCTAAGCTATTTATCTTTCATTCATTCATTCAGTCATGTTTGTGTCCACCATGTGAATGTAAGTCTTTGTTATAGAGTGCTCTTGGGATGACGTATTATTGTAGACCATCCAGGAAGTTAGCATTGCCCTGGTTCCCTTGACAAAAAGGTTTTGGATTATTGCAGAAAATAAGCTTTATCGCAAATGCCACAGTTTTGTTCAGCAAGATAATTTTCACAAATGACCACCAACTCTATGATTGTTGAAGTGTGAATGCAATCGGCAGAAGTAAAACGCTAACATAAACAAACTACGCATGAGCGTGAGGATACACAAGACTGTACAGGAGAAAGTCGCTGTGATGATGTTTAGCAGTCACATTTAGCCAACACCTTCTTCAAGACACATAAAGGCTTCAAAATTCACAAGAGGGGTATTGATTGATGTATTTTGTATTGTAGAACAAAACGTTCAAATTGTGTTAACCACAGACCTTTCAGTCATCTAAGTAAAAACCCATTCAAAAAGCCCATTGATGTCCAGACGAGCGAACTGGGAGTGTTAAAATGCTAACTCATTTCTGGGTTTGAGGACTCCTGTTACACTCTACTGGTCTCCACCGACCCCCTGAGGGAAGTCCCTGTCTCTTGAGCTGCTAAATGCTCCACTTTGTTCACCAGTTCGTCGCTAACTGTGTCTGTCTGCTGCTGGGTGCTGATCAGGTAGAGTACAGGAGGTTTTTACAGCCTTTTCACTGAAAACTAAAAAAGCTGCCTGTCTTGAGATTGTTCTTATAAAATTATGGATTGTATTATTATAGATGCTTTCCAAGATTCGAGGCACATT
This sequence comes from Pterois miles, assembly GCA_947000775.1. NCBI lineage: Eukaryota > Metazoa > Chordata > Actinopteri > Perciformes > Scorpaenidae > Pterois > Pterois miles. The sequence continues at coordinate 215,692 of CAMQGK010000488.1, read as the reverse complement.
TAAGCAGCGTGGCTACCACAGCATTCTGCAGCGCCATGCCAGCCCATCTGGTTTGCTCTTACTGGGACCGTCATTTGTTTTTCAACTTGACAATGACCCCAAACACACCTCCAGGCTATATAAGGGCTATTTGACCAAGAAGTAGAGGGCTGCGTCAGATGGCCTGGCCTCCACAATCACCCAACCTAAACCCAATCAAGATGTATTTGGAAGGAGTTGGACCGCATACATACATACATAAATACATATAGGTATATATTGGTATCATTTACATAAAAGGACATGAAATGCACTGCAGTGACAGTAACACAGTAGCGGAAGAAGTATTGAGATTTTTTACTTAAGTAAAAGTAATAATACCACCACAATATAAAAATATTTCATTACAAGTAAAGTCCTGCATTCAGAATCTTACTGAAGTAAAAGTACTTAGTACTGTTAGCATCAAAATGATCTAATTAAAGTATCAAAAGTAAAAGTACTCATGCAAAATGCCCCGAGTATTCGGTGTTATTGGTAAATTATTAACGAGACATTTAGGTAAGCAACATTTTGATATTGTTAAAGTAGAGCTAATTTTAAGTACCTTGTATAATGCTATGTAGTTTAATTTTTAAGAAAACATAATATTTTTAAAGTAATCTGTTTTACATGTAAAATCTTGAATCGTAGCCAGTAACTACATGTACTACATATAAGTAAAAAGTGAAATAAAAAGCATTTTCCCTCTAAAATGTTGTGGAGTAGAAGTAGAAAGTAGAAGAAAATGGAAACACTCAAGTGAAATAAAAGTACCTCAAAACTGTACTGAAGTACAGTACTTGAGTAAATGTACTTAGTTACATTCCATCACTGCGTTAATACAATAGTTAGTTAATTAGTGAGATATATTATAAGACGAAAAAATTAAGTTAATCAATGATGTTAATGATAAAACTGAATAAAGTACCACTGAAGTGGTGAAACGTCTGTCAGACTTGAACATAACTTTTTAAATTTCTTTGCAAACAAAGAACTTCTGAACTCACAAGAAAATTGCTGCCATTTTACTAAAAAGCTTTGTCCTTCAATCATCATATAATGAGAGCTGGCACCATCAACACTATAATCAGTGGGAGGCAGTAAAGCACAAATGCTGCACAGACAAACCGCATGGCGACGCTGACATTTATCAGAGGTTTGTTTTCTAGAGATACTGTCAGAAAGACACAACAAAATGACCTCAAAGCTACTCGAGGGCAATAGTATAAATGTAAATGAAGCATGTGTTTTAAGATGAACCATTACACACATTATCAAAATGACACAGCATGCAAAAGGACATGCGGTGGTAATTTTATATTTCAGTTTATGCGTCTTTTCAGTGGCAGGAGAGACAAATCTGTCATGTCAATGAATCAAGATGATTCATCCTGGTAAGCCTTCTTGGAAGCGGAGGAAGAACATGGGACAGCAGCTTATCCGCTGTTCCTGCAGCTGGAGGCAATCTGATGTGCGAGGACATCCTTGTACAGAGTTGTAGTATGAAATGCTCCACTGGTGAGTGCAAGTGCTGCTTGAGTTACACTTTATTCAAGTCACAGCAACACTATACCTGCTCTAGAAAGCCCCTATTACATTACTACTAAATTTTTAATAGTTTCTTAAAAGCTAATCAAGAAGTTAGTTACATGAGAGTGAAAATGAAAACTGTCAAAGTCAAGTAATTGGCAGATTACCTTTTTTCCACTTAATTTCTTTTTTCAAGAGTCTGCCGTTAGCTCATATGTCTGTAATGGCAGCAGAAGCTTTTAGACAGCAGAGATTGCAGCTAAAGAAAATGGGAAAAATGACTAAAAGAGAGCGTTGGTGAGTTTTATGGACAAAGCCAAGTTACACATAGCACTGCTGTGTTGGTAAATTTCCATGGGAGTTGTAGTTTTTTTCTGTTCTCACAAAGTAATTTTAATTTTTTTCATCTGTACTGTGCTGGAGTGGATGCTGATTTGATGCTGAGTATGCTCCATAGCACTACTAGAGGTCAAACTCCACAGGATACCTTTAATCCATCTGTCCATCTATAACTGCTTATCTTTAGAGGGGCTCATGGGACTGGACTGGTCTTCTACTGGTACTGGACTGGATACCAGTCAATCACAGGGCTGACACATACTGCAGATAGACAGCCAGTCAGCCATTCACCAGTCACATTCACCCCTACGGCCAATTAGTCGCCAGTGAACCTAACATGGACTGTGGGAGGAAGCTGTAGGACCCAGTGAAAACTCATGCTGAGTGGGGAACACAGAAAACACAGGCTGGGAGGCACATAGACTGCCTTTAAGATGTGGACATAGTCACCGTGACATCACCCATCGGTTTATGGTCGGCTGTTTTGAAGCCTTGAGTTTGGCATTTTGACCGTTGCTGTCGACATCTTGATTTTTTTGGAAAAAAAAAAAGTGACAAGAAATACAACTGCATGCCAAATATAGGCGACCAAAATCTTACAATTATGTTCAAACACACTTTCAAAGGGTCAAAGTTGTGAGATGAAAACACAGACAACAATGCTGTGGTGGTGACCTGTCAATCACAAGGCAGCCATGTCCTAAAACATCCTCTTCTTTATGGTCCATCTGACTCTAAATGGGACCATAATTTACTAAATGATCATCATGCTGTATTGAAGAAGACTTGAAACTAGTGATTGAGACCATAAACTCATGTTTACACTGTTTACTGAGGTAATAAATTAAGTTAGAAGTAGGCTCATTTTCTCATAGACTTCTATACAATCAGACTTTTTGCAACCAGAGGAGTCGCCCCCTGCTGGTTATTAGAAAGAATGCAAGCAATGCAAGCACTTTACACTGGCTTCACTCCTCAGACCTGGAGGTTGTCGCCTTTAATACATCGATAAAATATAATTAGTCAGCTGATTTAAACAAGGCTTGTAATGTAATGTAATTGTGTGCTAACTATTGCAATGAGTGTGTATGTATACATATATACAGTATCTCACAAAAGTGAGTACACCCCTCACATTTCTGCAAATATTTTATTATATCTTTTCATGGAACAACACTGAAGAAATGGCACTTTGACACAATGTAAAGTAGTCAGTGTACAGCTTGTTTAACAGAGTAAATTTACTGTCCCCTCAAAATAACTCAACACACAGCCATTAATGTCTAAACCGCTGGCAGCAAAAGTGAGTACACCCTAAAGTGAAAATGTCCGAATTGGGCCCAATTAGCCATTTTCCTCCCTGGTATCATGTGACTTGTTAGAGTTACAAGGTCTCAGGTGTGAATGGGGAGCAGGTCTGTTAAATTTGGTGTTATCGCTCCCACACGCTCTCATACTGGTCACTGGAAGTTCAACATGGCACCTCATGGCAAAGAGCTCTCTGAGGATCTGAACAAAAGACTTGTTCTACATAAAGATGGCCTAGGCTATAAGAAGACTGCCAACACTCTGAAACTGAGCTGCAGCACGGTGTCCGAGACCATACAGCGGTTTAACAGGACAGGTTCCACTCAGAACAGGCCTCACCACGCTCGACCAAAGAAGATGAATGCACGTGCTCAGCGTAATATCCAGAGGTTGTCTTCGGAAAATAGACGTATTAGTGCTGCCAGTATTGCTGCAGAGATTGAAGGGGTGGGGAGTCAGTCAGTGCTCAGACCATACGCCACACACTGCATCAACTGGTCTGCATGGCTGTCGTCCCAGAAGGAAGCCTCTCCTAAAGATGACGTGCAAGAAAGTCTGCAAACAGTTTGCTAAAGACAAGCAGACTAAGGTCATGGATTACTGGAACCATGTCCTGTGGTCTGATGAGACCAACATAAACTTATTTGGTTCAGATGGTGTCAAGCGTGAGTGGTGGCGACCAGGTGAGGAGTACAAAGACAAGTGTGTCTTGCCCACAGTCAAGCATGGCGGTGGGAGTGTCATGGTCTGGGGCTACATGAGTGCTGCCAGCACTGGGGAGCTACAGTTCATTGAGGGAACCATGAATGCCAACATGTACTGTGACATACTGAAGCAGAGCACGATCCCCTCCCTTCGGAAACTGGGCCCCAGGGCAGTATTCATGATAACAACCCCAAACACCTCCAAGACAACCATGAGCATGTCTCCAGACCTAAACCCTACTGAGCATCTGTGGGGCATCCTCAAATGGAGGGTGGAGGAGGATTTCAGTGGCAACCTGTGAAGCTCTGGTGAACTCCATACCCAACAGGGTTAAGGCAGTGCTGGAAAATAATGGTGTGACACAAAACATTGACACTTTGGGCCCAATTCAACATTTTCACTCAGGGGTGTACTCACTTTTGTTGCCAGTGGTTTAGACATTAAGAAAGAAAGAAAGAAAGAAAGATATTCCTTTATTAGTCCCACAGTGGGGAAATTCAGTTTTACACTCTGTTGTTCACACAGTACATATACATGTCAATGGAGAGATGTCAGAGTGATGGGGCTGCTCCTGACAAGCGCCCAGAGCAGTTGGGGGTTTGGTGCCTTGCTCAGGGGCACCTCGGCAGTGCCCAAGAGGTAAACTGGCACCTCTCCAGGAACCATTTGGTCTTAGTCCATGGGGGTCTTGAACCCGTGACTTCCGCGTCCTAACCCAAGTCCTTACAGACTGAGCTACTGCCGCCCCCATTAATGGCTGTGTGTTGAGTTATTTTGAGGATACAGTAAATTTACACTGTTTTACAGTGATGAGCATCATTATTCTTCATTTTACCAGCTCTCTTCCTCTTCTGAAACACGTTGGTTATTTGGCATTACGGTTTTACATCCACTAATGTGATTATTTCTTTGAGTAAAAGCTACTAAAACGTCAGTCTACAGATTTCCTGTTGCCTCCCACTCTTTCCATCTCTTTGTCTTCAGCTCCAGACCAGCCTCATCCACACTGACAGGCTGTGAAGAGCGACTTGTCTCCGTCAGCTGGGAACCTCCACCGGTGTCTTTGTGCTTGCGTCTGTCAGCACAGGAGGAGGGTTTCAGGCATCATCACTCAGGCGTCCTCTTACTGGACTCACTGGACTAAAGCCTGGGAACCAGACCAAAGATGACCATTCTCATCAGGCAAATGGACCCAGGTACTCTGAAACTGAAATCAGAGCCCCGCTTCAGAGCGTGGTGCCCAGTATTTTTAGACAAATGTTCAGAGAGAAAAAGTACTAAACTGTGCACACTTTTTACATCTACTTATCACCGATGAGAGAGAAAGTCCTTAATTAGATGGCAGTTTTCCTTCAAGCTATGACTAATATTTCTACCCTCCACCTGTCTCTGTTTTCAGTAGTTTTCACACATATACTTTTAAATAAGCACAGTTGTTAACAGAATTATGGTTTGAACTTTTCATCTTTAACTATTTTTGTTTTCACACCCTTTCATTGCTTAAGGGTATAACATGTTTCTGGTCTGTTCAGATAGTTTTTATCGGATTTAATCTAGGGTCTAATCTGTGATATGTGTAATAATTCATGTGAATATTTGTCTGAATCCTTAAAAATATGGACAAAACATAATTATGCTGTCAAGCAAGACGTTACCTGAGCAGAGTATCTGTTTTGATCGTGTGCTGTAAGTCCTTTTCAGCCATGCTAGTGATCTCAGTCGGTTCTCCCACTTTAGTCCCAGCAGAAATTAAATGTCTCGAGGATTGGTGGATGGTGGTGGTGGATGGATTGCCATGACATTTGGTTCACACATTTGTGTCCCCCTCAGGATATATTGTTAAAACTGTCATTGTCACTGTCATTGATTGTTCATCCTGCACCATCATCAGGTCAAAATTTGAATTTTTTTTTTTCTTTCATTACCTGCTAAACAAATGATAGTCCCATCAGTCTCAGCTGTACTTTGCATTTAGTGCTAATTAACAAATGTTAGCATCCTAACATGCTGAACTAAGACGGTGAACAAAGCAAACATTATACCTGCTTCACATCTGCACATTAGCATTTAGCTCAAAGTATAAAGTATAACAAACTAATGTATAAAGTACAAAGGAATTTAAGGAGCTTCTCAAAGCTGTGAAAACATGAAAACATATTGTGCATAAAACAGCTTTGTGAATGTTAACAAGAAGAAGAAGAAGAAGAAGAAGATATTCCTTTATTAGTCCCACAGTGGGAAATGTTTTACACTAAGTAATAAGTAATATACATGCGTCAATGGAGAGATGTCAGACGAGGGGGCTGCACCTGCAAGGCACAAAGCATTTGGGGGGGGGGCCCGGGGCCCCCCCGCCGCCCCAAGAGGTAAACTGGCACCCCCCCCGCAACCAGTTGGTCTTGGTCCATGGGGGACTTGAACCGGCGCCCCCCCCCCCCTACCCAAGTCCTTACGGACTGAGCTACTCCACCCCAACACCACATAATTAAGATAAATTAGTATATTTACATGCCAGCCAACTGAATTAATAAATTAGATATTTTGTGTAGAATTATATTATTATATTATCTCATATGACCATAATATATTAGAAGCAGGGCTGTCAAAGTTAATGCAATAATAAGGTGTAAACGCAAATTTGTTTTAAGGCCACTAATTTCTGTAATGTATTAATACAACTTGTGATTTTTAGGTTGTAGCGGGATCAATTTTAAAGCTGGAGGGAAGATATCAATATTATATGAAACTAGAAAACCTATAAAATCCATTGGTCATACTAGCTTATCGAGAAGGAGGCTAAATAACGCTCCAAACTTACACTGAATTTTGGCGAGGAAAAACTGGCTTCAAAGGGGTTCCTTGACCTCTGACCTCTAGATATGTGAATGAAAATGAAAAAGATTTCTTTTTTTTTGTGCTAAATGCACCTCTGAGGGTTTCTGGACAATATTTGTCATTGTAGTAAGAGCATGAAATACTTGACAGATCTCCCTTTAAGGTACATTTTAAACTGATGATGCGATTAATTTGTGATTAATCCCGGTTAATTATAGACAATCATGTGATTAATCGTGATGAAATATTTTAATTGACTGACAGCCCTCGCTGTAGGTAAACCTCACAATGTGCTTCTAGGTGGAGGGTAAAGCTTTTTTATCTTGAAGGCGTTGTGTTACGTTCCTCAGCTTTCCTGAGCCTGATAGCTCCTTATCACATCCAAATAGGTGACAGTGTATTATCCCTAGTCTCTTAATCATCCAGACATAATTTCAGACGCACGGTCTGACCTTGACTTTTTCTTTTTGAGCGGGGTGCACACTCCTGAGAATTTAATCCGTGATGTGGCACTCTCAGAGTTTGAGGATTACTTTTTCATGCTCTGTTTGAAAAGCTTTAAAAGAGGAGAGGGAGAGGGAGATTTGGTGATAACCCAGATCGAGCTATTGATTTGGTTAGAGGACCTGCTTCACACCCGGCAAGATTCAAGAGAAAATAACAGAAGTTTAATCAATGTGCCGACAGCTAATCAAAAGAAGTGAGGTGTGCCATCAGCACCCTGTGGTTACCTGCTCAGAGTGTTTGAGTGTATGCTCCTCTTTCCACCAGCAAATGTCTGCACCTCGGCGGATTCGTGCTTGTTAGTGTTCCAGTAATTACAGTGTATATCAAATATAGTCTGTGTTAGAAAAAAAAGAAAAAGCTCAGATTGGTTTCTTTCATTTGCAAACAAGACTGACATCTTGGAAAATTTCTATTTACAAAAGGTGTCCTGTCATCTGGCAGGAAGGCAGACTGCAGCTGAACTCAATTACAGCCTCTGTACAGGCAGGCAGAACACAAAGGCAGCATCTGAATTACATACGAGGGTGTTTGCCAGGTTTGCATCACTTTTTCTTTTCTTTTGAAACAGCTGTAAAAATATACAGACAATCTCCATCGTCAACCAAAATATTTCTAACATACAGCCTAGTATCAGTGAATGTTACATTGAAATATGTTGTCTGGTTGGTTGTGGGGTCAGATCTTGTGTCTTTAAATAGGCTTATACCATCTATTGAAACCTCTTTCTGTGATAAATGATATTTTGTCAAGACACTTTCAACAAGGTGAAGGAACTGAAACATCCTTTCACATACCTCCTCTCTGCATTCATACCGCTGGAACAGTTGGACCACGGACTGTCAGCAGATCAGGGTCTACCATTGTAACCGCCCTAAAAACGTTTCTCTTTTATTTCTTATACCTGACAGTAAAGAGCGTCAGGCAGAGAGACCAGAACCTGAAACAAAAGTCCCTGAATTCACAAGAGAGCTGAGGAAGTCCCACCATCTTCAGTAAGTTGACTACGTCTAGATTTAATATTATTTATTCAAATTTGATTTTTAGCCGCAAATTACTCCAACTTCAAGCTTCAGATGTCCAAATATGTATTTAGATTTGATTCAGATATTCAGAGCGTTAATATAGTAGCAACCAACAATTTGCTATGTAAAATGTAAATGTAAACCAGCTTTTTTTTGTCACACATTGTATTGTACACAGCGTAGCACACAGTGACATTTAGTCTCTTCCTGTCTTAACCCATCCTAGCAGCAGGAGCAGTGGGCAGCTACTATATAACATCATATAGTAGTCATATAGTAGTATAGCAGTTCTGTGACTTACTGAAGAGCACCTCGGCAGTACCCAGGAGGTACATTTCCAGCTACAGCCCATACTCGATTCCCAAGCCACATCCCTTCGGACTGATCAGCCGGAAAGCAGATGGGAAGCAAAGCAAAGTAAAAATCAAAACAAAAATTCAATAACTCAATTAACGTTGGTCTAACATAGCTTTAAATTGTTTTTTTTACTTATGTTGTATGAAAAATCCCAAAATGAACACTGTAAGAGGACTAATTGATTACTATGAGCAAATTATTTGAAGAGTGTTTGTATAGGGATGATTCTCCCCCGAACTTTCTGATCCATATAGGCGGTTGGCAATGTATTCATTAAAATGCAGTAAATTGAAGAATATGTGGATCTTGTATCAAGAAATAACTTAGCACCTTTTAAACAAATGGCAACTCAGAATTAAAAAAAAAAAAAACACTTTCTAGAGGGTTAATATACTTAAAAACATAATTATAATATTAGTTAATAATAATAGAATATATATTAATATATCTTAACACATTTTAATGGTTTAAATAAAAGAAATAAGGGAATAAAAGAAATGAACTAGAATGCCATTGTTCAGCTTGCACCATTATTCACGTGTATTTGTTCGTGTTGAGGTCAGCAGTACGTAGCGGAGCATCATAAAACACTTCATTCAAACTGGACAGAAACAAAATAAAACTCTCCCAACCCGTCGTCTTAACTCTTTCCAACAATCACTAAGTGTCTACTCTAACTTCACAGTTTGATGTGAAAATATGGCGACTCTTAAAATATCCTGAATTCGGATCATGATCTGAATCGCCACCAAAATGTAATTTTGTTCACTGTGCCACACGCCACCCCTCCGAAAAGTTTCATTCAAAACCATCACAAACTTTTGGAGTAATCCTGCTAACAAACAAACGCCGGTGAAACATAACCTCCTTGACCTTGGTGGAGGTAATAAACACTGGATTTCTAGAAGCATCTTAACCTCCCAGTTATTTTTGGTTCAGTGCTATAATATCCACTATCACCATTGTGTTTTAAATCACAGTGCTGTAAAGGACCTGCAGTACATGGCTACGAGACCAATATTACTAGTATCCAACGATTAGATATTTATTCAGAGGGCACAATTAAAAAGTGTAAATCTTAGATTGGCCATTTCTTCATTTTTGTTAAAACAACAACAAAAAAACCACAACAAACAAAAAGCAGAGTATCTGTGTAACAAACCATCTGGCCGTGACCTCAACGCGCCCACCGCCCACCTCTGCATCCTAAACTCGCTACCCACATTCAAACGTATGGCAGCACTGGCGTTTTCGCCGCCGCGCCTTATTTGGTGTAAATGCAGCCGTAGTCCTACAAAAAAACCCACCTGATCCTGTCAGCTGGAGTCTTCCTGTGAGGTGTTTACGTTCCCACCACGTCGGCTCCAGTTTCCTCTCGCTGCTCCGGTTTCCTCCCACAGTCCAAAGACATGTAGAAAGGGTGGACTGGATACTCTGAGTTGTCAGCAGTGTGAATGTGTTTTTCCATCTGTGTGACCGACCGCAACCTGAGCCCTGAGGAGGCCTCTGGTCCTCCTGTGGTCTTGAACAGGATAACCAAAGATATACTACAGAAGCACAATCACATCCGTTTGTTGGGATTTCATAGTTTTTAGGGTTATTACTGAGATGCAACTGGAAAAAAATAAATAAACCTAATATGGCTAACTCATTGATTTTTCATGACTGAATACAGAAAAGTTTCCCAGTTCCAGCCCTGAATGCTCATAACATAATCTCAACAAGTTGTACAGTTTCTATCGGGATCCCTGAAAGGTTTCCCAGACATCAGTTTTGTTCATGCAACACTTTTTGCATTCAGGTGAATTCAGCACTCGATGAAAACACATAATATCTCTGCAGACTTGCGTTTATCTCTCTCTAAACTGTCTCCCCACCAGAGCAGATAACATAAATATTCTCAGATAGGAAACACAACAGACATCCTACAAGCGCAGTAGCCTGATGCAGCCGTTTTTTTTTCCTCATTTTATCAGCATGACTGAAAGAAAAGATACTTGTTCACATGAGGGCAACACGGGGATAATGGATCATTTTCATGAGCCCCAGTTTACGGCTCTTATGTAGTAGCATATACTGTACATTCAGGTAACCATTGGTTATGCTAAAAGCTAATCAACCGGCAATGTTTGGGGAGACCCAGCAGTTAACCCCCCTCCCCTTCACAACTCTGGAAATACACCTAAAATGTGTTTTCACTAAAAATGTCAGATCTGTGGCAAATGGAAGGAGGGATCAAGATCAAGATAAATACACCCAAGATATGTGAATGTAAATGGGTTCTCTGGGTACCCACGAGTCTCCCCTTTACAGACATGCCCACTTTATGATAATCACATGCAGTTTGGGGCAAGTCATAGTCAAGTCAGCACAATGACACAGTGACCCCGCTAACACAGGGAGAACATGCAAACTCCTCACAGAAGAGCCTCAAGACCGATTTGATCCTGCGACCCTCTTGCTATGAGGCGACAGTGCTAACCACTGCACTGGATAATCACAAGATTAATCGTGATTAAATATTTTAATCGACAGCCCTAGTTTTAACATGATATGCTCCCACACGAAAATGCAACCATAAAAATGCAGCAATTTGCAAGAACATGTGGCTCTTACAGCCAGAAAAAAATAGCTCCACCACGTAAACATCACGATTTCCTTCATTTACTGTAATATGTTGTCAAGTCGGGGCTGCACGGTGGTGCAGTGGTTGGTGCTGTCGCCTCACAGCAAGAGGGTCACAGGTTCAAATCCGGCTTGGGGCTCTTCTGTGTGGAGTTTGCATGTTCTCCCTGTTATCGTGGGTTTTCTCCTGGTTCTCCGGCTTCCTCCCACAGTCCCAAAGACACGCAATTGAGGTTAATTGATGACTCTAAATTGCCTGTAGGTGTGGATGTGAGCGTGAATGGCTGTCTGTCTCTATGTGCTCTGCGATGGACTGGCGACCTGTCCAGGGCCTTCGCCCAATGCCAGCTGGGATCGGCTCCAGCCCCCCTGAGACCCCTAACGGGATAAGCAGTTGAAGATGGATGGATGGATGTTGTCAAGTCAGTTTCATTGATATATCCCAAAATCACAAATTCTCCTTAGGGACTCCTTAATCTACACAGCATATGATGCTCTCTGTCCTTAAGAAGAAGAAGAAGAAGAAGACGAAGATCTACCTTTATTAGTCCCACAATGGGGAAATTCAATTTACACTCTGTTAAACTCATACATGGTACATGCAGACCTGAAACACACATACATGCATCAATGGAGAGATGTCAGAGTGAGGGGGCTGCTCCTGACAAGCGCCCCGAGCAGTTGGGGGTTTGGTGCCTTGCTCAGGGGCACCCCGGCAGTGCCCAAGAGGTAAACTGGCACCTCTCCAGCTACCAGTTCACACTCAGTTTTTGGTCCATGTCGGGGCTTGAACCGGTGACCCTCCGGTAAAACCTCACTATGGATATAGAAAAACCCCCCAAAAACCCTTTAAGAAGAAAAAAATGTCAGAAACCTCACATCTCTTGATGTGGGAGGATTTCAAGCAACTTCCAGGTGTCTCCAAACTATTATTTATCTCAATGGAAAACTTGAATAAAATGAATGAAAAACAAGTTGAATCACACACAAAAATGTATGAACCATACTCGGACACCTCTTGTCCCCATTGTTGAAGATAATCTCATGTTTATTTCGCACGCTGACGACAGTTTCAGCGGAAAAGCAAAGACGCGCTGCTCGTCTGCACACTGTCCTGCTGCTAAAGGCAGGAGTCAGGAAATCAGCGGCGGTCACGTGACGCGGGCGGGGGGCGGGGCTCTGCGTCTGCGCCGGCCAGTAGCAGCGCAGCGTCGGTTCAGGTCCCAGCCAGCTCCGTGGGGGGAGAAAAACCCGAGAGAGGAGACGAATAACGGTACACTCCGATATTTATGGAGCCGATCCCCGCATGTAACAGCACCGCATCCGCCTCTCCCCCCGTGATGCATACGTGAATAGATGCGTTTGGAAACGGACGCGGTGAACGGCGTTTCGGGGCTGACGAAAACAAGCGGTCCACCATTGTCTGCGTAGAAATAAGAATGGCCTGGATGTGGAAGGTAAGAGGGGGTTCACTCTCCTACAAGAAGCCTCAAAACGGGGGACACGGAGGGAAAGACGCGCAGGGAGCTCCTGGCTTCGTGGGTTTCACGTTACTGTGCGTTTAATCAGCTGGGAGCTGTAATGGGAGCTGATGGTGGTGATGCTCCGTCTCATCGCCTCTTATTTTTGTTGTTGTTTGGAGGGGGCTCACTCTGAATTTGTGATTTTCGCTCGTGCACGTGAAGGAAAGCCAGGCCCTCGTGTTTTTTTGCATTCAGTTCATGTTTGTGTGTCATTGCTGGTGAAAAAAAACAGCAGGCATTTGCAGGCCATGGAGCCATGCTGTGTTCACAACATGCCCCATGACACGTTCAGGTGTCCACATGATGTGAGGACTTTCCTACATCCACAGCTGCCTCAGCAGATGAGGGGAAAGTTGGTTAAAAGTTCCTCAGTGTCTCCCACTGTCCTTTCTCTCATTTCAGTGTAGTTCAGTTCGTGTCAAAAAGGGATGGCTGAAGGTGTAGTTGGTCATATGTGACACCAAACACACAATAATCTTCATTATCAATTATTAAATGTCAGAAATAGTGAAAAATGTCTGAACAACAGTCAAATATCAACTCAAATATTTTTAGCTGTCCTGGGATTTGAGAAGCTGGAAACACTGAATGACTGATATTTTTTCTTGATCCATCCATCAACTGCTTATCCTGTTAGGGGTTGCGGGGTCACCAGTCCATCGCAGGGCACATAGAGATAGACCACATATACACAGACAGCCATTCACGCTCACATCCACACCTACAGACAATTTAGAGTCATCAATTAACCTAAACAGCATGTCTTTGGACTGTGGGAGGAAGCCGGAGTACCCGGAGAAAACCCACGCTAACACGGGGAGAACATGCAAACTCCACACAGAAGAGTCCCAGGCCGGATTCGAACCTGTGACCTTCTTGCTGTGAGGTGACAGCGCCAACCACTGCACAATTTTTTTCTTGATATGTGACTTAAACAACTAATCAGTAGTTTATTTTTTGTCATCACCAAATTGATTCATTCTCAAATGGCTGTAAAATATGAGATGTTAATAGTGAAAATGTCTATTAAAGTTTCCCAGAGTTCAAGGTGACGTCTTCAAATGACTTGTTTTATCCGGCCATCAGTCCAGCTCCCTCTCAAAATATACAGTTTGCAAAGATCTTCACATCTGAGACGTTTGCAAAATTTGGCATTGCGAATTTCCCTCCGGGGATTAATAAAGGTTGATCTTATTTTATCTTATCTTATCTTAAAAGCGAAAGCTTGATATTTGTGACTGAAAAAAGTTTAATCGATTATCAGAACTGCTGCTGATAAATTTCCGCTAGATTAGCTGATTAATAGTTTCACAGCTATCATCCATTAATTTCATGATTTTTTAATTAAGCATTCTGTCTATAAAATGTCAAAAAATAGGGAAAAATATCAGTCAGTTTTCCTCTTGAAATTGCCGATTTGTGTCCAACCAACAGTTCAATACCCAATTATACACACAATAACAGCAAATCCTCACATTTGAGAAGCTGGAACCAACAAATATTTCACAATTTTGCCTGAGAAGTGACTTAATCAACTGTCGACCCAGCGAATACTGGAGAAGTTGGTACCAGAGGATGATTGGAGTTGTTTTGCTTGGGAAGGATGACGATAATGATGATGATTTCAGCTCTAATGAATATCTGTGGGGATGAAAGTGCGTCAGTCTTTCACAGGCACAGACAGTACTTGCTCACTCACACTCCCTAGTACACAGTGCAAACAGCTTCAAAGTATTGCACTATGGAGCTTGACATCTCATTTATGTACTGTATGTGAAACGCTTTGTTTTACCTTCTTCCACATTCTGCAACTGTCTTCAGTCACTGTTTGTTAGCAGATAAAGTTTGGTATATGTAACAGCAGTATAGTTGAAATCATCATGATATTAATAAGGAGGTTTGGAGGTTGACTTTGAATGCTTGGTCAGATTCTCAGTCTTGTTTAGTCGTTCTCGGATCAGGTATTTCCTGATTTATATGATCATTTTGTTATTTTATTCAGACTTTATTCAGTTCTTGAAGGACTGCTTTGTGTTTCAGCAATGAAGCATTGACCTGCGTATTGTTTTAATAAAGTATTATTTTGTTTATAAAAAGGGTTTTGTGGGAAAACTGTTTTATATTCTTTAATATGAGGCACTTGGAGTAGGAGGCCTGTTGTTGTTGGCCTTTGGAGTTATTTGGGTAGTCAGGTTGTCTGAGGTTTTTTTGGGGTAAGCGGTTTTTGGTCTGAAAAAGTTTGAGGACCACTGTTCTACACAATCCATGGCAATAAACATACATGGTAGATGATTTGAGCAATAGCCTACAGCCTACCCGCAGTGCTGCTCGTAATACAAACTGTAGCAGGTAAATAATAAGAAATCCCAGCTTTGAAAATGTATTAGAAAGAGGTTTAAAACATTTCATAATCCATCAGACATCGTAGCGCCTTCTGCGGCATAATATCTTGTTTTTCTGTTGTAGTGAGACCACCAGTTGAAACCATTAAAGGGCAAACAGTATTAACTTCTGTAATTAAAAGACCCAGCCAAAATTAAAATCCTGGCGTTGTGCCTGTGAAAAGCACATGTTTGGTATTGGCACAGGGGCTAAAACAAATTGTTTTCATCATTAATTAATCTGTCAATGACGTTCTCAATTATTCTGTCAAATGTTTGGTCTATGAAATGTAAAAAAAGATAGTGGAAAATGCCCACCGTGGTTTCTTAAAGCAAGATATCATCAGCAGTCTACAGTCCAAAGAGATTCAGTCTATTTTCACTTGAGACAAAGATAAGTAGCAGAACCTCACGAATGAGAAGCTATAAATGAGGAATATTTGACATTTTGGCTTGAAAAATGACTGAAATGATTAATCGATTCTAAAAAATAGTTTCAGATTATTTTTACCTCTCCAGTAATCAATTAATGAAACAAGTGTTTCAGCATTAATTGGTACTGAAACTCAAACTCAAAAAATCACATAAAACAAACAATGGGCTGTGTTTCAGTTGTGCATTAACAATTTCATTTTACGCATCAAACTAACGCTTCAAATCAAATCAAACATTAGGACAAAAACACACTGTACAGTGTCACTGATCAGTGTGCTGTGGACGTAATTAAGGTTTTAATTAGGGCTGTAAGACAAGCTGAAAAATATGGTCAGATATGTCTTTTAGTAGATAGATAGTTTAGATTTTTAATAGTTTACATGCAAAGATGAACTCTCAGCTCTCTCAACATAGTGCTTTTTGGATGTTATGAGGAACAAATGCAGATCCCACATTTCTGATTGCATTAAAAAAATAACTTTTTTATTCAGATTTTATGCATATGGTCATTTCGTCCTTACACCATGACAGTTTTCCTTAAATTAGATTTTAAAAAAATCACAGTAAATCACTCGCTTACTGTATTACAATACATCACAATGTACTGAATCATAACCCCTGTGTCATGATTAGGGGTTTTTATTAATGGTCGGCCAATTATTTGACATTTTTCATAATTGGCATCAGCCAATGATCGAGCATATTAAGCCGATTATCAAGCGGGCGCATCAGTGGGCAGCCCAGTGTTGTTCCGCCCCCTTGTGTCAATCAAACTGCTGTCCGACCAGCAGATCTCAGCAGTGTTTCCAGTTTAGCGACTTTGAGTTTTCAGACCCCTCTAGCGACTCTTTCACAAAAAGCGACTAGTGACAAATCTAGCGACTTTTTCTGGTGATACTGGAGACTTTTGGAGACTGATGTGAAAGCAGGTATCGTTCTCAACGAGCAGCGGGTGCTGCCGTGGACCCCTCCCCCGCCCCAGATCACTGGCAGGCCCAGTCCTCGTGGTGCAGCAGTCCCTCCTAGCTGCAGTAACAGCAGGACATGTTCATCCCTCCGCGTCCACACTGCAAATGAATCACACATGCACGAAGCTGCCGCTGGCTGGATGTAAACGTAAAATTTACTTTGCTTTAAATAAATCACTGCATTAAAATCTGCACTGCATTTCACTCACAGCCTCAGTCACTTACTCACCTCGTCCACTGTGTGTGAGCCTCTCTGACATCATTATAGCAGAACTGTGGGTACCTTCAGCAACACCCAGCTGGCTGCTCATCATGTCTCAGTTCAAACTGAACACACAAGAATACAGAGAGGAGTGGGCATTAAACCCTGAATTAAAAAAACTGCTCTAAGTAACTCCTCTGCATCTGTGATAAATGCTGCTTAGTGCACTAAAACTTTAGTTTTTCATCCACAAGCTTATTTGACAAAGTTTATTTTTTCTGATTACCTGTTTCATGTATTCGATATTTAGTTAATATGTAATTTTTATTTAAAATATATAAGTGCACTGCAGTGCAGACAAAATGTAGACTGGAGCTACAGACTGTAGGTGATGTTCAGTAAATGTTTACTGAAGTTAAGAAGTTAAGTATCATTTGTTATTATTAAGCTGTTATATTTTATCAGATGGAGGAAAAAAAAGAAAATCACCCAAACACATCAGCCCCAAAAATCAGCATCATATATCAGCCATCGGCCGTCCTGAATCTGTAAAAGAAAATATAAATAAAAACCCATATCGTTCGACCTGTAATGCTGATATATATTTTATCACCAGCCCCTGTTTTAACGCATTAAGAAATCATTCATCATCCGTGTAGCTGAGGATCATCAGCAGCATTTCTCCCTCCTCAGAGGAATCCATGTTTCTGATTCTTAGACAGTGCCTCACAGCTAACATAGTCTTTGTTTGGTTTTATCAGACTTCATGTTTGATCCGTGTTTTTATTTTACCAAAGTTTTCATTCATTTAAAGGCACTTTGGTTGCTGTCAATCCTCCAACGCCTACAGTAAGAGACAAGTCTTTGTCAACAACATCTCACTTTACAGACTCGCTCAGGCTGTTTTTGTTATCTGAAACACGAGATAATTTCACGCTAGATTTGACACTGTAATGTTATATTATATTTCAAAAATGTTAACAAAGGAACATGTAATTACATGGTACAAACTGCAGAGTGATTGTAGCAGAGGTGGACAGAAGTAAATGAGCTGTAACTTTAAATTAAATGACACCAGTTTTCTTGGTTCTTGTAGTTAGATGTAGTTCGTGGCTGTTGGGTACATAAATACATCTTATACAACATACCGTACAGTGAGACTCAAACACCCATAATGCTCATATCTTCATTAGTTTACTGGCTGAAAGTGCTGCTGACAAACCACAGCAGCCCTGTCACTGTCTGTTATCATGCTTCAGGGCAATGTGATTGAGTGTATCCTAATAGGACTCTTAATTATTGATTAATGATTCTCTGTTTTTTAAGCCTCATGTCACGTTCAGCAACTTGTGAAAGTTCATTTCAGAAACAAGTCTTGCTTTTTTCTTATCGGACGAGTACTCGGTATATACCACAAGTTCAGGTTCATTACACATCTTATCTCAATGTAAGAATCAGAAATTGCTTGTTAACAGCGACCATTAAGCTAATGTGTTCGCACTAAAACAAAACAGTGAGGCGACACACACGTGATTGACAGCTAAAACCACAATATCATTATATATTTCACCTGCTTGGCCATAATGTTAGCTGACACTGTTTGAAAACGGGCTTCACTAGATATAACTGTGGTATATCTATCTGTGATATAACTGTACACTTCTGTGTAGTTTGTGTTGGAGAGCGTATGCAAGTGCGTATAGGAAACCGACCCGCAATGATTTATATGTGTAAGAAGCTACAAACAGTACCTTTAAGGCCCTCATTCACCGTTGCTCCCTATATGCTGGACTTGGCTGTATTGTCCATCTGTAGACATGATCACTGGCATGTCCTTATTTATAAGGCACTTCTTAACTTGCTTCCTTCATGTCTATTTCACTTTATCCATGTGAAGAATACTGGAAGCTGCCCTCTCCGCTCTGTGAGTTGTTTTTAGGAGGGACCACAGAGGGCCAGCGCTACCCTACAGCCCTACAGTCCTGCAGCCATACAGCCCTACAGCCCTATAGCCCTACAGCCCTACAGCTCTACAGCCCTACAGCCCTACAGCTCTACAGCCCTACAGCCCTACAGCTCTACAGCTCTACAGCTCTACAGCCCTATAGCCCTACAGCTCTACAGCCCTACAGCCCTACAGCCCTACAGCTCTACAGCCCTATAGCCCTACAGCCCTACAGCTCTACAGCCCTACAGCTCTATAGCCCTACAGCCCTACAGCTCTACAGCTCTACAGCCCTATAGCCCTACAGCCCTACAGCTCTACAGCTCTACAGCCCTACAGCCCTACAGCCCTACAGCTCTATAGCCCTACAGCCCTACAGCTCTACAGCTCTACAGCCCTACAGCCCTACAGCCCTACAGCTCTACAGCCCTATAGCCCTACAGCCCTACAGCTCTACAGCCCTACAGCCCTATAGCCCTACAGCCCTACAGCTCTACAGCTCTACAGCCCTATAGCCCTACAGCCCTACAGCTCTACAGCTCTACAGCCCTATAGCCCTACAGCCCTACAGCTCTACAGCTCTACAGCCCTATAGCCCCACAGCTCTACAGCCCTACAGCCCTACAGCCCTACAGCTCTACAGCCCTACAGCCCTACAGCCCTACAGCCCTATAGCCCTACAGCTCTACAGCCCTACAGCCCTATAGCCCTATAGCCCTACAGCCCTATAGCCCTACAGCTCTACAGCCCTATAGCCCTACAGCCCTACAGCCCTATAGCCCTACAGCTCTGCAGCCCTACAGCCCTATAGCCCTATAGCCCTATAGCCCTACAGCTCTACAGCCCTACAGCCCTATAGCCCTATAGCCCTACAGCCCTATAGCCCTATAGCCCTAAAGCTCTACAGACCTACAGCCCTATAGCCCTACAGCCCTAAAGCTCTACAGACCTACAGCCCTACAGCCCTATAGCCCTATAGCCTACAGCCCTACAGCCCTACAGCCCTATAGCCTACAGCCCTACAGCCCTATAGCCCTATAGCCCTACAGCCCTATAGCCCTACAGCTCTATAGCCCTATAGCCCTATAGCCCTATAGCCTACAGACCTACAGCCCTATAGCCCTATAGCCCTACAGCTCTACAGCCCTATAGCCCTATAGCCCTACAGCCCTATAGCCCTATAGTCCTATAGCCCTACAGCTCTCCAGCCCTACAGCCCTATAGCCCTACAGCCCTACAGCCCTATAGCCCTATAGTCCTATAGCCCTAGAGTTTTCTCATTGGCTGTTGCTCTTTCAAAATTTAAAGGCGGAATCAGTCCTTTATGCAATTTAGCCCATCCAGCGTGACACGTCCAGCTCAGGAAACTTGGATCAAGCTGTCAAACTAGGTGATCTAGTCCAGGTTCAGCAGTGGCGTAGACCATTTCTCACTTAAAATGTTTTCAGAAGTAGATTTTGGTGGACAGAATAACAGGAAGGTTACGAGCAGGCCACCATGTTGTTTCCTCTGTGAAACAACGATCAGAAAACCAGGAACCAATCAGGTACATTCAGCGATAGGGTACATCACCGCTTGAATGGCCAATTGAGTGGAGCAGCGCGTCGCCTAGTGTCCTTGCTGGACCCGGTGGACATGTACCGCTAGATTTAACATTATAGACATGAGCACTGACTGTGTGTGTAACAGTTTAGCCACAAATTCACAGACTGATCGTACACCATACAGTATACTCTAGTAATAGTGTATAATATTAGTAACTTATCTAACACAAGATTTAAAGTTGTGTTTTGTGTGACTTTTTGTGGAGAAACTGGCAGATCTGTTGATTCTAGGATCATTGGGGTTTTTTTTATTAATTCTACCCCTCCCCTTTTTCGTTTTGAAGGAGACTTACGGTGGTGATGTGAAAACACAAATGGGTCTTTCTAGACTAGAGCCGGCTTTTGTAAGAGTAGCATAGCTCATACTGTATATTATATCAGAGGTTTAGTCCAGTGGTTCCCAGCCTGGGGGTCGGGCCCTTCTAAAGGGTCACAAAATAAATCTGAGGGGTCATGAGATGATTAATGGGTCGAAAAGAAAACAAAGTGTTCTGCTTCACAAATTTATATTCATATTTGGATGATATATTGGAGATTTTGATCTCTTTGGGATTCCAATAGTTATTTAAATGGAAAGATTTAGAGGGGACGCGTCCCATCAACAACTCATAAACATCTGATACCTGTCAGTGGAGCTAAACTAGACAAGCCACTGGTTTAATCTGTAACAAAATCTTATAAACTGATCTCTTTTTTGTCTTTTTGATGCAGTACCTACAGTATATCTGTCAAGCAAATGTAAATTTATTTGTAAAAAATAGAGCTGTTAATCAATTAAAATATTGAATTGTGATTAATTGCATGATTGTCCATGATTAATCATAATTAATCGCACATTTTTTGCCCAGTCTGCATCTGGAATGACAGAAATATTGTCACAATAATGGACTTAGAGTAGAGTATATGCTGAGGATAACGTGGTATTCTTTCCAACAATCACAGCAGACCCTCCAGATTAGGACTCACGTACAATATTATAAAGGTTCATCTTATCTTATCTTATCTTACATATGTCCAAGCATAAAGCTATGGACAGCATTCTTCATCATGTACCCGACATAAAGGGGTCTTTCTTGTATGATGCAGGCTCATGTAGTGGTATCCAACGACAAACTGAATCTCCAATGACGGTTGTTACTTCTATAAAGGCCAAACATGCCTTTGTATGATTAAAAGTCGTTCATAAACTCAGTTTTTCAAAGCCCAGGTTTCATGCTACTGTATATTCAATTCTTCATTCTGTTCTGTTCATTCTGCTGTAAGCAAATCTATGTACATATGTATAATTGGAAATGAATTAACACCACAGAACAATGACAGATATTGTCCATAAACCCTCAAACTGACTTTAGCATTAAAAATATGCTCCAATCATAACAGAGCAAACTGCAGCCCTACAGGCAACAACAGCGGTCAGTGTGTCAGTGTGCTGACTTGACTATGACTTGATCCAAACTGCATGTAATTATCATGAAGTAAAGGCATGTCTGTAAAGGGGAGACTCGAGGGTACCCATAGAACCCATTTACA
Source organism: Pterois miles (assembly GCA_947000775.1). NCBI lineage: Eukaryota > Metazoa > Chordata > Actinopteri > Perciformes > Scorpaenidae > Pterois > Pterois miles. Next base: position 193,855 of record CAMQGK010000488.1, on the reverse strand, counting down.
TTCACATATCTTTACGTTAGAAGATAAGGGACTCCTTTGAAAATGGCCGTGCCAGCATTATTTAGCACTACAGGCTAGTACGACATGGATGGCACCAATGGATTCAGGTTTTCTAGTTTCGCATGATGCGTGTCTTCATTCTAGCTTTAAAACTGAGCCCACTACATCTTCTGTAAGATCCATTATGTTTTATTTATGTTATTATGTGACATTAGAGCCATTAAAATGATTTTGCGTGAACACATTATTGTGTTATTGTTGACAGTCCTTGTGGAGTAGAAGTATAAAGTAGCATGAAATGGAAATAGTAAAGTAGAAGTACCTCAGAATTGCACTGAAGAACAGTACTTGAATGTACATAGTTATTTTCTACCACTGTGTTTCGGTGCACGAGAGGATGCATTTCTTAAGCCACCACCGTGTCTCAGTGTGGCTGATGGCAGAGCTGCTACTTAGTTCATGTTTATAATTGGCGAGCGAGGCCTGCAGAGCGAGCTCTGCCATGCAGGCTTCCCTCTTTGTTAGCTTGTGTTTTAATTGGAGTGAGTTCATCCGTGAAGAACCGTGCTTGAGCCGGGAAAGGCTGCGGCTGTTGTCCTCCATCGAAACAGTTCAGGATGAGCTCTCCGTCACATCCCCTGGAAAGACGGTGCTGCTGCTGTTACTCCTAACCACATGTGGCAGAACAAGGCCAGCTAAGCAAGTTTTTGTGACGGGTTCACGCGGGTTCACGCAAGCCGAAAGCAAACGGGGAAGATTTCAAATTAATTAGTGCGTACACACACAAACACAGTTGTTTGTGTGTGTCGAGAGGTGTTGTAACAGCTATGGGGAATGCAGTGAGCGTCCCAGTTCTTACGTTTCAGGGATGAATGGCACTTCTCTGAGTCCCTCTTGTCCCATGTGATTGTGTTACAGCAGAAGGCAGTGCTGATAAAAAAAAGTGCCCCGTCACAGTTTTAGAGAGCGCAGGGCACCGGCAGGATGTTGCTCTGGTTTATATTCAAAGTGTTATCAAATCCGTGACTGATTTTCCCTTTGTGCTCCCTTCTCTCCTTTTATCGGTTTTCCTTCTTGAGTGTGAAGTTTACATGAGAACCTCCGTTGTTTTAAAGTTCTAGCTGCACAGCGTCCTAAAGGAAAACCTGATTCATTTTTAATCCCACAGTTCATACAGATTAATCACTAATAGTTTAATAGATTCCTTCATACAATGATGATACTACTGACTTTAAAAATTGAAAATCCTTCCAACAGGAGCTCAAAACATAACTGCAAGTTTTATGTGAAATGTAAATATTTCATTACAGCACTCCAACATTAATACTCAAACTCAAATTAAGATTAATATTTACTAAGAATTATTGGTCAAAATTGTAATTACCAAAAATATGGATTTTAAGTTTTATTCATTTTTCTGTCCTGATAACCAACCCTACATTAAATGTCTCCATGGGCCGTGAAATTAAAAGGGACCTATTATACTTTTGTGATTCTTCCCTTTCCTTTTGTGTGTTATATATATATTTTTGTGCAAATTTACAAAGCCCAAAGACCACACCAAAGGGAGTTACGCTCCCTCAAACAGAGCATTTCAGACAAAGGGTGAAAAGAGGTGCTGCAGCACAGCCGGTATGACAAAACTAAAATGTTTAATGAACATTAAAACATGTACACATGTTCTAGTAGAAACCCCACATACAAGTATGAACCTGAAAATAAGCATTATAGGTCCTCTTTAAATGCAACATCTGTGTGGTCAGATGCAAAAATTAGTTCACAATAATGCTTCAGTTCCAGCACCTTGGGGGCCGACAGTTGTGGTAGAGCTGACTGATTAAACCTGATATTTAATTATCGCACATACAGTTGATCATATTGGTGTATATTTTTGTTGTTTAGTAACAAGAAACTGCAGTGCAGAAATGCTATTTAGAAACATTGTCTGCATGACATTTGTCCACCAGAGCGCTGACAAGGTTATTTTTACTCTCTCAAATGCTCACTATCGTGTTGACATTAAAAACACTGACTATGGATAAGGATATATGTATATCTGTATGGTATATTGTATATACTGTATATGTTGAATGTATCATGCAGAAACCAACATCTGGAAAAAGTCCAGAGGGGCCTGGGAAAATAGCATTTTTCTGCTAAAACATACATACGACCAAAATTTGAATGTTCAGATTTGAATACATGCTATTAACATCACGGAGAAGCTACAGAATGATATAAACTCCTCATAGAACAAAGATATGCAACCTTTAAGTAAAGCGTTTGTTAGCTATAGTGGGTTATGATGTTCTCTAGCAATGCCAGCTCTCAGAACAATATAGTTTTCATATTGTTTAGACTGTATTAACAAGCAGTTGAGCTGGAAGAAAATGGTAAAATCAGCCTCTGAGGGCCGGAGATTACGGCAGTTTCTGACAGTGTCAATATCTCTAATTTGGTGAAAAGAACTAAAGCATCAAGAAACGGTTGGCTAAAAAGCCTCCATTAATGGCTGCCGCATCAGAATAACATACAGTATTAAAAGTCATATAATTGATTTCGATAATTAAAAAGGAGATTGGTTTGTTTGTGTCTTTGTGTGCAAGACTTTGACCAATCACAGGTCATTTCAGAGAGAGAGCGCTCCCATTGGCTGTGCTCTGGTCATGTGAGCGCTGCTTGGGCTGACGGGTCACAAATGTTCTCATTTTACAGCCAAACAGTAACAGTAGTCAGAGTTTGCGAGTAATTGACAGCCGGTTCTCATGGACGGCAGCTAGGCATCAGACCTCAGGTCAGATCTGATTGGTTGTTTTCCTCCAGTCTGTGAAATCCGGAGGACACAGAGGCACATGCTTTTTTCAGGTTTCCTGTTTCATGTACTACTGTCAGTATATAGCAACCATTTTATAAAATAACTTTAAAATCATATTTGCTCCAGTCTCACCTACTGCAGCTTTAAGCGTGATAAATGATGTGACTACAGGGTTAGCAGTGGGGGTAACCATGTATGAACACCACCAAGTCGTAGTAACAGGACGGTTTGCTGTTCTTCACATTCTACTGCCAGCGTCCACAAACATGGTCCAAAAATGGAAAAATATGCCCAAAAGCTGCAGCATCATTATAATTTGTCTTTCCGAGAATTCGGATTCCAGTTTAACCGAACCTTTCTCCTGACTACACGACGTAAAAGACACTCTTTGTCTTGTGGCTTCGCTGCTGCCGTTCCATTCGCTAAAACCCTTTTGAGGCGACAGGGTAGCATTTAAGCGTGCGGCTTCTTTATCATGGTAATGTAACCTACATCTGTTGTGCAAACACACTCACATATATTGCTGCAGAAGAAGATAGAGCAAGGGTTAGCTTATTCACCGTGGTGACCAAGGGTGATAACCTCGATCCAGATCTGGCATTAATCCAGCGGCAGTGGTCGTAGGAACTGGGCCAGTAGACCTGTCGCTCGTACTAGAAATCTTATCAGCATCTGGGAAGACTTAAAGCCTGACTTGATCTCACTCTGTGTCGCCGGTCATGTTGGTCAGGTAGTCTGTAATCCTGGTTCAATCATGCTTGAACTCTGCTACCAGCGATGGTCATTTTCTTAGCTGTTTTTTTTTATGTTCCCAAACTATAAAGAAAAGGAACCCAGAGTTTAATGAAAGAGGTGATAAGGCAGCCTACAAATTAAGTTCCACTCTATAATGGCAGTCACGGTCAGCGGCATAAAATTACACGTCAGTCACAAAGAACCTCTGAGCCATAACCTCTATTATTACTGTACATGCATTCACAAATGAGCTCTCTGAAGCTGCAATGTCAAGGTTGAAGTTTTATACTTTAATTAACCCGAATCAAGAGGACAAAGCCAATATTCATGAGGTAAAGAATGAAGTGCAGTTATTAATCTGCCATTGTTCTCCCAGACATCTGGAGAAAGTGCAAACACATTGTAATCAATACAGTAGAACATGCTGCATTTTCATTTAAAAGGGAAGGATTGCAGGAGCACAGCCCCAGCCTTTACTTCTGTTATTCTTACAGGTTTGCCTGCAGGCTTTGTTGTTTTGGGTAGAAAAAACATAATGTAGGTGAACTTTGGTGATGTGCATTGTTCCCCCTTTGATTCTTGATTAATTGCTGGAGTCTGCAGTGTTTTTTCTTTCCTTAAATCCTAGACTTAAAGACTAGACAAATTACATGTGTTTTCATATCAGCAGCGGATTTCCAGGTTTTGTAAATCACCTCAAGCTGCTCCCAGGTGACCATCCTACACCCTCAGGGATCTTATGACTTCCTTTGGAGTCCCAACAATTGAAGACAAAAGTGCCGTCTCAACTTTTTGTAAAGATTTGGCTTTTGCATCCAAAAAAGAAACCAAATGCCACCACATGACCCCTTGACCTTGTTTTGGCTGAAAACTCTTCGACACTTTATCACCAAATGGTGATGTGCATTTAGTAGGGCTGCAGCTGTTGATTAATAAGGTGATTATAATCTTGATTAATCATTTAGTGTTGAGCTATAAAAAATTAAAAATGTAAATGTAAATTTTTTTTTTGTTTTGTCCAACCAACAGTGCAAAACCTAAAGATATTCAATTAAAGCCAAATATGACAAGCAGCAACTCAAAAATCACATTAAAGAAGCTTAAACCAGAGAATATTTGGCATCTCTGTTTGAATATGAATCTTTATATTGTTTTATCAAAGTAGCTGCAGGTTAATTTTGACCAACTAACCATTGCAGCTCTAATTTGGTCCATAAAATTTCAGAAAATTGTTAAAAATACCTATTGTGACTTCCTAAAGCCTGAGATGATGTATTTAAAGGTGCTAAATTTGAAATGCAGAGCATTAATATACCAGCGAAAAACTATTGTTTATGCAAAGATACAGGGGAGTAATGGTTACCTGAGCAGAGACTGAAGTCTGCCTCCCTCTGTGGGTGTTATTATCAGAGCTTCTATGTGCTTTGTTTATGTAGCCGGTCCGACCAAGCGGGTCTTCCAGTGCCCTCCGGTCCCCCCCGGTCCCTCCGGTCCCTCCGGTCCCCCCTCAGGTTAACACTGTTAGCTCTGTCAGCTCTGTTGCTGAACTGTTAGCAGCGTTAACTGCTAGTCGCCGGCCCAGCTGTCGCCATGTGGAGAGCAGTGTGGAGGGAATCCCTCAGTCCCAGATATGCTCTGAATTAGAGTGAATGAATGAGCACCTTAATGTCTTGTTTTTACATTAACACTCCAAAATTTATTTATTATCACGTAAGACAAAAAAGGCAGTAAATCCTCACATGTGAAAAACTGGAAGAACACGAATTTCTGCTTAAAAAAAAACAAACAATTATTGCTAATTTGTGTTCTGGCCCTTTCTTCAGGAACATTTTTCCACAACTGATTTGTAACAGCTAATGCATTTTGAAGGAAATGAAAGACGACCTGATTACACAATCCATCGATGTTGTAAGAAAATGTGGTTTTCTGCCAAAATATCTGCTCCTTTAGAAAGACACGATTTTGGTTTAATACAGAAAATGTCTGCAGTGACTTGGGGCGTGGGATTAATTATTAATTCAACATTTAACTGAAACCATGATCTTTCTCTAACCTTAACCAAAGGGCTTTTGTTACAACAACCAACCACAGACTCTGGATGTGAACCCTGCTTTCTGGTGTGAAAGTCATTAATTGAGAAAACAATGAAGTAATTTAAAAGCTGAATTTTTAGGAGAGATTTTTTTTTGTACATCGTCAAATTGATTCATCGGTTTATTTCTTCAGCTCTAGGTTTTAGTGTGCAGGTTTTTGTCTTTACTGATAAAAGCTGTTCTGACCTGACCCTGTCGTTGGAAACTGGAAACAGACTTTCAAAAGATGCTTGGTAGGTGACTGGATGAACCATCCGTCAAACAACAAAAGCAAAACTAACTGAAGGCTAAAACATTGCCTTCAGTGTTGTACAGTTAAGAAATACCGCCCCGGCGTGGCTTATGAGTGTTAGCTTTACCGGGTCTAACACCCATAAGCCATGCCTCTCGTCGCAGTAACTTCTCACTGGGCGCTGATTGGGCCGCTGCCTGGCGAGCTGGACAGAAAGGCTTTACTTGAAGCCTTACAAGATGGCATTTGATCGTGCGATTCTCACGTGATCTTGTGACATTGCGAGAATCCAGCTGCCGTGCAAAGTTAGTTTTAATCCCCATAGCTCAGAAAATGGTATTTTTCATATTAACAGTACTTTTTTCCGATTTCATAAATCATCTCAAGCTGCTCCTGCATTATCTTGTGATTCTCTCCGGGGTCCAAACAGCTCGGAAATCTCTTTAATCTTCTTCCGCTTCTCGCATTAACATCAGTGTTTATCTTGGTGGTTTTAGGAAGGATGATTTTCAGATAATCAGCTGGCCACAGTGATTGTTTTTAACTACATCTGTCTGATCTGTCTGCAGCGCACACACACATTCAGTCGGCCGGCAGGTTCTTCAGGGATTAAAGGGTCACCGACCATTTTAGGATTAAGAGTTTAACACTTCACTCTCCAGTCAGCTGCGAACTCCCACTCGTAGTTAAAGATGAGTGAGTGCCATCAGTACAATCTGCGAGTCAGGGAGAGAGCTGCCAAGATGGCAGATCGTTGGTGGTCAGATGGCGTTATCCGGCCCTGATGGGTCCCTGAAAGAAATGTGGAGGTTTGAGCGTGATCCAGGGGGCGATTTGCCAGTTTTACTGCTGTGTGGAAATGACAAATACCAGATGGACTTCACATTGTGTGTGTGTGTATATATATATATATATATATATATATATATATATATATATATATATATATATATATATATATATATATATATATATATATATATATATATATATATATATATATAAAACTGTATGTATGAATGACCAATGGTTGCTTGGTTGGTCTGTGGTGTGATGTAGTGTTGTGCAATATAAAAACTGTAACTAACAAGTATTTTTATTGTTGAATAATCCAACAATTACAGCATATTTTTGATTACTGATTAATCATTTTGTATATTAAACATCAGAAAATGATTTTAAAAAGTGCCCATTATAATTTCCCTCAGCCCAAAGTAACGTCTTCAGATTCTTGTGCTGTCAGACCAAACAGTCCAAAACCCAAAGATCTTCATCAGTTTACAGCGATATAAAACAGTAGGGCTTTCTCCTCTTCGTCGAGTTGATGAATCAGTCGTTCTGGTAATTTTTTTATGCTTTTTTCATGCTGAATGACTTATTTCCTAAAAAACACAAGAGCACATCTCTGGTAAACACACGATGTAGCCTGTAAGTGATGCTTTGTGTGATTCTTTGTAGAGAAACTCAGTTTGACAGAAACTTATCGATTAGTGGATAAAGTTGTATGAATGTAAAGACGCTGACATACCAAGGCGACGGTCGGCCAGTTTGGGGCTGTTGGTGAGCGTCTGTTGGCCTAGTTTTTTCGGTGTGTCCTGCACCGTTGCCTTTCCATGTCAGAGCTTTTTGGCCGATTCAGCGTGTTGTATCGGTTGCGGAGAGAAATCACTCTGATTGGCTGTTCAGCTTAAACGAATCGACGCACACGGAGAGAAAGTGAAGTGAGGAAAGCAAGCCCATTAAGTGAAGTAAAGAGGAAAACTCACAGAACTTCTCATTTTTCATCTTCATCTCATCTGATCATTCAGATACATGGATATTTTCACAACGACATGATCAACTGGTACAAAGCTGAGTGGTGAATGGGAGTGGTGTGAAAATGGTCGGCAACGCTGCTTCGTTTCATCTACGTATCATAACAACAGCTTGTATATCCGCCATCCTCGGTCGCTGGTAGGGAGATTTTCTTCTCAAGCAGGTGGAGAACGTATGTGTTAGTCGGCTGTTGGCTGTAGTTTGTGGTGTGTTCAAGTGCAGCTTTTTGGTTGACACAAAGGCGACCTTTCGTCCAGCGACGAAGGACAGCATTTGTCCTTCGTCGCTGCTAGTTCTCTGATGTCAGGCCGTTTAATCGATAAAAAAATATAAAAAAATAATGCTGTCAGGCCGTTTTAAAATTTTTTTTAAAAATAATGAAAATTTCCCACGCTCTGACTCAAAAACCCAACAATATTAAATTTACAATGTACAGTTGAGGAGCCGGAGCCACCAGCACAATTTTGGTTGATAAATGACTTATGATATATTGTTTATTAAAATTAGAGCTAAGATGATTCAACAGAAAATAAATCTGCAAGTCTTTTGATAATCAATTAATTGTTTAAGTAGTTATTCAAAGACCTGCGACCAGCTTCTTAGATGTGACAGGTTGGTGCTTGTCTTTGTCTTATATAATATTTAACTGAATCTTTGAAGGTTTTGGACTGTTGATTGGACAAAAAAGCAAACTGAAGACCATCTGGACTGGACATCATCCTGGGCATTTTTCACTTTTTTCACGTCACTGCCTTCTATTACAGACCAAATGATTAATCAGGAACATGGTAATAAAATAAGCTTAGTTGTAGCCCTGCTCAAAATAACATTTTCTGTCGATTTACTTCAGATTTTCCACACAGGATATTTTTAGTTTCATGGTGCAATATAAAAACTGTTAACCTGATTAAGTACCATATTTATAAATGACACTGTTGGTTTTCTACTCTGTTTTTCTCCACTTTCACTGTAGTTGATCTCAGATTTCTGGGTGATTTTATTAACTTTAAGGAGCATTTATGTCCTCAGTTTGTGTTGATTTTCTCACATGAAGTAGTTACAGAGCCATACAGCTCCCAGCCAGTTGGACTCATTTGAGCGTGTTGCACCATTGCTGGATTACATTTGGCAAGTCCCCTTCCTGCACATTGTGTTGCTGGCAAGGCTTCGCTGCCCGTTGGCACGGGGGTGAGCCAAAGCCCCAGAAGAGAACGTTCAGCAGAGGCCATGTTTGATAAGGAGTTATGCTCTTTGTAGACTTGGATGTGGCTTAGAGGAGCCGTCCAAATGACACAAAAAGAAGTCCTACCGAATCAAAGGGGAGCAGGAGGTGCCAGACTGAGAGGGAAGATTGTGCTAGTGTTGGTGTTGCTGAAGTGTCTGAACCCTATTTATTATCCAGCGGTGCTTGTTCACCTGATCCTGACCTGTAAGCTGCTTGTGGGAAGGGCCAGGTGAAATCCTTCTCTAGAGTATCAATTTACTATCAGAGTCTTATGAAATCCTGTTGCTCACAAATGAATTCTTGCCCCACAGAATTCAAGAATCCAAACCAGTCCAGCTCGGTTTGATCCGGGCTGGATCTCATCAGAAGTGCACAGCACCCTTGACCTCACAACCACGCTGCTGTCTGTAATCCTGTCTGTATCTTCTCAACAGCTTTTCCACACAGCGAGGTGGCGAGATCAGGCGTGGCTGTTACCCTGAGTAACGGCTGATTTTGCGCTGCTCGCCTTGAGCTTTCTGCGCTCCGCCCTTGAACCGAGCCTCTGAGCAAGCAGAAAATCCCTGTAATTGCATTAGTGTTGTCCAACTGTGCCGCGCCCGCTCCCTCCAGACCGGCTTTTTTAGCTTGATTCATTGCCTTGACATGTAAGGATTTATCTTTCATCCTGTTGCAGAATTTGCAGACATCAGATATCCTGATAAATATCCTGGCTTTGATTCCTCTTTTCTCTGGCTTTCTCCTATAGAAGTGTCAGGGCTCAGTGGGAGAGCAGGTCTGGTCATAGTATAAACTCCTTCCTGAGGGCTCTTGACCAAGCCAGCTAATAAAAGGTTTCAGCGCCACTGTTATTATCCCCAGTGGAAGCCCGGCGGTGCTCTGGACGCCAGCACCGGGAGGCTGATTGCCTCCGTGAACTGAAGAGGTTGACAGACACAAACAGAGCCTGGCAGTTAAGTGAGGGCATTAAATAAAGTGCAAGTCAATTTTTTTTTTCATGAAACATAATCCCCTGTCTGCTTTTACGCTCGCTTGCACACTGGAACGTTGCGTTGTTGTGGTAGTTACGAGAAAAGGAAATGGGCAGCGGTTGAAAATGCCACAGTGTACTCTGGGTAATGTTGCATCTGCTCAGTGGGCTGTTGTTTTGTGAGGAAACTTGACTGCTGTGAGTCAAGTAGTGTTTTAGTTTCTATAGGTGTTTTTTTTTTTTTTTTTTTTTGGTCTGGTCAGATTTGTATTTTGGTTTCACATCGACGTCCCTGACGACTACAGGTGTTTGCTGCTGCTGCTGTTTTTGTTGTAGACCAGGGATTCTCAAATGGCTTTGCCCGGCGGCCACTTTTGCGAAATGACAGGAGGCCAGGGGCTAGATAATAATATTTATCAGACAAAATGAATAAAAAATATATTGTCATGACATTATTATTCAGGGCCTTTGGGGGATCTTCCCCTGGCACGTTTTCTTTTTTATAGACACCCTCTATTGGTCTAGTTTTTATGCTTTTGTAAGGCAGCTTATTTATGTGAAAACTAAAAAAATGTCCCGTCGTGAATTCATTTATTTTCACTGTGAATTAGAAAATGTTCAGCGGGCTACCTGGCACCTATCGTGGGAAGTATCGCCGTATACTCTGACAGTGCTACCGCCTCCCCACCCCCCAGCACACACACATACATTGAATGCCTCCCTCCCTCACCCCTCTGGTTTGCCAACACACAGCAGCACCACAGAGGTTTTGACAGAATAGACTACAAACTTTATTGTTGCTTTCCAGAGCGAACACCTGCGCGTTGTGCCGCATAGCGGAGCTGTGTGGTGGCCTTCGATTCACCTGGTCGGTTTGTTTATTCTGTGCAACAGCTGCTCCATTTAAATTTCACAGTGCTGTTGTTGAAGCTCTCAGACACCCTTCACAATCTAAAGAGGATTAATGAAAAACAAAAAGCTGCGCTGGCGAATTGTTTGTGGTTAGAAATCACAGAGAAATCTCTGCTGCTTTGAACAAAGAGGATTCAGTTGAGATTTTCTCTCCATCAATAATAAAAAACCTCATGAACGTGAATTGTCAGAGTGAGACTTTATGTTTCGTAAATGCAACACATCCTTTATCTGATCCTAAATATCCTATTTGTTCAGCAAATTCCTCACTGTCCATCTTTTCTTATGTTTGCCACTGATTGCCATGTAACCACGACCCGACAGATGAACTGGGAATCACCATGAATCATTAGTAATTTAATGGATTCATGCACCATAGCCAAACTTCATGCACCGTTTGTCGCAGACTGGGAGGCATCGTTGCACTCAGCGGAGTGTTTCTTTTTTATGTTGCCATGAAGGTTAAGTGTTTTTGTGAGGTTATGTGTGTGAGTACATGCTCATGTGGATGCATGTGTGTCTGATTGCAGCTATTTCGACTTTGCACTTGTTTTTATCAGTCTGTTGCATATCCGACTTATCCAAATACAGCTGGAGTATCCCTTCAGGCTTGCAACTAATGATCATTTTTTACTATCAAACCCTGTTGATTATTTTTTCGATTAAACCTGCAGCAGGCAGAGTGCTTTTGGCATCATTGGGCAAAAATCCCATAATAACCTTTCAGCAGATTATGATTCAGGTGTTTTGAGAGAAAACTAGACTTTTGCACCTCATTGTTCTGTTTTCAGGGTTTAAAAAACTCAATATCAATATTTTGTTAGTGCAATGCCTATTTCTGGCAGAAATGTTTTTAGAAACATCTTGTAGTTACTGTTTAGCTGTAAAATGAGAAAGTCTGCGACTCAGCAGCCATGTTGAGATCTGTTGAGGAAATGACAAGCACCGCCCACCACCTGCAAACTTTCTCATTATTGTCAAATTAATTGTCAAGTTGTAGGCTTTGGTCGGCTATTTTAAGCTCACCTGATAATTTCAGTTTATTTTTACTTTGCTTTCCATCCTGCCAAGTCAACACAGACGCTACGATGAGTTAAAGCTTCCGTAGGCAACAAAGGATTTTTTTGCATCATTGGGCTAAAGTGTCCATAATCTTTCAGCATATTGTAATTCAAGTGTTCTGAGAGAAAACTAGACTTTGGTCCCTCTTCGTGGCTACAGGCTTTAAAATTTTTTGCCAATCACAGGTCATTTGAAAGAGAGAGCATTCCTATTGGCTGTGCTCTGGTTGGTGGGCGGTTCTTGGTATTTCCTCCACTGATCTCAACATGGCTGCTGGGTCACAAACTTTCTGATTTTACAGCTAAACAGTAACTACAAAATGTTTCTGAAAACATTTGAGGAAGAAATAGTCATTACAGTAACAGAATACTGATTATATTTGATCAGCACTGCCTGGTTTGACCGTTTGATCAGAGTCTGTGAGTGATTGACAGCTGCTCAGACTCCAGCTCGGCTCTGATTGGTTGTTTTCCTCTGGTCTGTGAAATTTTGCAGATGGCATTCGGAGCACCGGAGGACACAGAGGAACATGATTTTTTTTTTTTTTTAAATCATATTATTATTATGAAATGTCAGAAAATAGTAGAAGTACCATTCAAGGTAACATCTTCAAATGTTTTTTAGACGGTCAACAAACAAAATATCTAGTTAACTATCACAGTCGAGAGAGTAATTCATTAATGGACTTGTTGTTTCAGCTTTAATCTCGTATGAAATGTTTTTATGTTTGTTTTTCTTCTTTTCCTTCCTCCTCTTCTGTCGGATGAAAAGGTTGAGTGGTGTTTTTGTTGTAAAAGCATCTCTCAGCAGTTAAAGTAGTTGAAGCAAATAGCCTTCACCAGTTAGAACAATGCATTTGTAACCTCGAGGTATCTCAGTCATGTGGGCTGAGCACCAAACAGGACAAATTCCTTTTTTTATTACTGAGCCACTTGAAAATTCAGAGAGCATTGCTGCTTTCTGTCTCCGTCAGCCTTGAGGAGAAGTTTCCTTGTCAGGCACATTTCTTTAACAAATAACACCTTTAGGAAAGTCTCCGCAGAGGCCGGACACCTGTTTATTCAAGTGGCGAAGAAAATTGGCGACGCTGTTTGTTCCCCTCATCCTGCAGATGATGTACTGCATCTGTCTGTCTGTCTAATCCTTTCAGACTCTCTGATGTAGGTGTAGTTTGCACTGCTGATATATATATATACTCAAATTTCTCTGTGTGAGCAGTCCTGCTGTGTGCAATCACTACCAATGAGATGAGGCTCTATTATGGAGTTATGGAGGGATACCATTGAGTTTCAGGGGAAATATCAGTTGCTAAATGTCAGTAATCCAGCGCTGGCATTTGGCAAATTGAAATGGATTTTCTCTGGTCGATGTTTTTCTCAACAGCCACATCCCCTCCCCTGCCTTCGCCCTTCGAACACAAAGAGACAGGGAGAACGATTGCTGTTCTGCTGTAAAGTACTCAATTCACAATTGTGCATGTGGCATCCTCTCTCTATTGCTTTCAATTTTTGCACTAAAGGTTCTCTTGCAAACCGAGTGTCTGCTGTCCGGTTGTGGTGGATGGCCAGCGGCAGATTCATTACTATACAGTAGCTTTCGTCCTTGGCCGGCAGCGCGGCCTCCTTTGCCCGTCGGCCATCTGTGACTTTAAGAGCCAGCTACTTAAAAGCTCCGATATTACAGCGGGATCAAGCTAAATGGACTGTAGTCATAAGTGAGTGGCAGAAGTCATCTTCTGTGATTGGCTGAATGCCGCTGGACATTTTGGCTTCTCTCTGAATATAACCCTAGACAATAGAAGTTATAGAAGAGGGAACGTGTGTTTTTTAAAATCACATTTAGTCTCAGTTGGCCCATAAAGATGAGCGAGTGGAGCAGGTGGTCTGATACATGGAGCTGCTGTATCTTTATAGCCAGGCTGTCCCCCAATCTCTCAGCTATCTTTCTGACGACAGATAAGCCTCTGGGGGTAACAGGCTATATTTCTGGCCAAGACTTCCTTTTCCGCGTGCTGCTCATTGTTTACAGTCTGATTAGCAACTCAAGATGCGACAGTTGAGTTGAGAGACGACGTGTACAACCGGATTATTTCACAAGTTGACAGTTTACAAGCTAATTTTAAGCCAGTAAAAAGCGAAATCATCATCAGACGATAGCTGGTAGGGTCCCAGAATTCAGCCAATGCGAGACTGTTTACCTGCATTCAACCAAAGCCTGCTTGACCGTGATTGGTCAATACCCTGAGACTACAAACGGAAACCTGAATACTTCTAGTACCAAAATCTTGTCCTGTTGCCTACAGCGGCTTCAAAATTTACACTTTATTACTTTTAACTAAGCTCAACAAACACATAAAGTAACTCAACATGAATAAAAAAAAGACCTTACTTGGAAATAGTGACAAAAACAATGTCACAGTCACGATCACACATAACAAAAGTAATGAAAACAATAAAAAAGACGCCTGGTTCTGTACAAAATCAAACAGACATTTTTAAATGCAACTGAGCTTTTACATTGTTGAAACCTGCTGAATTTGTACAATCCTTTTATCTATACTTCCTCAGAAGTCGGTGACAAATGATTGTTATAATTTTGTATTTTTGTGATGTTGTGTTTTGTCTGACCAACACTCTAAAACTTGAAGATATTCAGATTACTATGATTAATGATATAAAGCAGCAAATCATTACATTTGAGAAGGTGGAACCAGCAGAGGTTTTGACAGTCTTGGTTAAAAAATGACTTAAACTGATGACTGCTAATGTGATTTGTTAGTTCTGGGCGATAAATATAATAATTTATCATCTTTTAATGGAATCGTATTGTGATGAATACATACTGTACATATTGAGAGAGCGTGATACTCGATTATGTCATCTAAATTGACGATAATTCACTAACTCTTTCTACTGCTTGAACTTTGATCTGATCGTTTTGCACTGATTAAGAGACCAGTGTGTAACAATTAGGGGGATCTATTAGCAGTAATATTAATAAGTATGTTTTCTAGTAGAGTATAGCCTGATAATAAGAATCGTTGTATTTTCGTTACCTTGAAATGAGCTGTTTATATGTACACCGAGGTCCTCTCCATGGCGTCCACCATGTTGCACCGCCATCTTTGCACAGTAGCCCAGAACGGACAAACCAAACTTTTCCTGCTTGGAAACGTTAATGCAACGATTGCTCCCGTCACCGCTACTCTTTCTCTCTCTTGCTTCACCACTCACTCACACACATTTGTGTTTTTGCGCCTCTCCAACAAGCTTGGCACATAAGGAAAGGCTTCGGTTGGTTGCCAGCTCCTCACCTCACCACTAGATACCGCCAGATCCTTCACACTGGACCTTTAATTACACGAAAAAAATACACAGTGCTTTTTATTGTAAAGTACTGAATTTGCACAAGAGCATACAAAATAGGCTTTACCATGTGGTTATTTCATATTGACTATTGAATTACCAGAAAACTTGCTATATTGAGATATATATAGCTATCGAGATACGAAATGACCCGTATCACCCAGCCCTAGTCACGTGTTATGTTGTTAACCAGAGACTCATTATCACATGAAACAAAGAGCCCTATCAGGGAGAAACAGCAGTTTCAAGGGTATTGCAGAAGAAATGGACAGTGACGTCAATCTCTCCACGCAGCAGAAAGTCTTTATGGCAGCAGGATAACTCGCCGTCAAACATAAAATCTTAATATGCTTTGTTCCTGACAGGTAGACTCACTCCGCTCACACAGATATGAAGCTTCTCAAAGAGCAAATTTCTCTTTTTCACTTTGACAAATTCTTCACTTTCACAAGTGAGCGAGCATCAGCTTATGCAGCCGAGCACAGAGCTTCACCCAACTGTTTCTGGGAACATATGGCCGCGTGTTTTTTATTTCATTTTTTTCCCTCATCCCGAAAGTTTTGTGGCTCCAGAAGGAAAAAAATGAATATTGTATTCATATTGAGTGCTTAATCCTTTATACTTGAGGGGATTATGTTCCATTTGATATCAGATACGCATTAGTCAAATGGGTTTTGACTGCTTTCCAGTCACGCATACAAGTACATGTGTGCAGATACACACACCCACATCTACTGATTAAGCAGGATTTTACAGTTTTTGTATTTGTAGCTCTGAAAATACAAAGACAAGTGGATAAAAGGGTGTTCCCTCCTTATTGTTGCCCCCCATCACAGTCTCATATAGAAGCGAACAGATTTTTTGGGGGGCCAGATTAAGAGTCTCTGTGACGTTCTGTACTATAATGAAGTAGTATCATGCCACCAGAGCAGATTAGTGTTCATTTGACCTGGATTGAAGGATTTTCTTTTCATATGTCACTGCTGATAAGGGTGATCTCCAGCAGAAGTAGCACGCACCAAGGGCAGCAGCATCAGGATGCTTAGTTATTCTACTGGAAGAACCAACAAGGTCGGCTACATTCACACAAGTACTGAATCTAAGTACTTTTGAGGTACTTCTACTTTCCATTTTCTACTTTATACTTCTACTGTTGAAGGGAAATATTTAACTTTTTACTGCACTACATTGATTTAACAGCTGGAATTACTTTTCAGTTGAAGATTTTCCATTAAAAAATGTTTGAAAAGCTTATGAAATTATACTGGCAAACACTTTGCAGAGCAGCATGTACGAGAATGAGCTGGGTTGTTTGTGTTTGCTGATTGAACACTTTTCAGTCTCCGCATGTGACTGCTCTGGTGTTGTTGGGAACACTTGGAAATAAATAAACCTCCTGGTGCTGGAATCCGTCTGATTAACACACTGTAAGCAAATAAAAGGAGATGGATGTTCCTCCAGAGCGGCGCGTTAGTCGGAGCTCCATGCGGATCCTTTTTGAGGAAGTGAGGCTGCAGCCGGAGCTCCTCTGGGCCCATCTGGGTGCCACATGCCAGCTGTGTGAGGTGACTGCCCCCTCTGCTGGGCTCTGCGGCGACCAGCAGGTTGCAAGCCTCCCAGATGAGCCATGAACTTTGTGCTGCAGCCCGTTCGTTCATGCGACGGCCTCGCTCATTCTGAATGAAGGCAGCATGCGTAGAGACACTGCTTTTCTCTGCATTAGTTCAACTTCACTTCATTAATGCAGTGAAATGCTAAAAGTGGTGGAATGTAAAATTTACTACCTATAAGTAGTTCTAGTTAAGTACAGTTTTGAGGTTTTGGTTTGTATTTCCATGTTATGGTACCTTATACTCCTTCCCCACTGCATTTATCTGACTGGTAGTTTAGAGCTGCACCCACTAGTTGGCTAATCGATTAGTTGACAGTTGACCAACAGAAAAAGAATATATATAATATTTTGACAGTTGATTAATACTTACTTATTTTTCTTTTAGAGGTGGCAGAAAATGCAGTTTACAGCCTTTGAAATATGGATATTTTTCTTCTCTTTTACATCATATTAAACTGAATATTTTTGGGCTGACAACAACAAGACATTTAAAGACATGACCTTGGACTCCGAGAAACTGGGAGGGACATTATTCACTATTTTATGACATTTAGAAGACCAAATGATTTACTCTATTTTTCGCACTATAAGGCACATTAAACGAAGCAAAACGGTCTTTAGCCTTTAACTAACTTTAATTTTATTCAATTCATTTAATAACTTGATAACTTCAATAATTCTCAACATTTTTCAGTTGTAACACATGAAATAAAAAACAATACACTCACTTTTCAGTTCATTCCTCTTCCACAAATCCATCAATCCATTACTGTAGCAGCCACAGTGCTGCGTTCACTGTCTCCAGATCAGCATCCACACCATTCACTCTGTTAATAATTAACATCCCTAGTTTGAATTAAATACAGGTTGAAAAATAATGTTTTCAGGACAATTAATGACACAAATGCAGATTAAACAGCCCAACCCTTAAAATTAGCTCCATCTTGACCAATCACATTATAATAATCCCATAATATATAACTCTGTGAATTGGCCCATTTGGCATAATGAGTCCTTGTACTTTTTATATATTGCTGATATTGCTTCTGCACTTTGAATTAAGGTGTAGAATGCAGGATTTCTACTTGTAACTGAACTAGAAAGTACATAGAAAGAAGTGAAAAAAATAAAAATGTGCTCCTGTGAAAAGTAAAAACACCAAAGACTTTTGTAAAGAGCTCATGAATGAAATTCATCATATAGTGATGAACCTAATATATATGCAGTAACAACCAGAAACTGTATTAATTCTCTTGTACAGTTCCTGTGGCGTTCAGAGCTCCTGTGGGTTGTATTTGGAGGGGAACTTGTGCGTGACCGTGTGTTACCAGCAGCGAGAGTCGACCTCCTCCAGGAAAATAATAGTTTGTTATCTCATACTTGGATGACTTTTGAAGCGAGACCTTTGCTGGCAATATGACACGAATGGAGTAATTTGTCTGGACCCCCACACTCAATCTCAAGAGTGTCTCTTTGTTTATGCTCCTGTCTCGTTGATTCCCTGGAGAACAGCACCAAGGCTTTAAAAACAGAGGAGGAGGAAGAGCCAGAGAAAAATATTTCCTCAAACGCCTTAATTGAAATTGAATTTTAACTGCTCGCTGGACCGTGGTGGCAGGAATCAGGTGCCAGGAACGAAGTGTTTTTGCATTGCAAATGTAATTTTCAGTTTTGTTACCCCATTGCCCAGGAGGCGCTAGAAAATAGCAACCAGATATGCTTTTTCATGGGCCATTTTCTTCAGGTTGAGCCTCTCATTATTCCAATACCCATCACGATTAGGTTTTTGGATTGAACTACAGTGTGGTCTTGTTTACTGAGCTGCAGCGTTACTCTTTGTGGGAGATTGTATTCTCTTCATGCCCAGATAGAGGCTGATGGAGGTGAAATTTTGATTGCACAATATGTATGGGGAAATAAACAGCTAATGCGCTTCAAATTTTCATTCATCACACAAGTGGATGGGGCACTTTTTCTTTATTATTCTGTAATTTTCAAATGTATTGCCTATTCGGTGTACATTAAGTAGGGGAATGCTGCGGTGATTTATACAGAAAGTAATGCTTAGATATTTATTTTTGCATGCAGATACCAAACACTGAGCAGTCACATCCTCAGACTGAACATTTTATTGTTAGTGGTGGAAGAAGTATTTAGATAATTTAAGGAAAAGAAAATAAACCTTACAAGTAAAAGTCCTGCATTGAAAATGCTACTTTAAGCACTGTAATGGATATTTTTTGTTTTATTTATTTATTTAACCTTTATTTAATCAGGAAGATCCCATTGGGATTAAGAACCTCTTTTTCAAGGGAGACCTGGCCATGATTGGCAGCAGCAGGTACAAAACACAGTTACAAATTACACAATTACAAATTACAATAAATCCACAAACAAATACATATTGCATATTACATATTATGAAAAACAAGTACATGTAGTGGAGTCCACCTCAGGTATTCTCAGTTTGGATTTGAAGGCACTCAGAGAAATTAACCCTGTTAGTTTCTAGTCATTCTGCAACATATTCAGTGCTTAAAGTGCAGAGTAGACAAAAGCCTTTTTAGCCAGTTCAGTACAGACATGTGGAAGAGAAAGCATAACGTTATCTTGGGAATGGGAGGAAGTAATGGCCAGCACCTCTCTGTGCAATTAAGGAACAAATGTAGGAAGGCAACCAAGTAATGCCTTATATATAAAAGTATACCGACGACAGTCCATCCAACCCAAGAGTAGAACTCACAGTGGCGTGTCAGTGGTTTACAATTAGTAATGAACCTCAGAGAAGCATGATCAAGCATATGCAGACATTTAGCAGAAGCATTCATATATAAAAGATCTCCATTATCCAACACTGGTAAAAAGGTAGCAGCAACAAGTCGCTTTTTTGCATTAAAAGAAAAACATTGTTTCAAAAGTAAAAAAACCCAGTTTTATGCTCAGTTTCTTCACAAGTTTTTCCATATGCGGCTTGAAAGTGAGGGAGTCATCAATTAAGACACCCAGGTATTTATACTCCTGAACCACCTCTATTTCATTATACTTCATTTCACATAATTTGTGGCCTCTTCCCAGAATTAGAGCAGCATGAGCTTAGTGCTGTCAGCACTGAGGACAAGTTTCAGCTGACGTAATGATTGCTGGACAGCAACAAAGGCATTCTGCAGGGATTCAGTGGCCTG
Source organism: Pterois miles (assembly GCA_947000775.1). NCBI lineage: Eukaryota > Metazoa > Chordata > Actinopteri > Perciformes > Scorpaenidae > Pterois > Pterois miles. The sequence goes on along the minus strand of CAMQGK010000488.1, from coordinate 173,837 downwards.
AACAAGAGTTGATCCGCAGCAGTAAATAATTGTGTCATCAGCATAGAATGCAAATTAGCATCTGCTTGTAATAACAATGTGAAAACAATGTGGCAATGAGCCGCTCATAGGGATGAACCTATAGAGAATTATCACTGGAAAGTTTCAGCTCATTGTTTAGCTGTTCAATCTGCAACTTTACAGTTTGATTCACTCTCACAGCTCTCATAATGTTGTTTTCAGCCGCAGCAGGCAGCTGTTTTCAGAGGAAAAAGCTCAGATAAACCTACTGTACACTACCTGCCAAGTATCAAACAGCAGACGCTCTCAGCAGCTAGCCGGTGAACATGGTGGAGTATTTAGCAACTAAAGAGACAGATATTTCCCTCAGGAGTTGGTAGAGACCAAAAACAGAGCTAAAAGAGAATGAGTATTGGCTTATTCATCAGATGGACACAAACAGGACTGATGAATGCTAATGTTGCTTTGTAACTGTTGGATGTGTAACTAAGCAACTGTTTGCTTACAAGTTCATGGGCTTAAAAGTGGGGTTGTCATCGGTTGAAATATTTAATTGCAATTAATCACATGATCCTCCATAGTTAATCATAATTAATCACAAAATATTTGCACTTCTGTGTCTGTAGAAAAAGTACCCTAAAGGGACATTTGCCAAATAAATATGCTGCTTTATATGCAAATGTCTGTGTATATTAATTATTGGAAATCAATTAACACCATACAACAATGACAAATATTGTCCAGAAACCCTCTCAGGTTCTGCATTTAGCATAAAAAATATGCTCAAATCATAATATGATAAACTGCAGCCCAACAGACAACAACAGCTGTCATTGTGTCAGTGTGCTGACTTGACTATGACTTGATCCTGTCATACTGTGATTATCATAAAGTGGGCATGTCTGTAAAGGGGAGAGTGGTGGGAACCCAGAGAACCCATTTACATTCACATATCTGGAGGTCAGAGGTCAAGGGAGCCCTTTGAAAATGGTCACGACAGTATTTTCCTTGCTAAAATTTAGTTTGGAGCGTTATTTCCTGGTTGGTACCAGTGGATTCCTGAGGTTTTAAAGGTCTAGTTTCATATGATACCAGTGTCTTCACTGTAAAGCCTAAAAACCACCACCTTGTTTCCACTGCTCCCGAACAATCAGTTATTTCAGTTTTAAGATCAGAACATGATTAGACTAAGTTTTAGTCATATAGTACACTAAAACACAATTACAAAGTGCCTCACACACAAATACCACACAGAAGAATGTGAGACCGACTCAACTAAAACAAACAAAAAAGGCCTTAAAACAGTCCAGAGATTCAGCAGCTCTGATAGCTTTGGGGAGATGATTTCAGAGGATTGGGGCTAAGACAGGAAAAGTGCGATCACCTTTTTTGGAGCGGGGGATGATAAAAGGCAGAGATTTGAGGATCGGAGTGTTTGAGATGTAGGAGCAGGGAGAAATGTAACTGGGGTCAAGGTCACGCATGGCCTTATACGTAATTTACTCTGAATTTATAGGAAGCCTGGAGGGATGCAAGAACACGGGTAATTTGAGACTGACAGACAGTTGTACTTAACAGCCTGGCAGCTGCATTTTGAACCAACTGTCAGCAATTTAAAGCAGCTTGACTGAGGCACGTGCAGAGGGAATTATCATGATGTGAAATTTAAACCATGAATTATTAGTTCAGCATCTCTAGAAGACAAGATGCATCTGATTTTTGTGAAATTTCGCTAGAGAAAACAGGAATGGATGAGTTTAATAACATGATGACGATGGAGTAAATTTTCTCAGTTACATTCCACCGCTTGCTGTTTCTCAATTTCTGCACAACTGATGCTTCAATTACGAGGTGGCCATCGATAACTTTCTGCCAGTTTTCCCTCTTTTATGTAATCTGGTCACACAGGCTCACTGCAGGAGAGGCCGGTGGAAGATTATGGCTCTCTCGTGTCCTGGGTCCCAATGATCCCACACAGTCTGTCTGTGAGCTGAGATCAATAACTCTTCAGAGTGGGTTTTAGCAACTTTTTAAAATAGCCCCCTCAAAGCTGAAACATCCCCGGGCTACAACCATACGTGGCAGTGCAAATAATGGCCATCATTGTTTGACTTCATGGGCGCAAACAAGGTTGTGTCAGCCACATATGGAGTCAGAATGTTTTAACATTGACCTAAAGCTCCAGTGTTGAAACTTAAAAGCCACTCTGCTGCCTCGCCGCTGGTGTTGATGGTTCCCATTTCAGCTGGCGCTCCTCAAATCCCCAACTGTACTCCTCCGTCAACGTCAAGCCTTGCGGCTCCTCTGTCAAACGGCTCAACAGGCTGACTTGTGATCACCCTGATGGATGAGCGAATGAGGAGAGGAGTCGTGAGTCTCGCACTCGAGCTAGTGGAGGTTCAGCAACCCCGCTACGCCCACGCCGAGCCGTCCAATCGCCTCCAGCTTTTGACACATCATTTCCCCTGTGATTTGTGGCCAGATTGAGGTTGAAGGAGACAAGGAAATTTTCGGTTCTCATGAGGACAGATGGATGTTGCGGCGCTGCAGACTGAGCCGAGGGTTGTTTCTCCCCCCCGAAGAACTCTCTCTATATATAAGGGATTGGTTTCATGCTCCATAATGAACTCCCGATGACTAGCTATTACAGTACATTTTCAGAAAACAACCTGACATTTTCTTCTCTGTTAATGGGTGACATAGAACAGACTGACTGTCCTTTTAGGAAAGTGATCTATTACTTTGTAAAATACTCTAAGTATATCAAGCACTTCTTATTTGTCCTCTTTTTGCTGTTTCAACAAGATCAAAGTTGAAACCCCTCTGTTTGTGATCAAAGATGGGCGGTAATGCCATGAAATGATTGCATGATGTAACATACATGCAATCGGTAAAATGCGAGGGCAGCAAATGGTCACCGTTATTTTCATCCCACCCCCCCTCGTCACGTTTGATCTGGTCTCGGAGAAGCGAAGCCTGCGGCGCCTCCCCTTGGGATGTTTGATGCTGCAGATCAGAGCGCGTGGTGGTGCAGGCACTGTGGCTGTGGGGGCTTCACCATTACAGCACGCCACATCCAATCTTCTCACCATCAGATAACTTCAAAGAATCTGCGAAACACCACCATCCTTAAAAAAATCCGGAGTTTCCCACCAGTGTTGTCCGTTAGATTAGCAGCAGGTTATTGAAGTTTGCTGGGAAAAAAATAAATAAAAAACGTCTCTGACTCTGCCGAAATCTATCATCACCTCAGGCTCCAAGATGTCGTAGGGCACCACAGATTTTTTCATCTCTGTCTGAGTCTTGCTCTCCTCTGTGCATTGATCTCTCCAGCTCTGCCCTGCCAATAGCTTCTCCTCTGTGGGACCTTTCCTCGTCCTCCATCTCTTATTCATTATTCATCACTCTCAGCTCTTTCTGCCGAGCCATAATACCTCTTACCTCCAGACCAGCCTTTTGCTGTTTTGCAATGTATGAAACAATGATGCCCCGGCTGTTGCTTTCTTGGTAGAAATGCTGAAACAGAAAAGTAGATTACAGTATTTGTACAGACAGTGAATGAGGGCCCTAATCCGCTGACTTTGATACAAGACTATCTGCAGCCATGCTTGTTGCTCTGTGAGGCTGTGCAAGCACAGTGATGCTTTGAGCTAAACGCTAACACCAGCGTGGTAACAAAATCAGTGTCAATTAGAATTAAAACTGAAAATATCTAATAATGTGATATTATGTTTAGTGATACTGTATAAATTCTCAAAAACACTATATAATCTTTAAATTTAGTTTACATGAAAGTATTAACAGTCAATTTTCTCAAAGTAGTGCTATTGGATGTAGAGCTGCAATGATTAAATAAATCACCAATGATTTTAATATTACATTATCCATCCATCCATCCATCCATCCATCGTCAACCGCTTATCCCGTTAGGGGTCGCGGGGGGGCTGGAGCCGATCCCAGCTGGTATTGGGCGAAGGCGGGGTTCACCCTGGACAGGTCGCCAGTCCATCGCAGGGCACATAGAGACAGACAACATAGAGACAGACAACCATTCACGCTCACATTCACACCTACGGGCAATTTAGAGTCATCAATTAACCTAAACAGCATGTCTTTGGACTGTGAGAGGAAGCTGGAGTACCCGGAGAAAACCCACGCTTACACGGGGAGAACATGTAAACTCCACACAGAAGAGTCCCAAGCCAGAATCGAACCTGCGACCCTCTTGCTGTGAGGCAACAGCGCTAACCACTGCACCACCGTGCAGCCCGGGGCACACCATTATATAATTTAAAAAAGAAAGTCAATATTTTCAGATAAGCATGCTAAAAAAGATGCACAGCTGAGGCTGATGGGAATCTCATTAGTTTTGCAGGTACAGAGTGCTACAGGAATGAGTCCTTAAACCCAGAAATGAGATAGTATTTTAGCACCTCCGGTTCTTTCGTCTGGAAGTCAATGAGTTTTTTGAAATGGGTTTTTAGTTAGATGGCTGAAATAAGGTCTGTGGTTTACACAAGCTGAGGAGATTTTAACATTTTGTTCTGCGATATAAAATACATCAATAAATACCCCTCTCATATGTGTCGGTTGCTTGCTCGGCCGCCATTCCAGCCTCATTGTGTACACTCTCACGTTCGTGCCACTGTGGCATAGCTTTGTTTATAGCCTAACATTAGCTTTTTGCTTCTGGCCATTGCATTTACGCTTCAAAAATCATAAAAGTGGTGTTTATTTGTAGAAATTGTCTTGCTGAACACACATGTTTGCCACTGAGCTTATTTTCTGTAATTATCCAAAACCCAATGCGAAACCCAAAGCGATGCTGACTTCCTGGCTGGCCACGTCTTCCTTGGAGCTCTTTACTTGCTCATAAACCAAATCACTGAAGAAATTAAAATGTTTGACGTGATGATGGCACCAAAGCCATAAGAATCAAAGCATTTAAACATCTTTTAAAAACATAGCAAGGTTTTTGTTTATCACCACAAATGTTTGTATCAAGTAGATGTTAATGAATAAGAGAAAATCATAGAAATATTATAGGAGTAGAACGGACATTGAACTGTTTTCCGTGGTCATTTGACTAGTAGAAAGGAGTGACGTACTACACCTCTGCTTGTTTGATTTGTTTCTGCAAAACCTCACCTCAGTGCGTTCACAGCTTGCTGTAAGTCGGTTTAGTTTATACAGAAGTTAGCCTGCTACAACGGCCGCAATGGCAATGGTGCGCGTAAAAATGGCCGCCTGTCTGACCGTCTTGCTATGTTAATTTGCGGGAATGTCCGTTCCACTCCTACAGGTCAGAGGATCACCACAGTCAGTGAACAACTGATGAATTTTCAAGGCAATCCATCCTTTAGTCATCAAGATATTTCACGCTGAATCACAAACCTCAACCTGCTGTCAATAGATGAAATGTCTGTGGGATTCATCCTCTGGGGAATACGAATGCCTGCACAACATTTCATAGCAAGTCACCAATAGTTGAGATATTTCAGTCCAAAGTGTTGGATCGACAGCTTTTCTAAAGCATGATGGGTTAATCACATTAAAGCGAGTGAAAAGTGGAAATTATGTGTGTCACTGAGCAGATATTAAATATCTGCAAACTGACTATCTAAGAAGAAGAACTACGACTTCAGAGAGATCATTTCATGCTCAATACACCTGAAGTGAACAGGTTACTTTGAGTCATGAGTGTTGAATTGAAAACATAATAATTTAATATAATACCTTTGACCCAGTAATGCTAAAAGTTAAAGATATAACTTGACTTTGAAGCGGTCACAAAAGCACAGTGTTGTACATAAAGTGTAATGCTGTGTGTATTATACGTGTAGAAACAAATCTCATAACCTTTACGTGTAAAATGTGTGTATATTTTATTACATATTTACGTCCTTCAATCATCTTCCTTTTTCTTGCCTGTTTATTACATTGTATATATATATTTTTTTTACATATATTTGTTGTTTTAATACAGTTTATATTTTGTTATACGCTATATTTACCTTTTCAAAGCTGTATTTGCTGTTATTTTCAGCCGTGATTGCTGGCAGATTTATGATGCAACTGGAAAGCCTTTAGTTTTTCATTTACACTTTACAAACTATTAGACTACTGACAAAGAAATTGGTTAAACATTCAGTTTTATTGTGTGATCACTGTATTTCTCTGACTTGCGCTCTCTCTCCCTCCACAGAGGAAGTCGCTGATCGCCACCAGTCTCATCGTGGCGGTGTCGCTCTTCGTGGTCGTGGTGAACTACTCGGAGAAGCCCTACTTCCTCCTGCAGCCAGTGTTCGGCCAGACCTTCAGCAGCCACTGGATGTTCTCCAAGCAGCCGTACAAGGCTTTCAAACCTCACCTGGGCTACGTCAGCATCCCCAAACAGGAGGTGAGGGACACAAAAAACAAAACGCATTCACACATTGTTAAAACTTCATTTTTTTCCACCTGTACATAGATATTTGACTAGACTTGTTATGAGCTGCTATTGAGTCTCATCACTCAGATGGGTGTGTTCACCGTGACGTCACCTATTGGTTTGTGGACTGCCGATTTGAGGCCTTGTTGGCATTTTGGCCGTCGCCATGTCAGTGTTTTTGCAACCAGAAGTGACACGAGAGGGTGGAGCTAAGTACAGCCGAACTCTGAACATGACGTTTTCAAGCAACCAAAAAGTTTATAATTAACTTTCATGAACTGTGAAAGGGTTAAAGTTGTAAGACGAAAACATGGAAAACTCCAAGACTGGACAACGCCGTGGTAGTGACCTGTCAATCACAAGGTAGCCATGTCCTAAAGCACCCCCTGCTTTGTGGTCTATTTGGCTCTAAATGGGACCATAATTTACTAAATGAACATCATGCTGTATTGAAGAAGACTTGAAACTAGCGATTGAGACCATAAACTCATGTTGTCAGTGTTTACTGAGGTAATAAATCAAGTGAGAAGTAGCCTCATTTTCTCATAGACTTCTATATAGATCTATCAGACTTCTTTTTGCGACCAGAGGTGTCGCCGCCTGCTGGCTGTTAGAAAGAAAGCAGGTTTAAGGCACTTCAGCACTGGCTTCACTTTTCAGACACGGAGGTAGCCAAGTGGTTCAAACTGGACTTAAAGGGATAATTCAGATGTTTTGAAGTGGGGATGTATGCTGTACTTACAGTATATAAACCTACAGTAGATTGCGGTTGGCCCACCCCCAGTTTTGGAGAAAGGTGACCAGTTTTTGTTTTATAGCTTCTCTGTGCAAATTGGTCTGACAAGATTGTAGCTCTTCGAAGTCTTGGTCCGTGTCACAAATTCGTCAGAAACATCTGAATTGGTGAAAACGATGAAAACTATCCGCTTTCAGCACAATATTTTTGTTTGTAGCTTTTCCTATATATTGTTTTATTAGATTACCCAATTTTATGTTTCTGTTATTAGTGTTCAAGAAATCAGAAAACAATAAAAGTTGTTATGATAAATGAAATCCTTTACCCATGAACCTAGAAAGTGGGAGTCCATTCTGTGAGTAATAAACTCAGAGGGAGGCAAAGAGTGTGTGGACCACGCGTCGGAAGCATTGGAAAGTTTTCAATCCATCGTCATCGTCAATATTGGTATGCAAGGACTCCACATACAAAGTCGCGGAGAGAGAGTCAGCAGGAACTCACTTTCATGTAGGACCTTCAGAGCGTGAGCACAGTCCTTGATGTATGAAGGCAGTTGTTCAGCCAAAGGCTTAATATGAAGTCTATAAATTGAGAGGCTCTGTAAGGGATCCATTAGATGATATAATATATTCTTGTGGACCTTGGGCAGCATGTGAAAAGTGGTATCCTAGACCACACCACAAGAAAACATGCTCTTGTTTGGTAATCCACCCTGCCTCTGTAGCTGTGGATACTATTCCTCTCAATGCCTGTGTGTTACCCAGTGGACAGTTTGTGATAATACTCAGGGTTATCTAATTGTCATAAGGCTTCTTCACTAAATTTGTCCTTATCCATTATCAGCACTGCTCATCCTTTATTAGCAGGTTTTATGATAATTGGCTCATTTTTGGCTAGACAGTCCAAGGCCTGTTTTGGGGGTTTGGTCATATTCTCCACAGTCTGCTGTAGAGAACAAATTCTCAATGTCAAAGTCCACCTTTTCTGTAAAAGGCCGTCAGAGTGGCATTTGATATGAAATGAGACTTCTTTAGGTCTGAAAGGAGAGCTTTTCAGGACCGTAGTAACATTTCTCTGAGTGTTTTGGTGGTACCACACTTTCAGATGGAGGCTGCGGTAGACCAGATCCACCTCAGTGTGGATTCCAGAGGGTCCGGGTCTGCTGTTGCCCCATCTGGTGTCTGTGTCCTTGTATGTCTCCTGGCCCTCCTTGTTTTCTTTGTTTTGTGATAAATCTTGTGGGTTTGGGCCAAAAAATCTGATGTAGATGAGGCAGCAGGGGAGGAAGCAGACAAGAGTACCGGCATGGGAGCACTGTTGTGGATGAGGATGCAACAAGATGTATTTTCAGGATAATTATCAACATCAGTTTAAGTGTACATTCTCACTGGCTTACCTTGCTGTCAGACAGGGAACTGACGCCATTATCTGTGCTCTCTTCAAAGACACCAGACTCTGATAAAAGATGTAATGTTACCTTGCAGAACATCGGATAGTTAGTTTGTGTTATTGTGTGACTTTGGTGAATCCGAACTAACCCTGTAAGACACCAAAACCAGCAACTCCGGTGTTCTGCGAGGTAAAATCACAGGTTTTGTCAAAGGAGTTTGGTGGCATTGAAGAGAGTTAGCTAATAGCTTCAGTTCCCTGTAGGATATAATGGCGAGGTAAAGCTGATATACAAGTGAGCCTTTCTTTTAGTTGACTAATATCTGTTTTGCTGCTGCCCCCCTCCACAGCACTACATCACTTTGCTGCTACTCCCGTCTGCTTCTCTAAGCTGGATAAGTACCTCATACAAAAACAGAGCCAAAAGCAGCGTTGACACTGGACTTACATTCATCAGGTGGCCAGAACAACAACTCTTGTTGTTCATAGCAACTGTTTGCTAACAAGCTCGCCATATCAACTTAAAGGGGAACTACGCCCATTTTCGAAATTTTGTTAAAGTCTGGACCTGCTCCGTAGACAATGAATGGGATGTTGATGACACTAAGAGCACCCAGGAGAATAACCAACAACACTACAGCAGAATAAAGCTCACAATAAATAAATAAACAAGAAAACATTGTGTGGGTCCATAATATCAGTCTCATATTCACTGTCTCTGGAGCAGCGCTACACTATATGGTATATGTACACTATATACTGTATATATCACAAGATTTGGCACTCTAGTTTTTGGATTTCAGAGAGAGTTTGTCATGTTTTCTGATATTTTTTGGATAAACATGTATGAATTTTAAAATGGGCGCCTGTTGGGCTGCAGTTATTATTATTATTATTTATGCTAAATGCAGTCATTGTTTTGTGTTTTTAATTTTGTTGATTTCCAATACTGCACACTGTACACGTTTACTTTTACGCAAGTATATTTTCCCACTCCCATGTTGATAAGAGTCTTAAATATTTTACATATCTCCCTTGAAGGTACATTTTGAGCAGATAAAATTGAGTGTGATGATTAATCAATAATATTTTTATCTACTGACAGCCCTAAACTAAATACAGTTTAAACGATGATGACAAGTAAAGGATGAAAAAGGACAAAGTGGTAACATTTCAGTAACTAATAGTGAGAAACCTCCATCTGTAAGCCACCGTATTAAAGCTGATGGCCTTTAGACTAGCTGTGTGATTCTTGGCGCTTTGAATGTAGTTTGCAGTAGTGTAGTTTGTAGTTTGCATTTATATTCTATAACCCTCTGTTAACGTTAACCTGCCATCACAAAGCTTCACCTTGATAATAAAAGTGTATTCAAAATGCATTCATGGAAAGAGCGCAGCTCCTCCTTGAGGATTTTCTTAATTCATTATATCAGGCTCTGTGATGGATCTGAAAACGCCTGTTTGATGTCTCTGGTGTGCATTATTTCTTTGTAATTCCAAACACCTATGTCCATGATCCCATTCTTCAGACTTCAGACAGCTCTGTGTGGTATATTCCCTGCACAATTTATGGAAATTGAAATATCAAAGCCTTTTAATTCCCACCACATCAAAATGTAAAAACGAAGCTGTGTGTTTGTTGTTTGGGGAGGCAGCCGGCGAAAATCTGAAATTGTACTGGTGATTTTGGGCAGCCACGCAAGAAAATTGTATATTTTGCTCTCAGAGATGCATACAACATTTCCGCCTGACAGGGAAAGAGGATTGTGCTTTCAGTTTGGGTTGCAATACATCTAGATTTGGAGTTGCGATGGATGTGTTGGTCCTTAATGAGAAGTGGATGCCTTATATTCAGCAAGCTGATATTGGCAGATTAATGCAGAGCGTCACCCTCTCTGCCTCTGGAGAGTTTCATTCGCACAACATGGGCCCAGAGGCAATCACGCCTTACACCAATCTCTACGTCTGCACCTCCTTCTGCCTCCAGACAAGCTTGCTTAAATCACTGCCCTCTCCCCATGGAGATTTATGCTAATCATCGGAAAGACTGGCAGCTTCTGCAGAATTAGGCCTCTTTTCTCCTCAAATTCCCCCACCAGTGAGTTCTCTGTTGCGAATCGGAGCGGGGAGTGATTGGCCTGAACGTGAGTGTCAAAAGTGTTCTACATGCTCCTGAAATTTCTGACAAAGGATGGAGAGAATAGCGGAGGTCTGGTCAAGGTGATATTCTTGTGCCAGGTGTCGTGAGCGATTACGTCCAGAGTGAAAGCCTGCTGTGTGAGCTGTCAGCCTCTGTTAAGCACACAGCAACACCTGAAGAAGCGGTAATATTTCTCCCGGACAGTAAGGCAATCTTACACCATCCACAGTGAGGTGTCATTCAGGTGCTATAAACCTCTTGCAAGCATGTATAATGCATAGCCTAGTAGCATGGGAATGGTCTGCCTTATTTTCCTCATTTGATTGAGTCTGCCTCCAGGTGTGATAAATCGTCCCTGCTCTGCTTTTCAAGTGAAATAGAAAACATTTGTCTTGTGGCACTTTACATTTCTGCCCCTGGTCTATCACCGACAGAGACAGAAAGTCAGTATTTTCATTTGGACTTGATTTTTTTGGATGGAGGAGAAGTGCCTCTATTTTTGGGTTTCTTTGTGGATCATTTTAAGGAGAAACCTTGAAGTTCTGAGTTATAAGCTAATGTCAACGAACGTGCTCACAATGACAGTGATAACATGCTGATGTTTTAACAGTTTAGCATGTTGGTAATTAGCACTAAACACAAAGTACTGTTGGCGCTGATGGGAACGTCACGACACTGGGTGTTAAAAAAAATCGTAATGTCCTGTAACTGCTGCAGAATATGAATAAAAATATATCTTAAATAATAATAATAATTACACCATCCTCATAAATTAAAGTATTAAACATATAAAATATTTAACTGATGATGGCACTAGATGATATTTCACTCTGGAACAAACAGGTGGACACACTGACCTAAAAACTAAGTAAAATCTGCAGCTTATTTTAGACATAAACTGTATTTTACTTCTTTGTCAGTGATGGAAGAAGTATTCAGATCTTTAACTTAAGTAAAAGTAGTAGTACAGTGTAGAATTACAAGTAAAAGACAAAGTTGGCCTGTCCTCCAAATGAAGGTCACGGTGCTCGCCAGCGGGTGAAAGCTACACTATAGATTCACTCTCATTTTGGAACAATCTTTGTCTGCTTGGCGTTGTTGATTTATTTGCATTTTTTCATTGATGTCCTTCGTTTTAGTAGTTTCCTCTTGAGCTTACGATCTGGCACCTGACTGCTACGTTTTTATAGAGGTTGATGCCCAGAAATGTCCCAGACAGCTAAATAAGGGTCTACAGACACCACCACGTCACATGGGTCATAAGTGATGATACGCATTATGCCTAACTAAAAGTATTACCATCAAAATATACTTAGAGTACCAGATGTAAAAGAACTCATTGTACAGAATGACCTATTTCACAATAATGTATTTTGTATTATAAGTATTGATTTGTTAGTGTGCACGTCACTAATGTTACAGCTGGTAAAGCTGGGGTTAATTTGAATTACTTTATATAATGCCGTCTTATGTCATTGTATCTCTTAACCTATAATAATACATCATAATATATTTGTTGATAATATTTTGTATTTTGAATCAGAATCTGCAAAGTAACTGAAGTTATCAGATAAAGTAAAAATGTACAATATTTGCCTCTGAGTTGTAGCTGAGCAGAAGTATAAAGCAGCATAAAGTGATAATACTCAATTAAAGTATAAGTACTTAAAGCTGCAGCAGTTGGAAATGGAGCAAATATGATTAAAATAGTTATTTTTAGAAAACGGTCATTATATCCCGACTATAGTGCATGAGACGGGTAATCAGGTGCTCCTAATGGCATCTGCAAGATTTCACAGACCAGAGGAAAACAACCAGTCAGAGCCGAGCTGGAGTCTGCTGTCTCTGAGCAGCTGTCAATCACCCCTGAACCCAGATCGAATGATCAAACTAGGCAGTGCTAATCAAATATGAATCAATATTCTCTTACTGTAATGACTATTTCTCTCCTCAAATGTTTCCAGAAACATCTCGTAGTTACTGTTTAGCTGTAAAATGAGGAAGTTTGTGAGCCGGCAGCCATGTTGAGATCAGTTGATGAAATACCAAGCACCGCCCACCAGCTGGAGCACAGCCAATAGGAATGCTCTCTCTTAAATGACCTGTGATTGGCTAAAATATATATAAATTTGAAAACAGAGCCATGAGGAGGTGCAGAGTCTAGTTTTCCCTCAAAACACTTGAATTACAATATGCTGTAAAGTTATTATACAATTTTTGTCCAATAATGCCAAAAACATTGCGCCTACTGCAGGTTTAAGTACTTAAGTAAATGTACGTAGTTACATTCCACCACTGCTCTTTAGTGTAATGTGCATGCCCCAAGAGGAGTATTTGGGATTAATCAGTTTTTCCCATGCAGACAGCTTCAGCTAATCAATGAATTTTTAAGTGCCATGGAGGCTGGGACTTGGCACATTAATGTAATAATTATTGCTTATTAATTAATCGTGTTTAGAGCATTTTAATGAACGTCAAGGTTAAGTTCACACCCCAGTGCTATAATTTAATGATGACCGAGTTCCCGGCATTAAGCCCGCCTTATTTATTTATTTTTTTTTTCAAATAACCCACTTTATTTTTAACACACTGGTGCATTAAAATCTGAGGCTTTGAGTAGATTTTGTACTTATCAGAGAGTGCCAAAATGATTAGGATTATAAAAGCACACTCTGTTTGCAGTTACTGTATGGCACCATCATGAACATGAAACTGAAACATGAATCACAGCCACAACATTTTATTGATTTATGGGACGTAATGTTTGGAGCTTTGTTGGGGAGATTGATTCCAGTCCTAAATACTGATTCAAAATGTTCCAGTAGGGTTTTTAGTCGTTAGATAATCTTTTATTCAATTTTTTTAATGCTTGTAAATGTGATTAATATTCATGGGAGCTAATAATGTTTTTATTTTGTGACTACTTAGATGCCTGTTTTGGTTTTTGAATTAATGTAGGAAATCTCTCACTTGGTTCTTTATAAATCTATGACCTCAACCTTCACTGAGCTGCTCTCCTCCAGCAGCTGTGTGCTAAATGCCTTGCTCAGGGGCTCCTCGGCTTAGGTTTCCGGTCGTAAACCTGTGTGTCTCGCATGCGGTTAGCCAGCCAGTGTTCCCCACAGAGTTCAGCCAATCTGTGTGTGCTGAGAGGCGCGATGGAGTTATGAGCTGAGCTAAGGGCAGCGGGTGATGATGGATGAGCTGCTGACAGCTCAAGGCTGCGGTGATGTGTGTCTCAACCAGCCTGTAAACGGAGAGCTACCAGCACAGGCCCAGAGATCATTTCTAACCCATGACTGAATCCATACATGAGAGGCAAAGCAGTGGCTGGTAGCTCTGTTGGAGCAGATCAGAAATCTAAGCGCTTGTATGCGCAACAGTGAGTGATATGAGTGCTGATAAGCCAAGTAGTCATCATAGCATTGACTGGATCGTCTTGTGGGATTTTGTTTGCACACTAAAACTCTCCTGTTTGTTGATTAAATGCAGAACATGCAAGCCAGAGTTCCACCTTTATCAGCCAGGATGCTGCACTAATGCAGTTTATATTCAAACCAGTGACATTACAGTTATTCCCCATTAGGCAAATGATCAGACCGGGCTTAGTCCTGACACAATGCTTTTTCTTTTTTAACTTTTTCCTGCATTTATTCACTTAAGTAAGTTTAATCTCATCAAAACAAACCAAGCATATTAGCTTCAATTAGGTAAATCTCCCATTTCGGATTCAGAGAGCTTTCTTCCTCTCTTGGCAAAGCGTAGCTAAGAGCTATTATTGAAGATTCATTACAAATCCTCTTGCTCCAGTAAAGTATAATAAGATATATAAAAAATATACAGTAAGACAAATGAGGCATCTTGCTTGCTTCTCTGTTCTGCATTACTGCAGTACGACTCTGTTGTAACCTCTGAGGTCCCACATTCAATTAACTTAATCAATGTTAGTTCTGGGCACAGTGGCAATTAATCTTAAGACATAAAAGGAAATTATACAGGGGCCGTAAAACCCTGATGAATATACATTTTTTATGAATAATTACCAAATGTATTTTATGTTCTGATCACACAAGCCTCTTGCCAAAACATCACTTTGGTATTATTATTGCTTACATACTATATAAAGTATATCACAAACTATAACATGAAACAACATGAGATCTCAGTATATTTTAGAAGAAAACTACACTCAGTGGTTATCAGTCAGTAAGAAAATAACCCATTAAATTAAGTTCAATTAAAAGACAAGAGCCAGACATACTTTAAATCTGTCTCTAGTTCATTCACCAGTCAAGGTCTTAATGGGATTACTATCTTTTAAGAAACTGCACAATAGGAAGCAAAAGTATTTTTCAATACTTAGAAATAAGAGATAAAGATGTTCTCTGCCCCTGAACACAAAGTGACTATCGACATCTGCAGGAGCTGAAAGAGTTGATGTTGCATAGCGGTGTTTAGCTCACCTGTAGCTGAGGTTTCTGGTTTTAAATTCTACCTCGTGCCTCTATTCAGTTTTCCGATGGTAATTTCAAGACGACCCCTCTTCCCTTACCAGGCATCTTTTATTATTGGCCTCTCAATGATAGAGGCTGTTGTTCTTTGAATATAAGCAGGTTAAAAAGCCTTGTTCCCAAGCTATGAAAGAAAACGATAAAGCACTGCAGTGCTGCATTATTTCGCACTGTGATTGTATTATATTTCATTTCTCTTAGGTCTCCGTTCTTATTAGCTATTTTTCTTGTGCTTCTGTTTTGTGATTTGAACCATGGCCCTGCTGGTTGTTGCCTTGGCTGTTGATAAAAGGTATAGATTACTTATTGTCTCTGTAGCCATAGAGTGTACAAATTAAATAGCAGTAGCATATTTCATTATGAAGCCTGTATGTTATAGTTGTTGACCAGTTTAACACTGTTTGCTCTGTCAGCAGTGTTTGCCGTTGTTCGTGCTGTTAGTGCTGCACCTTAGCTATGAGCTCAGCTGTCGCCATGTTGAGAGCCGTGTGGAGGCAGTAGAAATGCTCCCAGTCTTGCATGTAGCACCTTTGATTGATTTTAACTTGAGACTTGAACCTGCTAATGTCAGACTTCATTTTAGACTTGCTCTGACAAAGATGTTGCTCAGACATGACCTGGTCGCGTCGTAGTAGACTTTGACTTATCCTAATTGACTTTGACCATAGACTTGATTTGGCCGTGTCTCAATTGGTTTGAGACTTGACTTGAATCAACTCAACTGGTAACTCATCTCAGACTTAAAACTTGACATAGGCTTGTCCTGAATTGACTTTGACCTAAGATTTGATTAGACCCTGTTTCTTTTGACTCACAGTGACATACTTGAGATGCAACTGATACTTGTCTCTACTGACTCGGGACTGGACTTGGACTTGTTTTAATTCTAGTATAATAATGATGACTTGCTTTCTCTCCTCCAGCCTCTGAAGCTGCACTGCGAGCTCTGCAGCATCGTCTCCAGCTCGGGCCAGATGTTGGGCCAGGCCGCTGGCCCGCAGATCGACCGCTCTCCCTGCATCTGGCGGATGAACAACGCACCCACGCGGGGCTTCGAACCCGACGTGGGCCAGCGGACCACGCTGAGAGTCGTCTCACACACCAGCGTCCCCCTGCTGCTGCAGAAGCCCCAGTACTTCTTTGGCCAGGGCAACGACACCGTGTACGTCGTGTGGGGGCCGCTGCGCAACATGAGGAAGGACGGGAAGGGCATCGTGTACAACATGCTGCGACAGGCGGCGGAGAACTACCCCCATGCACGCATCTACGTCACCACAGAGGACAGGATGAACTACTGCGACATGGTCTTTAAGAAGGAGACGGGCAAAGACAGGTAAGTCTTTATTTATTTGTTCCTGTTTTTGGCATCACGACATTCAAAAACAGACCTTCACAACAGACACAATTTTACTGTCTGACAAACCGCTCTTTGCTTTGACATTCACTGTCCTGTTCACTGCTATAATATCAACCTCATGGATGCTGATGGTGTGCTCAATGCTCTGTTCTTTCCTTGTCTCAAATCCTCCCTTTCATGAGGCCTTATCAAAGTGAGTTACTTAACTTTCCCTCTGAAGAGGCTCACAGCACTGGAGGCCATTTTCTAACGAAAAGCTTTTATGAGGAGCCTCAGAAGCATACGTAGCCTGGGTTATAGACATCAGCCAAATGCCGGTCTGGGGAAAATCCAGTTAATGAGGTAGCATGATTCTGGCAATCTTTCTAAACACCCTGGTTGCAGCTGGTCTCACAACTACTCTGACAGTGTCTTGGCGTTTTTTTTTTAATTCTCATAAATGTTAAAGTTATTCAAGTTACCTCAAGCAACCTGGGAAGTTGGAAAGAGCATTTGTTTGTTGGAGCTATTCAGCAACAACATCTGCTAAAATTGAACTCTTAAAGACAGACCCAGAGAATAGCAGGTTAATGACTATGAGAGCCAGGCTCCAGGCTCGCTATTGTTTAGGACGAACCTTATTTCTCAGACCAGCCTCTGCTCACTTCCACAGAGCTCTACACTCCCGCCTCTCCCTCATGTCATCAAGACCTCTCTTAACTTCTTAAGAGGCTTAACATGTTTGGTAATAAGTGTAGCATCCAGTCCATTCCAGCTCCATTGTCTCGCTCTTATTCAGGATGGCGGGGTTAACACTGAATTTCATGTAGAGCGTCCATGTTCAGCCTGGCTCAGCTGTTCCGGAGGCCCGCGACGCACAGATAGAGACGTGGGATTAGAGAGGTATGCTCGGGGAGAAGAATCTCATTACAGGAGATAATGCTCTTGGGTGTGATTCAGCACTTCAATCACTGCTGATAGGTAACGGAGACAGAAACTCGAAGTGTGAACAATGAACCGCATCTAATGAATATGTGACATGATCTGAGAGGCTTCTCTGTACGTCTACATCCCTGCCTGCCCGTCACGTTTGTATTTGTCTTAAATTTAGCTGCACGTATTCCAGTATTGAGAGGTAATTAGTGTCCATGGTAACAACCTTAAAAATGGCCTGAAAGACAACAGTACCACTGGATATTTTAATGTAATCAGAGGGAGAAACGGAAAGACTGCTCTCATTATAAGCTCACACAGTATGGTATTACTCCAGAAATAAACAACAGCTCTTTATGTTGTTCACAGCCAAGCCAAGTTGTTTCTCGCAGTCAACAGCAATATGACACTTGCAAAAATCTAAAAAATAAACTTTGTCATAGGGCTGCATGATTACAACCAAAACGATAATCACAATTATTTTTTATCAATATTGAGATCATTTCATATGTTTGAAGACAAACTATTTTTATTGCAGTTCCACATTTAAAAAAACAAAGCGCTGCTTTTTCTTCCATGTGCTACATTACAACCATCAAAAACTCTAGTTGTTATCCTTATACTTTGTTATTGTCAGCTATAGTGGTCATTTGCAGAAAAAAACACACAATTTAAATGGTTAGGATGTAAGTGATTGTATTTTTAGTTAAATATTTCATTTGACTAAAAATAATCTTGGCGTCAGTCGTTCTAATTATGTATTATAAGCTGTTTAGAGCCACAGTAGTGTTCGGAAGTTAAACAGGCAATAATTAGCGTCTAATATCTATTTTGTATTACTGTGAAAACATCTACTTCAAACTACTGTATTTTTTCAAGTTTCTCGCCAAAAAACAAATTTTACAAGATTACATTCGAACGCATCATGATAGCATTATAATTTACCGCCCACTACTCATTTTACTGAGTAGAGCCTGAACGCACCAGACAGCAAATGGGCCGATCACTGTGATCACTCTGAGCAGCATCATGAGAATGAATTACAGTATAACAAGTGTTTGATTAAGTTAGTTCCTCCAAGGTTGTTTTAATGTTACTCCTCCACGGCTTATTTTGGACTCGCAGTTGTGATAATTTGCATCTTTATGTCTTCTTCACTGTGTGCGTGATGTTACTGACTGTGCCGCTGTGTGCCGACATGACGCCATCATGTGGAAGCTTCACATGTGTGTTTGTTTATGCAGATATCTGTGAGACTGCTGAAAACTGTTTTGATCAGCTGCTGATTGGCGGTTCATCTCTTAATTTTGCATTCCCTAATTTGTCGATTTATTTTTTCTGCTTATCCAGTAAAGTTCACGACAACATAACACAATCTTGCTGGAGCAGCTCGTCGGCCTTTACCCTGCCATTTGTGTGTGTCTTCACTGGTTTACTGTCACTACTGGCTGCACAATGTCTGTGTGTGTGTGTGTGTGTGTGTGTGTGTGTGTGTGTGTGTGTGTGTGTGTGTGTGTGTGTGTGTGTGTGTGTGTGTGTGTGTGTGTGTGTGTGTGTGGGATAATCATCAGCGTGGCGGAGATGGAACAGTGATCGAACACAACTCTAATTATCCAGACTGCCACAAGCAGTAGAAGAGACGCGTCGCCTCAGCTTGGACTTGCTGATCAGGCGGAACGCAGCGGCAGTCGACTGAATAACCATCTCTTAGCCTGTACTTTAAAACTACACCTATGAATCCGTCAGGAAGGTGAGTCATTTCTGGACAGAGGTTAGGAAGAAGCTGAGCTTAAAGGACCAGTGTGTAGCATTTAGGGGGAATTTATTAGCAGGAATATAATATTAATAAGTATGTTTTCTTTAGTGTTAAATCACCTGATAATAAGAATCACGGTGTTTTCGTTACCTAGAATGAGCTGTTTATATCTACATGGGGAGCAGGTCCTCTTCACAGAGTCCACCATGTTTCTACAGCAACCCAGAGCAGACTAACCAAAAACTGTTACCTTTTCCTGTTTGGGCCGGAGTTCATAACATTGCATTCTCCCATCAACCCCGCCACTCGCTTCCCACACACACAAACACTCTGTGACCTAATACTTACAACAGCTGGCTGTAGGGAGGGCCAGGTGCGGTTTTGGGTCAGCCACCATAGTCCTCCTACATTCTTGGCATGGGAGAGGCTTCAGTTGACTGCAGTCTGTAAGCTCAGTGCTAGATACCACCAGATCCTGCACACTGCTCTTTAAGGAGACTCAGAGGCAGAAAGGTTAGAATGATCTAAACAGCGCTGAGTTAACTCCGTGACTTACAATCAGGAGCAGGTTGAAAAGGCCAAATGAGACCAGCAGTGCCAAGAAGGAACTAATAAACGTTCACTCGCTGGGCGTCCCAGTGCCAAACTACAGACTGATTCTGAGCAGATTTTGAGTCTATAGCTTGTTCATCCTGGAAAAGTTTGTTTATTGTTCTGGACAATTCAGTTCTGTACACTAATAGGTAGAGGTGTGACGATACATCGTGCTGCAATATTTCACAATATAAAAACACGCCGATATGCATCGTCGAAAGGAGAACTGTATCGCGATATTTTGGACTACTAACAGGACTACTAATTAACATTACTGAGTCTGTCCTCTAGTCTGAACCAGGACTACTGACTAACGTTACTGAGTCTGTCCTCTAGTCTGAACCAGGACTAATAATTAACATTACCGAGTCTGTCCTCTAGTCTGAACCAGGACTACTAACTAACATTACTGAGTCTGTCCTCTAGTCTGAACCAGGACTACTAACTAACATTACTGAGTCTGTCCTCTAGTCTGAACCAGGACTAATAATTAACATCACAGAGTCTGTCCTCTAGTCTGAACCAGGACTAACTAACATTACTGAGTCTGTCCTCTCAGTCTGAACCAGGACTAATAATTAACATCACCGAGTCTGTCCTCTCAGTCTGAACCAGGACTACTAACTAACATCACAGAGTCTGTCCTCTCAGTCTGAACCAGGACTACTAACTAACATTACTGAGTCTGTCCTCTCAGTCTGAACCAGGACTACTAACAAACATTACTGAGTCTGTCCTCTAGTCTGAACCAGGACTACTAACTAACATTACTGAGTCTGTCCTCTAGTCTGAACCAGGACTACTAACTAATATTACTGAGTCTGTCCTCTCAGTCTGAACCAGGACTACTAACTAACATTACTGAGTCTGTCCTCTCAGTCTGAACCAGGACTACTAACTAATGTTACTGAGTCTGTCCTCTCAGTTTTTTTTTTTTTTTTTCTTTTATCAATATTAATTAAATTATTATTTTTCCTCTTTTTTAAATAATTAATAATTATTATTATTTTTTTTTTCCTCTTTTTATAAACAAAATTAATTAATTTTTTTTTTTTTTTCTTTTCTTTCTAAACCAGGACTAACTAACATTACTGAGTCTGTCCTCTCAGTCTGAACCAGGACTAACTAACATTACTGAGTCTGTCCTCTCAGTCTGAACCAGGACTAACTAACATTACTGAGTCTGTCCTGAAGCTGCTCTGACTGGTTCTGGTGGAGACATGCAGGATATTGTTGTTAGTGATTTTAGACGTAACTCATTCATTTAACTTTTTCAATTTACATCTCGAGGACTCGTTCAGGACATGCCTTCATTTTCAATGATGTCCAGAGTCAAACTGAATAAACACAAGCAGCAAAAACAAGCAAACATTATTAGTGTGTAATAAGGAGTTGGAAATGAGTGGGCATACCAGCAATGAGTTTCCTGTCCTGTAGGGAGGAGAAGATATTAACTCTTAAACACTGAGTTATTGAATACACGTAATTGCATACACAGGATTCTGTGAAAACTGTCTGTTTGCTGGCAGGGAAAATGTCCATGTTTATGTATTTTCAAACAAAGAGACAGCTGAGTCATCAAGATACACCTCTCTCTCTCTCTCTCTCTCTCTCTCTCTCTCTCTCTCTCTCTCTCTCTCTCTCTCTCTCTCTCTCTCTCTCTCTCTCTCAGGCGCATGGTCACATTGTTGTCCAGGAACATTTCTCGTTCCTTGTTTTTCTCTCTCTCCATCCAAAATGCAAAGAATAATCAGACAGAAATAGGCAGCAAACATGTGACATAAGCCAAGACAATGAGAAGCTGACCACAGCCCTGGATGTGAACGTATCTGACAGCAGCTTAAACACATGATTCATGTGATTGCGCACTGCGGCTGGAAGTTGCACGGGCTGAAGCTATCCATTATCAGCGCTACCTCCTGAGCTGCAGTCGCTGGCTGTCGGACCGTATCGGCGCGGCCACGTTAGCGGCGGTAGATAACAGACCTTACGACGACACGGGACTTAAATCACAGTGTCACTTTACAGCGCTGCCACCTGGGCCTGCGTGACCTGGGTCTCTGCTTCCCAGCCAGCTGCTCCTTCATAGCATGTGTATGCACTTTGGTTTGTCTGTGTGTGGATGTGTGTGTTTCCACAGTAGAGACACTGTGACACATAGTGTGGGCAGTTTCATTTATCCCTGTGAGTGCCTATTCGTTCCTGTGGTCTTTCTAACCTTTAGAAAGGTCTTTACAAGATCACTTTTGTACTTGTCAATGGAAACAAACATGATTTTTTTCTTTATACTCTTGTGCGTGCGTGTGTGTGTATTTATAAGAGTGCTCAGTCACACTGAGTTTTATTGTTTCATTGTGGTTTGCCTGAAAACTGGGGTGTCGTAAAGCTTACTTGATAGACAGAAAAAATAATCAGCAGATTAATTCATAATGAAAATATCATTAGTTGTAGTTCTTTGTAAAATAAGGCTGTCAATCGATTAAAGTGTTTAATTGCGATTAATCGCATGATTCTCCATAGTTAATCATGAGTAATCAACATGGGAGTGGGGAAATATGCTGCTTTGTGCAAATGTTTATATATATTTATTACTGGAAATCAATTACCAACACAAAACAATGACAAATATTGTCCAGAAACCCTCACAGCTACTGCATTTAGCATAAAAATACGCTCAAATCATAACATGACAAACTACAGGCAGCAACAGCTGTCAGTGTACTGACTTGACTATGACTTGATCCAGACTGACTGTGATTATCATGAAGTGGGCATGTCTGTAAAGGGGAGACTGGTGGGTACCCAGAGAACCCATTTACATTTACATATCTGGAGGTCAGAGGTCAAGAGACCCTTAGAACATGGCCATGCCAGGTTTTCTTCACCAAATGTGTCATTTGGAGCGTTATTTAACCTGCTTCACAACAAGCTAGTATGACAAGTATACCAAAAAATACCAGTGGATTCTTTGGGTTTTCTAGTTTCATATGATGCCGCTATCTTCACTCTAGCTTTAAAACTGCAAGCTGCAACCTAAAAATCGCAAAAGTTAAAAATGAGCTCCACCACAGCCAACTACAACAGTAAATCCTGATTTTACATTAATGCATGAGTAATAATAATCTGATATACTATAAGATAACATTTTTTAACACTGAAGTACATTTTCCTGATTATACTCACTGTACATACTTAGATAACATTTACAATGTAAGACTTTTATTGTGTTTTATGTATTTCTGCAGTGCTGTATTAATACTTTTACTTTAAAAGGATCTGAACTCTTCCTCCACTGCTGTAACCACCATGTGTATCTGCAGTCATGTCATCCTTACACTCAGACCGGACATGTTCATCCTCATCTGGCTTTATGAACACAAGATTCAAAGTCCAGTTGTGGCCGATAGGAGGTCCGATCACCAGTGGCTAGCGGGAGTAGGAGGGGTGGTGCAAGTCATGTTATAGTATGCCAGTAAAATGGCAGCATTCTACTGTGAAACTTTTTGTATTACCTTAATAATAACATTTTTAGTAGTAGTAGTATTCATTCATTTCATTTTTAAATGATTCATCTTCTGTTTTGCTTTATTAGTATTATTGATGTTAGAATTTAATTTGGATTAAATATTTTGACCAATCATCTTGAGCGTTTCTCAGCAACTGACGGAGCTTTGAAATAATCAAACCTTAAGGCTTTTTGCAAGCACAACAGTTAAAGCTATATGACTAAATATTTGTATTTGAAATATTTGAACATTAAAAAACTATTTAATAGTAATGTGTCGGTTCACGGTGCACGGCTCCCTTTTAAAAGTCTGCGTGTCGACCGGGTCGTAGCATTATTACCTCATCTTTAATATCACAAACCATATCATATGCAGAACCTTAACTGCTCTTATGGAGAGCAGAGCAAAGTTTTAGTGAGCAGGCACATGGAAAACGGGTATCAGACCCGTGGAAAAGAGACGGCAAACTGGTTTGTAATTAAGGATTTAAAATTAAACCGTGCTGATTAACGGGGCTCAGCGGGCAGGCATGCTGCCCCACCGGAAACATCTCTAAATGCTTCCAGAAATTATATTTAAAACACCTTAGTTCTGGTAGTAAGTTAATCACCTTAAAAAAAAAAAAATCACCTTAAAATCTGCATAGGAAAGACTAATCAACAATCATCCCTTCATTCGACGATATACAGTCTGATTACCAGTCGGCACAATCTTAATGTCACTAAACATCACTTAACTCTGAAAAGTCATTGTTGACCTTCAATTACAAGAATATACAGGTGTTATTTGTAGATACACAGTACCTCCTTAACTTTTGTCTAGTCTACTTAACATTTCTACCAGACATTCGCCAACACATGCAACATGAAATTAGATTTACTCCTTTTTAATGTGCAAACTTTATGGCATCACATCTGTAAAACAAAGACATCTGAAATAAGAAGACATGCAGATGCTCCACACCTTTAGTCTTACAGACAAACCTACCAACACCCATTACACGTCTGCATACGGATATGTAGTCTGTCAGGCCAGCCCTGTCCCTGTGACGGTCATGTGCATCATCATGAAAAGCAGAGACCTAAACTAAATGAGTGCCTACTCATCCAAACATTACTGCAAAGTGTGATTCGTGGTCAAAAACTCCACAGGTGACCTTTAATTTCAGGAGAACACAGGTGCCATTTAGTCATAGCTCATTTACTTCTATGTACTCCAGTTTATATTACCCACAGTCATTCTGATGCGCATCCAGCATGAAATTAGATTACTTGTTGTAACGTACAATATTTTATGGTGTCTCACATCTGGCTCAAAATTAACTCCTGTTGAGACGCCGGAAAAAAGTAGGCCTGAATGTGACGGTGAAATCTGTAAGGTGACACATTTTTGAGGGATTATTATTTTGAGGGATTGTCAGATGAAATCAGGCAGAGTTTGATATACAGCAGCTGTTACATGGAAACTCGACTCAGGTACAATGAAAAGAGACTAAAATTGAGGAAATGTGAACTTCATACCATAATTTGAGCAATGGTCTGATAGAGGACATTATTTTTCATACTGCACCAGAATCACTGTCAGCAAACCAGAAGTCCGAAAAGTGGCACAAACCGAACAAAAACAACAGCGATCCCTAAAGGGCTCGCTGATGCCCTGGGTTAAAATAACAGTGTGACGCGAGAACCAAAAATGGATGTTTCATCTGTAATTCATCATCAGGGGTGAGTCAGTCTAATCGTAGATGAACTTAATAGCAGATGCTCCACTCTCGTGGGGCTCCAAATATGTGGTGAATTTCATTTTAATCTGTTTTTATTAGCGTGAATGTCACGGCTGTGTAATCATGCTTCATAATCTCCAGCCGTCCACTTCATGTGAGTGTAAGCACCCCTGGCAGTCAGCACACATTCATCCCAAAATAGTTTAAAGTGAAACACCATCAGTTCAACAGCCTCTCTGTTCTAATGATGTTCTGACAGATTTGGTTTAATATTTGTGTACGCGAACGGCTCTTTACGAAAGTCGTGTGTCGCAGATGTGAGAAAGGCTTCACAGAGAATAAACTGAGAAAGACAAACAAGGGGAAAGCACCCGCAGTGCTTTTCTTGGGATGAGGGAGTATTAGCTGGTTTAAAACTTTTAATGAACAGCTTGCTGGCATTTGAACTCTCAAACAAAACATATTGTCCAGTATTCAAAACGTTTCCTGTTCATTAACTGTGAAACTGCTTTAGGTTATCCTCCTGATGGTGCTGCAGGTGTAAAGTTTTGGCTGTGTAGTTCCTGCTCATGTTCAAAATACTTGATTGACATTCTTAGTGCCTTGGCAGACCAGAAAGTTTATTTGCACATCCTGAAATAATACTGGACATGGTGCTGAAAGCCTGGTGACATAGTAACCGATATAAAACATCAGGCAGGAATTTAGGGGAACCAACTAAACTTGAACATGACGATGCATCAGTGTGGCTTAGAACAAAAAAAATCCAGTATAATCGATATTTTATCTAGTTTTATTTTCCAATAAGAAATCGGTATAAGGCTTAGCCGATGTTGTTATTTTTATTATTTTGTTTATAATAATGTTTTAAAGCATGCGTCAGATTGTGTGTGTTGACTCTCAGGTATTGTTTTTTTCATTTTCTTTTTTTGGCAGAGAAATATTTTCATAGCGCCAGGTGGAAATTTAATGCTTTACCATTTTTTACTGACTTGTGTGTAGCAGCACACTGTTTTTACTGCTTTCTGCTAGTGTTACAAGTAAATGGTTGCTATGGCCAAAGAAACAAAGAAAAGAGCGACTACAGACGATGTAACTTGAAATACAAGTGTTGATCCAAAGAACTGCCAACTGATCGACGTCACACAGGTGACATTATTTTAGATTTCTGGTAAATGACCTGCAGTTACCGCTTATCGCCACAGATGCTGCCAATGAGAACAGAGTGGAGCTCTCCAAGATTTTAACTACCACCCGGCGCAAAGTGGTGCAAAGCGCAGCTCAAATGTCGTTGCTAATTTCAGACCAACACCAACGTTGTGTAAGAAGAAAATGTATTTGCGCCCATCTGTGCGCCCATGGGCATATTGGTCTTAAAATAAGGTTTGATCAGGCGCTTTGTTGGTGTCGCTATCTTGAGGCAGCAGAAAATGATTGCATCGTTGACCAATAAAAACCTGGTTTTACTCTGGAGCAGTACTTTCCTGCTATTTAAAGGGTTCATTAGTCATTAACAGACTAGATACAGCCCCTTTGGCCCTTGTGCCTTATTTTATGCCGAGATTATGCATCGTTGGGCTGCACGGTGGTGCAGTGGTTAGCGCTGTCGCCTCACAGCAAGAGGGTCGCATGTTCGAATCCGGGCTTGGGACTCTTCTGTGTGGAGTTTGCATGTTCTCCCCGTGTAAGCGTGGGTTTTCTCCAGGTACTCCGGCTTCCTCCCACCGTCCAAAGACATGCTGTTTAGGTTAATTGATTACTCTAAATTGCCCGTAGGTGTGGATGTGAGCATGAATGGTTGTCTGTCTCTATGTTGTCTGTCTCTATGTGCCCTGTGATGGACTGGCGATCTGTCCAGGGTGAACCCCGCCTTCGCCCAGTGCCAGCTGGGATCGGCTCCAGCCCCCCCGCGACCCCTAATGGGATAAGCGGTTGACGATGGATGGATGGATGGATGGATTATGCATCGTTTAACTGGCAAAAGTGGTGTTGGACTTGCGCCATGCACTTTAGATCATGCGCTATAGATCATTTAAATAGGGTCTTTCGGCCTCAAACGGCCTTCCTCTTCTTCATGTGTGGTGTGAAACCTGACAGGTTTCTGCTCAGATGGTTCGGGCTCTTGATCGTCTGTTCTGTTCAGCTCGGGTCGCTTATTTCCTCTGCTTTGTGTGAACAAAGAGAACAGCAATTGCCTCTTTTCTGAGGGCATTGCGCTTAAACACTGACGATTTTGGTCAGATCACAGAGAAATTACAGAGGAAATGACTTACTACACAGACCCAGTTTCACTTAACAGAGATTGAATTGTCTTCTTTGTTGCAGCTTTACTTCATTGCGCTTTTATGTTTAAAAAAGAAACGTCTCCAGTGCAGCTTTGAAGTGTGCGATATTTCACACAAAGCAGCCGAAATTTGGAGCCTGACCCTGAGATATTATAACACAAAGTGAAGGAATGTGACAGAAAGCACTGAACTTTGTCGATGCAATCTGCATCCTGATGTGATCAAGAACAACCTCTGGCTTCAGTGTCAAATGACTGTCTGCCAGCGTGCAGACATTTGTTTACAGGGTGCGTGGTACGTGACCGTATCTATAATTGCTTTGTGTATTGGATGTCAAGAGAAGAAGAAACCTGTAGGAGATTGTTTGAGTGTTCGCAGTGTCACCACAGAACTGTAATTTTATGCTTATCACACCGAGCCGTTTAAAGAGAAAAGAGAGCGAGAGGATTCATTGTGTTTCTCTCCACATGAAGCCGTGATTCCCAGCCCTAAATATCTGCAGCGAGCATGTTGCTCTCCATCCAAAACAAGAATTTGTCACTGAGCAAGCGTGTAATGACATTACATTTCTGTGGAAAGCTTGTAATTGCTGTGAAATTATCTTATTAAATGAAGCCACTGGAAACCCTGAAACACAAATACCCCGGCGTTCTGGGAGGCTGTTCGTCAGGTCAAAACCGAAGAACAAGGAAGTCGTCGTTGTTCCCAGAGGAAGAGGAGATCAGCCGGTTTCTTCTTGTGACCTGTCTGAGAGAGAAATGAGGCGGTCGGGGGGAGGAGCAAACTGTCAGCTGAAGGCAAAGTGCAGTCTTCCTTAAAGCCCATTTGCATTTGTATCCTAACGATGTAATGACACCCAGGGGATGTTGGAGAAACTATTAGCGGGGGAGGGACAATGTGTTGGTCACTGGATTTCATTTGGGTCATCAACAAGGCAAAAGTCCTTTTACCCTCCATCTGTTAGAGGGTGTTTATTCATGGCCTCTGTGTACATTTTAAAAGAATAAACAGCGTGCTCAAAAGCATTAGGGGTGGGGAAAAACATCGATTCACCTCTGTATTTTTATTTCATGATTTTGAAATAGATTTTTTTAATGCCAGAATCAATATATTTGCCTCATTTGAGTCTATGTGGTGGTAGAAGGAAGTTACCGCTTTTATTGTTGTAGTCAGTAACGTGAAGTCGTACTCGTTCTGTATCCGTCAACCAGAACAAACAGCAGTGAGCCGAAACGATGATGCAGAACACAGCGGATTATCAGCGTGGATATGACCCACACCCTCACAACAAAATACTATTCAGTAATCACTGAACCATTCGGTGATCTTTCAAAAATCGCCGCTGCTGGATCAGCCGATCTACCTGCTGAAAACAAGGGGGCGTAGTTTTCAAAATAAGATGTTAACAAAGAGAACTGTAAATACAAAACACGCATATGGAAATAAGATTGATTGGATTATATACACCAGAAGTATAAAACATTAGATGTCACTTCTAAATTAAAAAGAAAATAGCGCTAATTTGTGAGGAAAATGTCTTTATTTGATTTTTAGGTTGCTGGAAATAATGTAATAAATAATTCCATCAATTACATCTCTGACTACATACATGCTGCAAATCATTTTACTATATTAACAACATTTTACTATATTCATTTAGAGATTTTTCAAAGTAAAAGTCCCTAGAAATGTATGATTCAACTTTCACACAGTGGTTGATAGTAACTAAATAATTTACTGAAGTACTGTACTTAAGTATGATTTTTAGGTACTTGAGCTTGAGTAGTTACCCCATTACAGTTCAGAGGCAAGCATGGCACTTTTTACTCCCCACATTTATTTTAAAACTTAAGTCAATTGTTGTTTTGCAGATTCAGATTGATAATCCAAAATAGAATCAACAAATAAATCATGATGCAATATTATAGATATAGAGATTAGATTGACATGAAACTATATTTATCCCCAGGAAAAGAAAATTCACAAGCTGACCAGCAGGTAAAGTATATAAAGTAGCTGAGATTAGCTCCACGTTTCCCAGCTGTAACAATACACATCAATGCATCAATAATTAAACCCAGTTAAACAGCGTGGTCAGGCGTCCTTCCTTCCCTCCAGCCTTCCTTCCCTCCAGCCTTCCTTCACTCCAGCCTTCCTTCACTCCCGTGTGGTCTAGTTGTGTCTTTCTGAGGTTAGAAGTCCAGTGTGGTGCTATGAAGGTTTTTAGTTCTTCTCTAAAGAAAGTGATTATTTTCAACTCAACAAAACCATTTAACTCAGGGACGTTAAAGTTTTGTATGATGGTTGACAGTTTTGTGGAAGTGTGGTGAGTGGGGGTGTGTGAGCCATGCTCACTTCTGCCTTGTTATAATCCAGTGATATTACAGTATATACATTATTCTGCATAATGAGTACTTCTATTTTTGGTACTTTTGTACTTTCACTGAAACAAAACTTTGAATGCATGACATTTACATATTTACACACACACACACACACACACATATATATATATATATATATATATATATATATATATATATATATATATATATATATATATATATATACACATACATACACACAAAAGTATGTGGACACGTGATCTAATACAACACAAGACCATCAGCATTAATATGCTGCTACAACAGCCTCCACTCTCTCCTGGAAGGATTAACCTTTAGAGATTTTCACCCCATTCAGCCACATGAGCATTAGTGAGGCCAGGCACTGATGTTGGTCGATATGGGGGGCTTATAGTTGTGCATTAGGGGGTTACGGCTTAGCTTTGAAGCCTGCACACAATGTGTTGTGACTGGTTAGCATGTCCTGTTTGTGTTTCTCCTGACAAGTTCCTGATACCGGAGGAGACCATTTACAGTGAAGACAAACATTAAGCAACTCCAAGCAATGCCAGATGATCTGCTCCAGTTCCATGAAGCCCAACAGTGATTTGACTATTTTGGTCTACTGGTATTGTCAATATGTATGTCTCTTTTTTTGTCACAAAGCAAATGAAAGAATGCACACAGGTGCTGCGGGAGCTACAGTTAAATCACAAGATGGCCTGATCACCAAATACCCATCTGTCTAGTGTTGTTATGGTGATATCAGTGGGTGAAATCATAACCCACAGCTCGCCTTTCTACAGCGGGACTACAGTTAGCTGCATGCATCAAGTATAAACCATCTTGAAAACCCTGCGGTGCAAGCCAGTCAAGTTATTCCACAGCAAACTGAGAAGAACATTTCTTTTTTGTTTGCTCTTTGTGCATGAGGATGCAGAGCATGTGGACAGTTGGGTCCACATACTGTCGGCCATGTAGTTTAGGGGGGTGCTGCATCCACTGGGCACTAGTGTTTCCTTTAACCCTGCCTCCCAACCGCCTCCCAACCGCCTCCCAACCGCCTCCCAACCGCTCCATCTCAGACTCATTCACTTCAACGGCAGCACAAAAATGACACTGGATTTGGCTTTTAGTGCATTTTACCTAATGAGTTTAATACGTGCTATTCAAGTGTTCATAGTGGGAAGTTGATTTACCATAAAGAAGTCTCTTTCTCTGAGTGAACAATGTCAATATCATGTCTTGTTATCATGTTTTTATCATGTGCAATACAACATTTGCAATATTATTGTTCAATTATTGTTCAATGCAGTATCACCATTATACCCAGTATACACAGTATTACTTTCTTCTCTGCTTTTAGCATGTTAGATTTATTATTATTATTTATGATCACTGAAGTTATCATGTGCAATATAGCCATTTTCTCTTTTCACTTCCTTTTTCTGTTTTTACCTTGTTCAATTTATGCAGTATTACAGATCCTATCATGCAATATAGTTATTTTCTCCACTGTATACAATATTACTTCCTCTTTCTGTTTTTATCTTACTTATTTTTACTTCACTCACTTATTTTATTCACTTATTTTTTTCTTACAAAGCACCCTCCTTTCTGTTGATATTCAGTTAGGCACTGTTGCTGGGAATAGTACATTTTCGTAATAGTACTTTGATCTTCTTACTTTTTTATGTGTTTTTTATGTTGTGTTGTACCTGTTTGTAAATTTTGAGCAATCTCTGGCACAAGAATTTCCTTCGGGATGAATAAAGTTTTATCTTATTTTCTCAATGTCACAGCATCA
Organism: Pterois miles; assembly: GCA_947000775.1. Taxonomy (NCBI): domain Eukaryota; kingdom Metazoa; phylum Chordata; class Actinopteri; order Perciformes; family Scorpaenidae; genus Pterois; species Pterois miles. The sequence goes on along the minus strand of CAMQGK010000488.1, from coordinate 142,346 downwards.
TGTGAAGGCCACTATGTCAAATTGGCTTTCTTCAAAACACTGTGCTCTTCCTGGGAGCTTACTTCACATCACATTTTGTCTCACAGGATGACACCTCTTGTCACACCCTCGTTTAGCACACCATGTCCGCTCCCGGCATATTTCAATATAGTCTCTATTTGCAGCGCTGTCTCCTAAAAAATTATGTTCCCATACAACAAAACTGTTTTGTGAATACATTTGTAATATGTTGAATACGTTCAACGTAACAAATGTAGTCATTTTAAGCCAAACCAAGATGTTTACAAAACCTAACCAAGTAGTTTTGTTGCATGTCTAACCAAATAATTTTGTATTTGTTTAGTTTTGTTTCAGTTCTGTAGATATTTTAAGCCAAATCATGCTGTTTCTACTAAATCTAACCGAGTAGTTTTGTTGCATTATGTTTTGAGGAATTTCTTCATATTTGGCACAAATGTCCTCTTGGACTCAAGGATGAATGAATTAGATTTTGGAGGTCAAAGGTCACTGTGACCCCACGTCCGTCCCATTCTTGTGATATCTCAGGATCGCCTGGAGGGAATTTCTGCAAATTTGGTATAAACGTCCACATGGACTCAAGGATGAACTGATTAGATTTTTGAGGTCAAAGGTCACTGTGACCTCACAGAACAGGTTTTTGGCCATATCTCAAGAATTCATATGCTAATTATGACAATTTAATACAAATGTCTAACATGATAAAGTGATGACATTTGGAGAGACATGGATGTAAACTGACTAGTTTGAGGAGGCATACAACCACAAAGCGGTGATTGTAGTTTCTTCTGTTTTGTGTTGTTGTTGTTGTTTTTCAATTTACAACATTAACCACGTGTTAAAAACTGTTTAAAACTGCGACAGAAAAAGCATTTCCCTCGAATTGTTATTGAGAATCGTAATGGGAGCGTAATTTTGCAGGAGACTGGGTTGCTGTTTGAGAAGCTAACAAAATCACATCCAGGTCACATGAGTCGGTTATTCTTCCAGCGGGGCCAGAAACGCAGGTGGACATGATGGTCAGCCCAGGGCCACAAAAGCAGTAAATGTTTTTTTCTGTTATGCTTTGCTGCACCTGATTGAATAACCTCCACTGGGTGAAATCTTCCAGACACACACCTGCATCACTAGTCATGTAGCTGCCTAGTCCCATCTAATAAGCCTTATTAGATCAAATGTGTCTGTGGCCTCAGAAAAATAACACTCTAAAGAGATAAAACCGCCTCGTAACACAAGGCTCCATTGTGCCGGTGTGTATTAACAATGTGTTTGTGCACCGCCAAGATAGTGTTGTTGCATATTTATGCTTTTTATAAGAGTCATATTTGTACTTTAAAAGGCTTATATTGTCTTTAAAAGGCATAAGAGGATAAGATGAAACCTTATTGGCCCCTATTAGGAAATAATATACAAGTATCTGCAGCAGCAACATTTTATATTAACATTTAAAACAGGGAACAGAATATAAATTAAGGCCTTAAGAACAGTTGAAACAAGCATAGCAATATACATAATTGACAATAAAATAGATAAAAATATGTTCCTACGACTATTTTCTACATCCATATTCGGTAAAATGGTTCATATACATATATAATAGCATTACATATCAACTACATCTCAAACAGTTAGGTGATTTTTTTTATTTGAGACAATCTTTTACTATTTTTTAAACAAATATGTGAATCGTTCTCTGGTTCCAGCTTCTCAGATGTGAGGATTTGCAACTTTTTTTTTTTTGTTTTATATCTTTAAATTAAATCTTTGGGCTTTGGCCTGGTGATCGGAGAAAACAGGACATTTGAAGGTGTTAACTCTAAAATCATGAAGATAATCTTTATTTGCAGCCTTAATGTCAAACACAGTGTTGTTAAAATATAAAGGATAACATAAATGCAATATTAATAACATAAATCCTCTGTCTGTTCAGATTTAAAGACAACTGGTATGTGCATTGAAGTGTGAAGTGTAGATACAACAGAATAAAAAAGAGCAGAGGAAGATTCATGCCACATTCATTCTTGCCAGCGATACTAACGGTCTGCACATGAAATATCTTTTGTCTTCACATTAATCGAGTCTACCGATGGCCTCTCCCTCCTGTTCCCTCTCTTTCTCTTCGTCTTCTTCTTCTTCTCCTCCCAGGCCGGTGTTTGACATTTCAGCTGTGGCAGGTACAGAATTTTAAGTCTCCAGACAGAGCGGTTAACTTGCTCTCGCTACATGTCTCATGGATCCTCTATCACCGTCTGACTTGAACAAGCTTTTCTCTGATGTTTAAGCCCACTAAAGACTGTGTTTCTGTATGTTCACTGTACTGTGGAATCACAATCAAATCTGCAAAATAGGCCAAAACACAAAATGCAAGATGTGCAACATAATTTGAGACAACGCTCACTCTGTGCTGTCATGTAATGCACTTACTGGTGCGAGCAGGACAAAGATAGATCTCCTCTCAGCTAAGAAAGAGGAATGAGTGCAGCCGTAAAGCTCTGTGCAGCATCAGCTGTAATGCTCTCTGTCAGTGACGCTCTGTTACATGTTCAGCTCGAAATTGGATGTGAACTAGTCACTTCAGATTATAGTTGCACTACTCTGTGTAAAAGGGAAGCAATCACCTCTTGGCAGCAGTATTAAAATCTGCTTGTAAAATTGTCAAACCTTCATCTCCCCAAACAGAGCATCGCCTCTTCTCAAGAGTTTCTCACCCAGCGACAAATAATAATTCAGCCGTTAACTTTTCCTGACAAACACCAGCTTTTCAATCAGCTAATGCAACACATTGCTGCTTCATGTTTTGTTTTTGTTTTTTTTAAGCACTGGCACACAAATCATAGTAATCCCAGTGAGAGATATTTTTCTTCTTCTTGTGCGTCTGCAGAGCCGTGAGAAATTAGATGGTTTACTTTCTGGTGAGCTTTCAATGCAGCTCCCAACGATTTGGAGGCTGTCAGGTCTCAGTAATGTTGATGCATGCCTTACTTAAATTCATACCATATTATACTCTGCATTTAGTCATCAGGTTATTGTTCAGCATCTGAATACAGTTCGACTTTCTGAGGTGTTGCTGAAGGTACAAGATGTCAGTCCTATTTAAAACAGTCGTCTTCCTTTTATTCCAGGATTCACTTTGTTACAGAAGGAAAATTTATCAAAAACTTTATATATAGATGTGGAAGATGTAAGCACTCATATTACTCAGATTAAAAAAATGAGTATCACAATGTAAAAACACATTTACAAGTACAGAGTATTCTCTTCAAAATACACCTAAGAATAAAACATAAAAATACTTTTATGTCACTGGATTATTATGGTTTGCCATTTTTGACACAAATTGCTGCAATCAGGTGCTAATGGTTTCTAAACACCTTAAAGATTCCCTGTAGAGTTTCAAACAAACCAGGACTGTCAATATTAATATTAACTGTGGATAGTAACATGCTAACGCACATTAGTTTTAATGCCATTAATTTCTTTATTGCATAAACACAACTTGTGATTTTTAGGTTGTAGTGGGCTCAGTTTTAAAGCTAGAGTGGAAATACTGGCATCATATGAAAGGAACTGACAGTGGACACCAGGACAAACCAGGTCATACTAGCTCATCGAGAAGGAGGCTAAATAACACTCCAAATTTACGCAGAAGTTGGGCAAAGGAAAAACTGTCATGGCCATTTTCAAAGGGCTCCCTTGACCTCTGACCTCCAGATGTGTGAATGTAAATGGGTTCTCTGGGTCCCCACCAGTCTCTCCTTTACAGACATGCCCACTTTATGATAATCACATGCAGTGTGGATCAAGTCATAATCAAGTCAGCACACTGACACACTGACAGCTGTTGTTGCCTGTTGGCTGCAGTTTACCATGTTATGATTTGAGCATATTTTTCAGATTTTTTTTCTGGACAATATCTGACATTGTTTTGTGCTGATAATTGATTTCCAATATAATCATATACATTCATTTGCATGAAAACAGTATATTTGTCCAGTCCACAAGAGTATTAAATATCTTTAATGTACATTTTGAGTACGTAAAAAATGTGCAGTTAATTTGCAATTATATATGCTGAATTATTGACAATCGTGCGATTTACTGCATTTAAATATTTTAAATTATTGTTAGCCCTATAAAAAAAAATCATGTTTGCATTCAGTGTTGCTCACCACAATGCACTGTGTTTAACAAACATGCCGAATGCATTTACTTGCTATGAAAATACAACGTTTGAGACCTGCATTGTTCACATCCACGTATAATAGTCTTATTATTTCCTCTCCTGCTGTATTAGTGCGTATTTTGTTACAATTCGGTCACCTGTAGACCAGTGGTATAGTGTGACACCATTGGCAGAAATCACATCACTCATGTGTAAGAGACAAACAAAACGAGGGCCCACTCATGAAAAACTTTGAACTGAATTTGGGTTTGAAATGTGATATATAGACTTGGATGGATGGATAGATGGATAAATGGATAGATTGTGCTTATGTGCATGAATATCTATACTTTATCTACGCTGTGTATTCGACCTAGAAACTAAATCTATGAGATGTGACATTGTGTCATTGTGTCAAATTAGACGAGTGTTCCACATTCAACGAAGAATAATCACTTCATTATTCCGTCTGTCACGTCTGTGATTTGTGTGCAGCATCGTTTACCGTCTTCATAATGTGCTGTGATGAACATGAAAATGTAAAATCACGGCAGCGTGTCGCTGTAAGCCTCCTGTAAAAACCAGGAGCAGCACCGCATTGTCGGAGCGAGAGGCTTTTGCATATTAAGGTCGTAACACATTTCTTTGCGAGCAGCCATAAATCTCCTTTACTGTAAGAGAGGGGACCCGGTGTGGCTTAAGAGCAGCTTGAACAGTCAGGGAGAGCTTAATAGCGCCGTGGTTATTGGACTTTTGCTTGGGATTACTCCCTATTGTGAAGCTCTCTAAGGTGTTAGAGAGAAGCCTGCTCTAAATTATTCAACAGTACAAGTGAGATTAATTGATTATTGAGCTTTAGATCAATGATAATCAGTAGTTCTGTGTGTAATTCTGGATCTTAGGTCTTTGTCTTGATCTCTGTCCCTGGAGAAATCTCTTTAAGTTGGTCCTCATCTGTTTTGCTAATCCTTGGTTTTTACTCCCCTGGTCTTGGACAGGCATCTCATTAATATGTTGAATAGGCTGCACAGCTTTCAGAGTCCCTCACTTACCTCAGTGTGTTTTAGTCCCTTTGAAGGTTTTTTTTTTTTTTTGAGTCATAAAAATGGCTCTCTTTTACCGAACCTATTCAAGCTCCTGCTCACCTTCTCTGACCTCCCATCACTTGTGTTTTCTGCCAAATAAATCTTCATAAATGGTTAATGATTGTTGTGCTGGGAGACAGTGTTGTTGCTGTGGCTGGTGAGGAAAACATGGCGCTAACACATACCGGGGTTGACGCTTTGATTGTCTTTGAGGGCAAAGACTTTAAGGTGTTGCGTTGTAAAGCTTGTTCCTTATGTTGCTGACTAAAATTGGTTAAGACAAACCTCTCAATCTGCATGAGGCTTCATTTCCAAGACCTTTTATACTCAGTTTGAATAAAACATATATCAGAGTCTTTGCTTTTAGCAAAACAAATGCTGTTTACTCCTGTGAAGTGTGTTAAGTTCTTGGCTTGGGTCATGGATAATGATGGGATTCTTTTACTGGAGGCTGTTCGTCAGCACTTTAATAACTGGAGCTAATAGGCTTATAAACCATGAAGTCTAGCTTTCCTTTTATCAAGATATTGTTCTGGGAACTGCAGAAAACTGTTGCATGGATGATTCAATTTTACCGCACCGACGTGAAAAACATTCCCAACTGGCAGATCCAGTACAACAGTTTGTCTGCAGGTCTGAATTAGAGCTGCAACTAACAATTATTTTCATTTCTGATTATTCTGTCAATTTGTTTTTTAGTCAACCGAGTAACGCCCACCATCATTTCCTGAAGCCCAGGGGGATCCAAAACCCAACATATTCAACAGAGCCTGATAGAAATGAGCGAAAAGCAGAAAAGGTTTGCTTGTGTGAAGCTGTAAGTGGAGCCGCACTAGTGTCAGTCGGTGCACAGATTTGGTCCAGATTGAAATATCACGACCGCTACTGGATGGATTTCCCTGATATTTGTTACAGACATTCATGGTCCCCTTCAGAATGATGACTTTTATCTAGCGCCATCATCCAGTCATAATACTTTGGTTTGTGACCAAAATACATGCAAAACTAATGCCATCCCTATCAGCCTTATATGTTCGTCATATGCACCTTGTGTTAAGTGAAAATGTTAGCATGCTAACACACAAGTAAGACGGTGACTATATAATAGCATTTGATGTAGTGCTCCCCTCTTGGGGAATAAGCCGTCAATAAGGCTTCACCACCCATCTCTGTCCTGGTCCTTTCTCTCCATCTGGGTCCAGATGTAGCCCGTTCTTTTGGCGTTCCTCTTTTCTTTTTCCAGGGTAAAGCTTGCCTGGTAATGTTTGTTGTAGGCTTATGGAGTGTGTGATTTATCCATTTCCAGCGTCTTTTTGGGATTTCTTCATCTGCAGGAAGTTGGCACGTTCTCTGCCAAAGCTTGTCGGCGTCTATGGTGTCGATGAATGTCTCAGTGGTCATCACAGCTGTTCTCCATGTCTCTGATCCACACAATAACACAGATTTTACATTGGTCTTAAATTATAACAAAGTGCTGCACAATTAATCAAATATTAATCACAATTGTGGCTTCCTGCAATTAAATGAACGTGATCGACTGCAAAATTGATGTTTCATAGAAAACTGTGCTGCATATCAAACCAAGCGCTTCCCAAACCAACAGCCAGCCACCAGGGTGCGATCGAGCTGTTTTGGCTTTACTTTGGGGAGCTGTCACCCTACAGCGGCAGCCTGTGAAAAACAGTCCTGAATGTTGCTTCATGTAATGAATTCAGGTGAAGAAGAACCTCATTTTTAGTCTTATTTCGATGCAACAATTTGATAATGAGCAGGAACGTAGTGCAATGTGTAAAAGTGACAGCAGTGCTCTGTTTTGAGTAATATTTATATTATTATTTATAATATTGAGTTTTATCTTGCGTCTAGGACAAACACTGTGAATAAGGACCAGTCTTATTTTGATGCAGAATTTATATTTATATTTATATATTAGCAGGAATGTTGCACAACATGACAATGAAAGCAGTGGTCAGTTTATTTAAATGTGAAAGTACAATAAAATGAATATTTTGTCCTTAAAATCAATGCATGAACGAAGCAATGAATTGTGATAAATAATCCTGATCTCCGTATTGATCAAAATAATTATAATCCCTATCATTTAATGGCTAAACTTCCACGTGTTAGCTTTGTCATTGTGAGAGCATGTTAGCATCATGACGTTAGCATTCAGCTCAAAGCACCGCCGTGTCTCTTACAGCCTCAGAGAGACGCTAGCAGGGCTGAAGACTTGCTTAACAAACAACTTGAGCGATTAATCAGTTATCAAAATTGTTTCTGATTAATTCTTGATCAATTGATTTCAACTCTTGAGCTAGAATGTTTCACAGAAATGAGACTGTTTGATGAATAAAGAGTCTGATTGTCTTTTTTGGTTTGGATGTTGCAGATTTTGTAACTTGAGGTTTAAATGAAATGAAGCTGTAATTTTTGGGCACTTTAGTGATCAGACAGTCTGACAAACTTCAATGCATCAGTTCACTCTAATACGACTCCTGTTGCTTTTAAGCCACTTTATTGTGAAAGTTTAGAGTAGAAATAACAAGAATAGTACATACAGTACTGGAGAGGCACGCTGATTTGGACACATATTGTTCACTGCAATGAAACCCAGATAAGTGGTAAAATCAATGCTGTTATTGAGCTTTACGGTAATAAATGGAGAATGAAAAACCACATAAGGCCATTATTTAACCAGTATGCGGTACTTCACATTTGGTTTCTCGTTCAGTGCAGCAGGAGAGGCTTTTTAATATTCCTTTTGTTATTGTTGTTGCAGCTTTTTCCTGTCGGAGTCAATTAAAATTCAAACCTGCCATTCACAGCGTCTGCGTTTCACCCCCCCCCCCCCCCCCCCCCCCACACACACACACACACACACACACACACACACACACACACACACACACCCGAAAGAAGAAAAAATAAATATAAATGGGGTTGTTGTTGACAGGTGACAGGTGGATTGTGGGAAGGTTGCTGGTTGACAGGTGACCTGTTTCCATGACACCACAGCACCTACTCATTACCAGCCTACCCAACTGAGCCTGCATACATGATGTTTGGTGCTTACACAGGCTGTGTATGTAAACCCCCCCCACCATGATTCATTACAATCTTGTTTTTTGTGTTTATAATTATCAAAATAGAGGCTGTTTATTGCATTTTAGACATCTGAAAGCATGATCAAGGCCCTGTCTCTTCCACAGCTGCTGGTTGATATTTTGGCATTCACGTTCCATGGGTGATGATTTCAAATGACTTTGGTGATACTCTGACTTTTCCTCTCTCGCCACCATGGGGTTGACGTTTATGGGTTTAAGCAAAGTGTTTTGACAACTATTGGATGGACAGCCATGAAATTAGGTTCCCCAGTGGATTCGCTGTAATGACTTTATTGATTGCTTCAGCTTTTAATCTAGCGCCATCATCAGGTCAAAATTTCCATTTGATGAATACTTTTGTTTATAACCAAATACCTGCAGAACACCATACACTGTGCACTGTGTATTTAGTGCTATGTTACTCCTGTTTTTCTTTGCCCTCTCCTGGTTTCTTCCTGGGGTCACAGTTCTCCTGATTTATGGCAATTTTTCCACACCTTTTTTAATTTTTGTTATCTCAGTATGTTTCTGGCACTCTGTATAAGACCTCTTTTGCGACACCATTTGAGCTGCGCTCGCAGCACATCACATGAAAGCCGTCCTGGTGCAAGCTATTGGAAATAACAGGTTTCAGATTGCAGTGGTGCCATTGCGGCATTGTGTCCAAAGGGCCTTCAGTGAGTGAGCGAAGGAGAGAGAAATGGAGAGCACTAAGAAAAAGAAATACTCAAGCAGCAAAACATAAATGAATGAATGAATATTAGTCTAGTTTATACCAGAGATTCATGCACGTTCACGCCAGAGGAGCAAATTATTCAGTTTTCTTTCCTGCTGATTAAAACGAATTTTAATGAAGGCCTATTTAACAAAAAAATGCTCTTGCAGTGTTATTATTATTTTGTTATTTTCATTATTTAATACTCAACAGAGTGCAGGAAACTAACATTTTTCTGACAGAGGACCCCCAGACCTTCAGCTTTCCTCCCTATTTTTAAGGTCCCAAGGCTGGCAAGTATGGTTAGATTGCCAACAAGCCAAACAAAGATGGTGAACATTAAACCTGCTAAACATTAGCATGTTAGCATTGTTACTGTGGTCGTGCCGATGTTAGGATTTACAGTAGCTCAGATGGCTGTAGACTCTTCATTTACATTTCTATTTAATCTAATTAGATGTTGTTTTTGTTCAGTGTGTGGGTGGTCCTCCTGCCTGAAAGAACAGGAAACCTTTTTTTTTTAAATCATTAATTTGGGTTTTACTGGAGAGATTAAGTGTCCCACGTTGGTCTGAATGAGGAGGCTTTCTCACCCAGACAATCAGAGAATTTAGGGCAGACACAGAGTACTGGCACAAAACATGAGCTACTGCTAACTAAAAATACTGAAATCAGTTGAAGTAGGAATCCACTCATTGTACATCAGCGAGGATTAACGCGTCAGCTAAATGCCCTGAAATGTAACAGAAAATATGCTTAGTGTGTGGCACACTTTGATTCACTTCTGAGCTCTGGTTGACTAATCTGGCTTTGTCTTTTAAAATGAGAAACGAGGTTATATAATCAGTTTGAAACATCTGCCCAGTTGTTTCAGACGAAATTTGCTTTGAAGTTTCAGCCAGAGTGTGACTGAGACAGCGAACTTAAATCTGTGGGCGGTAATTGTGTGGAATCAACTATCAGTGCGGCCAGACTGCTTCTGACTTTGACTCACTTTTGAGGCATTCGAGTGCAATCAGTTGAACTCAATTAAAAGAATAAATGGAAACGATATTACAACATCATAGACATTATTTTTTTTTTTTCTGTGGTGAAAATATTATCTTACTCTCCTCGGGGCTATAGAAAATTAGGAACGTATTATTTTTTAGGCCAAATTTTTTCAAAGAATTTCACACGTTGGATCTTTTCATCAAAGGTAGTGGCACCTGGCAGCCTATTTTCAGGATAAGCACAGAGTTAATTATGATTTATTATCAAAGCCATATGCTGCACTGTAATAAATTTAATCTAACGCTGAATGGCTGTGATTTATGAACTATAACAACGCAATCTAAGAGGTAAGAGGTAAGTTATAATCATGCAAGTATTTTGACCCGGGACATAGAGGTAGAAGCATTGCTTGTAAAACGGACAGCTCAGACACGTTCGCCTTAGACCCAAAGAAGTCTTTGCCTCAAACTCACTGGGGTGCTGTGAAATTAATGAGGGAAAACTACTGGGGAGGTGGGGGGCATAAAAGCATCAGACGCCTTCTTCTACACTGAGAGAATTATTAAAGTGCTGGTTGCCAGGCGGAGATGAGGAGATCAGTGGAAACCCCTCGCCGTGAGCTCTGCGTGTCAGGAGAGGGGAAGGGTTGCTGTGAGGGTGCAGGACGGAGGCAGAGGAGACGGGAAAATATGTTGTTTTTTGGCTTTCGCCATTTAACACCATCTGGTCGGTCATTTGGGTGTTTGTGGGTTTTTTTTAAACGCAACGGGACGAGTGTTGTGAGCGTGGAGCAAGTTAGGATGATGCATGTTCTCCACATTCGGAGTGTCAGTGAACACAGCAGCTGGGATCATGCTAACAGCACAGAGACTCCTCAGGAGGGTAACATGTCAAGAAACAAGACGTAGCAGCTCTCCACCTTCTCCCTCCTCACAGATTTAACAATTTACAGGATTATAGAAAGCCAAGAGTATCTCCTGTATCATCTTATTTGATAGTATTCGCATCGGCCAGTGTCTGAGCATAGTAAGCCGATTATCAAGCGGGTGCATCAATGAGCAGCGCGCTTAGTGTAGAACAGGTGTGACTCCGCCCCCTTGTGTCAATCAAACTGCCGTTTTACCAGCAGACCTCAGCAGTGTTTCCAGCTTAGGGAGTTTTCAGACCCCTCTAGCGATTCTTTTACAAGAAAAGCGACTAGCGACAAATCTAGCGACTTTTTCTGGTGATACTGGAGACTTTTGGAGACTGATGTGAAAGCAGGTATCGTTCTCAACGAGCAGCGGGTGCTGCCGTGGACCCCTCCCCCACCCCAGATCACTGGCAGGCCCAGTCCTCGTGGTGCAGCAGTCCCTCCTAGCTGCAGTAACAGCAGGACATGTTCATCCCTCCGCGTCCACACTGCAAATGAATCACACATGCACGAAGCTGCCGCTGGCTGGATGTAAATGTAAAGTTTACTTTGCCTTAAATAAATCACTGCATTAAAATCTGCACTGCATTTCACTCACAGCCTCAGTCACTTACTCACCTCGTCCACTGTGTTTGGAGAGACAGACCGTAGGTGTTGAGTTGAGAAATGTTGTTATTGTAAAGTTATTATTAAGCTGTTATATTGTTTCAGATGGAGAAAAAAAAAAGGAAGATCACCCAAACACATCGGCCCAAAAAAATTGGCATCATACTGTGTATCAGCCATCGGCTGTCCTGATTCTGTAAAAACGGCCATAAAAGCATCGGCCATAAAAAAAAAAACATATCGGTCGACAATAAATGAATATGATGTATGTAGTAGTTTATGGACGATGTTGTTTTAATTTTAGTAAACAATCACACAACATCAGTTGGGCCATTATGGCATCATCACATCAGAATCAGCGTTCTCTAATATCAATGGATTTGTTAATTATATTAGTGTCACATGAAATTAGACAATTATGTTTAATCCATGCTTTCTTTATGCACGACAGACTTATGATCATGATTAGGTGAGATGCTTAATAAAATCCAGACCAGATTGTCAAGTAATTATTCAAGTAATCAGCCTGAAATTTCAGTTTAGTTTTACTTTGGTTTCCATCCCGCCTAGTCAACACAGAAGCTACGATGTGTTAAAGCTTCAAGAGGCAACATTTTTTTGGCATCATTGGGCAAAAATTGCATAATAACCTTTCAGCATATTTTAGCACCTCCTCATGGCTCGGTTGTCAGGCCGTGGCAGGAGAGTTGACCAATCACAGGTCATTTTAGAGAGAGCCTTCCTATTGGCTGTGGTCCGGCTGGTGGGCGGTGCTTGGTATTTCCTCAACAGATCTCAACATCGCTGCTGGGTCACAAACTTTCTCATTTTACAGCTAAACAGTGACTACAAGATGAGGAGAGAAATAGTCATTACAGTAACAGAATATTGATTCATATTTGATCAGCACTGCCTAGTTTGATCAGAGTTCGCAAGTGATTGACAGCTGCTCAGAGATGGCAGGTCTCCAGATCAGCTCTGATTGGTTGTTTTCCTCCGGTCTGAGATCTTGCAGATGCCATTAGGAGCAACGGAGAGTACAGAAGCAGGTGATTCAGTTCAGGTTATCTGTTTCATGTACTACTGTCAGAAAATAGCGACCGTTTTATAAAAATAACTTTTTTTAATCATATTTGCTCCAATCTTGCCTGCTTCAGCTTTAACCCAACCTGTTTTTTATTACAGTACTTGAGAAATATGTTGATTATGGCTGCGAGCCAGTTCAAGCAGCCGCCGCTCCACTTGCATGGCATATACTCCTCTAACTGCATCGTGTATCCAAGACGTCCATTTAGTCGTGACGCTGTAATTGAGCCGTCAGTGCTCTGCGGCTGTTCATAGAGCATCTGAAAAGGCCCACGTCCACCTCAGCATCAAGCATTATAAAAACATGCTGTGCATATTATACTTTCACATAGTCTATTCCACGTGAGTTGGCTGAATTAGAGTTGCTATTCCTGTAAATCTACAACAATGTGTGCAGTTGTGTCACTCTTATCTGTGGATGCAGTGCGGTAGCTGGCTCGCTATGTAGGAGGTGTGTGTGTGTTCATTTAGGCTGCTTGAAGATGTCTTCAGTGCATTTTAATGAATGATTTTAAATTTTATGATCATTATGATTAATGGGGTTCAGGCTCAGTTTATATGCTGGTTTGTGAGCTGGATTAAATAATGCAGACGTTAATGATAAATGAAGCACTTTCAGAGCGTAGGCAGGCAGGCAGTGGTAACTAAGTACATTTACTCAGGTACTATACTTAGGGGAAATTCTAAGGTACTTGTACTTTCTTTTCATGGCACTTCCTACTACGAAATTATATACTTTTTATTGCACTATGATTATTTCACAGCTTTAGTTACTAGTTACTTTACAAATTGAGATTTTTACATACATAACTAATGCAGAGATTATAAATGATCATGTTTAGTTAAGTTGATTGTTTCTAAACTCCTGCATCACAAATGAGGTGGAAGATTTGCTGCTTTTCCTTGGTTGGACAACACAAGCATTGTTTGCTAGTTAGTAATTGTGACGACATTTCTCAGTGTTTTCAAACTATCTTCCTCCACCACTGCAGGCAGGTCATTTAATCCGAAACATCAGACAAACTTTAGGAAGAAAGTAGAATTACCACAATCTGGACTTTGGTCAGACTCAATACCGTAGCCATTATGAATCTGCCACTTTCCACTTTTGCAGCATTTCCTGCGGGTTAATGAGGCATATTTTACTGTTACACCCCCCATTTTTAGCTGACATTGCAGTTGTATGTTGCCCTGAACTATCAGTCATATGCCAGCTCACTAAAAAGTCATTAAAGCTGATTATCATGACATTTGCCATCTCAAACAGGCAGACATTGTGCTCCACAAGCTAAGTGAGATCTCACATTAGAAAAGGCTGAGTAGCGATGACAGTGTAGATGAATAGATTTATCATCATCAGCGGCGGCATGCTTTGATGCTCTCACTTTATTTCTGGGACACTTCAGGAAAGGTTAAGAATACCGTATGGTATCTTCATCGTGTGATGGTTTTGTCAGCACAGACTTCTCAGTCCTCTCCACCCTGGTCTCCGTCACCACTAAAATGGTGTTCAGATTGGCTCCGGTGGCAAGAAGCTTACTGTACCCGGGATTAGCCATTCAGCGAGTACTTCATTTTGCAAAATCCTCTGTGCAAAGTGTCAAAGCAGTGTCACGACTGTTGGCTGTTTCCTGGGATATCAGCGTCCATACGGGGGGGGTTCAGATCCTTTCTGTCCCTCTTCACCAGCCCTCTGTCCTCCGCTCTCTCGCTCTGCGCATATTGACATCTGCTTTAGGAGGACAACGAGGCCATTAACTCGGGGGAGAGGGGGAGTCAGGGAACAGAGGGTCAGAACAGAGAGAGGGGTGAGCAGAGTGGGAGGGGAGGAAGAAGGCGAGAGTTGAAAGGGTCAGATAGAAATTGTGGATAGAGGTGGTACAACACAGGAGTAGAGATTGAGCGTGAACGGGAAATAGAGCATAAAGGGTCATCGGAGAGAGAAAACGTGAAAATAGCTAAGAATATTGAACCATAAAGAAAGAGATTCCCGAGGGACTAAAATCCAATATCATCACACCCTAAAGGACTACGGTACAGAGCACTAGTCCCCTAGAAAAGAGACAGTTACATATCTGAAGATAAAGCAGAGAAAGCAATTGAACAAATGGCCTTTAGGGATTGTTTTTTCTTGAATAAAGACAATATAAGACAAACTGAGGGGAAGGGAGTGATTTCACAATTTTGAATAAAAATATTGAAATGATTGTCCATAAACTTAACCACTCATAAAAAATGGTCTGTGGTCTGGACAAAGAAAACACTTGAACAGAAATGAACAACTGCAGGTCCTCCAGGCTGTAAACATCCTCTAGAGCTAACATCCAGTCCTGTGCTGCACAAACACTCTTCAAAACCTGTTCGTCCTTACTGCTTTACCTTTACTGGAGATGCTTAATTACTGGCCTAACTTACTGACCACAATATCAAAACATGAAACTTTATACCCCATTTACATCCATGTACTCTCATCACAAACCACACCAGAATAAAAATAGAATCCTTGTTTGTGTAGATTTAACAGGGTATTTGGTTCAATCCAGCGTAACGAGGGAGGCTAAGTCCATATTTTTTGTCAGGCACAGTTAAAAATAAATATGACCGCACGTTTTGTCAATCCCGTTTACACACGACTCTGAAACAGGTTTGATTTTCTGCGTTTATTGCATCCGTCAAAAGAAAAAAAGAGGGTTGTTTGACCACTCAGAGCCAAAATGGCATGATAAACATTCACTTCATCTCCAGGACAAAGCTCTTCATGATGAGTAAATAAGAGAAACCAGGGATACAGAATTGATTGCAGTGGAACAGCTTGAAATTGGGGATGATCGCAAAACAAAGGATGATACCAAAGATTAGACAGTCGTGATTGTGCTTTAGGCAGCTAAACAATAGCTTCTTGCTCATTTCAATCATTCGTGAGCCTTGTTTGGGATTATTGCTATCCATTGCATCTGCATAATTTATTCAGTTATCTCTCATACTGCGAATTTTTGAACAAATAGAATAATAAAATGCATCTGTATCTATGCATAACATTTTTTACTGGATAATGGATTAAAAAAAACAAAAAATATGGACTTGAAGTGCAAAGACCTTTAGGGATACAGTACAGTGTAAACTGAATGTAACTTAATATGTAAATTTAAAGTACTGCTGTATGCTGATGATGCTCTCAGTACTTCCCAACTTCTTTACGTTGTATGCTACTCAGCCCAGAGCCAACTGTTTTTTACTACTAAAGATGTAAATCTTTATAAATTGGTCACATTTAATTTTATTTGTCATTTAAGTAGTGCATTTTTCAGGGTGGGGGTTTAAATTCAGCCAAAGATTAACACTCAGTTGGTGGTCTAGTGAGTATTTACAGCAGCAGGATGGTGTATGTGGGATCAAAAAAATAAACAGTGCCCATGTGCGATGTAATGAAAGGGAAAATGGAGGTCTATTGTGACACATATGAATAAGATATATCTGTTGATACTGTATCTATGGCCCTGTATTAACATGCGTCCTCAGCGAACGGATCACAAGTGGATGCTCTAAGTACAGGTGTGAACGCACTCAAGACACATTAAGGATGGACTGAGAGTGGATCTTTCAGACCACATTCAGAGGTGGTCTGGGCCACATATGACCACATTCATTCAGCAGTGTGTACTCGAATGTATCCTGGGCCACCTGAAGGACCACCTGCTCTGACATGCCGCTGGGATCCTCACGTCTCCGAGCTCCTCAGGTGAACAGAGAGGCGAGCGCTTGTCTGCCTCGCAGCATGGAAATGGTCTCTTTGCTCTACTGTATTCTTTAATAAAATATACCTTATCTATAGGCTACATATCTACAGACTATCACGGGACTGCTTGTACAATAACCTTGTGTTTTGATGTTAATAAAATGTTAATAAAATGCACCCAAATATGTAGGATAATACTACTGACATTCCTGTAGTATTACGTCACAACATCTGCTGTATTGTACATGCATATACTACATGTGTATTTGCATGTAGGAAGGAAAGGGAGACTGGATCACAAGTGGCCGCTCAAGACGCATGCAGAGATGCACTCTAATGCCAGGTGTGAACAAATGTACTTAAAATTGTCCACTTGTGATCCGATCATTGACGACTCATGTTAATACCAGGTCTGGACGGGGACTTAAAGTGTCAATCCGTAAGATTTCAGTGCTGGTAGATGTAGCGACACCTTATTTACTGGTTGAAACAGCAAATGTGGTTGAACACTACTGGTCCTCGAATACTGCGTGCAGCAAAACAAACTACTGTTATTTTAATAAAGAAGTCAGGAGATAATTGGCCTTTTACCACCATTCTATGAGCAAACGTGATCTGATTTTATGCTGCAAACAGCATGAGTCTGCAAACAGCATAAGTGAAAGTATACTCGCTGAGAAGTCGGTGTGTAGCCTGTCGCATGCAGCTCTTCATCTAACGGCTCACTGTGGCTGCTGCTGCTTGTTTCATTAACTCTCTGCAATGTTTCAAACGGATCCGCTGTCAGAAAATGTCCGTTGTCTTGTTTTTCTAGATGCATTTTTGATTAACGATAGCAGTCAGTGTCAAGCTCACTGACAACCCTATTGCATTTCCTCTGACTACCTCCTAACAAAAGTCTACTCATGTTTTTCCAGTTAAGTGCTTTTAATGTAAAAGTACAGCAGTAGCTAAGGTTTGATGTACATTAGCAGTAACTTTATACAGCATTTTTTTCCAGGAATGTCATCACAGACACCCAGGTTGTAATATTGCTAATTAGGGGTGACACCAAATACTCGACCAGTCGACGGTTCAATCTAAAGAGTCCGATTCAGCAGCAAATCTCAGTCGACGCATCGCCTTGGCGGAGAAATGTCATTATGAAACAATGGTCCATTCCAGTTGTGTTATATGGGGGTGCTGACTGTCTTTACACAGAATTGCTTGGTTTCTCCTAGAGCTGTACCAGGTACCATTCTTTGGGCTTCAAAGCTTCGCTGAGAAATATTCAAAGTTATTCAAAGCTTCGCGGCGCAGCAGGCTGATAGATTCTTCTATCTGTCTTCATCTCCTCCGTTTCAGTACTCGATGCTGCTGCTGCAACGCTGTACATACATGCACCTCTACACACAAAAAAATAGTGATATCCATCTGAGAATATCTAAAAATAATAAATGTTGATTATGAATAATGAATAATGTTGTGGGATTATTCTATATTTCATGGTCTGTTTTGGGAGTTAAACATTATTACGTACTTGTATATTTAGAAATAACAAAACAAAGCATTAAAATACTGATTTGGAGGTTGATTACCATGGCAACGATCGAAACTTCGAAGCATTTGGGTCAGCCCCAGTTTCCCAGTAAGTCATGATAGACACTATAGCCTATTTTGGCATGAATATCAGCCCATAAATAATACTGTTAATAAAAATTTGAAAAGATCTCGCATCCTTTCAATCAGTCTCCTTAGCTTGCATGAATAAATCACCATCTAGATTAAGTTGCTCTATCCAAATATTGGCAATAGCCTCTGAAAGGCTATTGAAATTAACAACAAAATAAGGCTTCTATTAAGGCTTTTATCAATCAGACCACTCATTTAGGTGCATAGCACTTTCAGAGCGATAAATATGTTTTGAATTTATGAACGATTTGCGTCACCATGGTTTCCCTTCTGTCTGTGGATTCCTACAATGGGGGAAAATGAAATTAGGACCTAAATTTCTATTTACAACCAGGAAACCGTGTCTGACCCTCCTTTTCAGTACTTTGGACGCTGTTTTTTTTTCTGTAACATTTTTCTGAAACGACAACTAAGCAATGGTCACATGTATCACAGGCAATAATTTATTTATTTATTATTATTATTATTATTATTATTATTATTATTATTATTATTATTTTATCAATTTTTCTAAAGATAAATAAAGCTTGAATAGAGGGGGATCCATGTGGAAAAAAGAGGGTAAAAAAAAGATCATTCAACAATGAGTTGATGATAGACAAGACTTGACCAATCAGAATCCACTTTGTAAATTTTTTGCCGGGGACATATGTAGGACTACAAGAGTCCTGTAAATAGTATTAGAGCATTTAATTGATTAATGGGTAAATACATTCTGTTTGAAAATGCAGTTTAAAAAGAGACAAATAACTGGATTCACAAATTGAATTAAGAAAATAGGTTTTAATCAGGCATTTAAAAGTTCAACTTCTTTTCCCATTTTAATGCAAATTAGCCACATGGGATGTAGCAGGCTCTCTGATTGGCTGTCAGCTGGTATCTCTTTCAATGGCGCTGGTCTTCTACAGACTCACCATGAGACTCACGGGGAGGTGGGATGGAGAGGAATGGATGCAGATGTCTCTGAATCCCACCTGAATCTGGTGCCTCTGCGTTGTGTGTTGCTCCTGTCATGACTTTCATGTTGAATTATTGCTGATTTCTTTCAAATAATTAGATGGTAAATTTATATTAAATGTACATTCAAAATTATGAGGAAACTCAACATTCAAGAAATAAGTCTTGAATCTTGTTATGATTACAGGATGTCATCATTAAAAGTGTTGCATTGACAAGAACATAGTGACAAATGTGTGTATTTCAACAAAGAGAAAAAGAAGTAACTTTTGTGTTTTTAAACCATCTTTGAGGCCATTCGAGTTTTCAGAGTTTATGTGATGCACCTGAATGCACCATCAGTCTGAGCCCACACGCCTCAGCGTACAAAGCAAACGTTAAGATAGCGCAACTGTGGATGGCCGCAGCCATGATACTGTGATGGAGAGTTTTCAAAGACACACCAAAACGTCTTATCTCTCTGTGCAGGATTCCAGGAGACATCTGCATCCATACCCGTGCTTCCCACTGAGTCTCACAGTGAGTCGGCATAGATGCCAGGTGACGGCCCATCAGAGAGCCTGCTATATCCCGTGTGGCTAATTTGCATTGATTCAGCTTGTTTTATTCGTGGAGAACAATAAGGGTCTTGGAAAAGCTAAATGCAGAGGCTAAAAGGAGAAGCTAAATGACTCAGCAAATTTAATAACTAACACATTTAATAAACGCAGAAAACGAAAACATAATCCAAATGAGAACAGAAGTTTTAAATGCCTGATTAAAAACCTCACTGCAAATATAGAAATATTGCAATACTTTCATCAGTGGCCCGGAGGCTTTTTACCTCCTCTGGAGATAGATAGTGACTTAACAGTATTTTATTTACTGTAAATGAAAATCTTCAAGATTGCCTCTTTAATTCAATATGTAATACTTGCTAATAGGATCAAATCAAATTGGTTTTGGTCTTTTCATATTAATAGAATGGGAGAAAAAGAAAGAAAGAAATCACCGGCTTTATCGTCTATAGTCATTGAGCAGTACAGTCATAAATGAGCACTGACAGTTTTATAGTGTTCCAGAGGAAACATGATCCCAGGAAAAGTAGAGGTCAATCTATTGTATGTACAAATATATTTACTGTGAGAAAAAACAGACTTGAAATACTTTGAGATTGACAGAGTTCAGTGCAGCAGTAGATACAGTTTGTATTGAAAAAGGTCAGAAGAACTTTATGTATAATATCATGTAAATTTGGGCAAAACAGCAAACTGCTCCTCCAGTAGTATCATTCATTTAACATACCTGTAACAGGTAAGGACTATTTTTTCTAGCTGTGTTGATTGGTACATTGTTTGCACCTCTTGATCCCTGTATAAATAGCATGCGTTGTTCAGAGTCTGAAATACCAATTTTCACCCTTCAAGGATGTGTATAAACACAATCTCTGTTTGGAAAAAGTAAAAATAGTTTCCAATTAAGTTTCACTAAGTGTTTTTCAAAATGACCCCATAAAATTGTGTGTGGAGAAGAAGCAGTTTTTATGAAAGTCTTGGACTCAGGTACTACTTGAAGATTATTTCACCAAATGCTAAACTGCGCACCAGATTCGCCAAGCTAACAGCAAAACCAGTTGAACTCAGAGCCACAATCCTGCTACAGTCAAGAAAGCAATTAATAATAAAGTAAAAACGTAAGCACTCTACTAAAACGAAGGGAGGGAAACAAACTCTAAATCTAACTTGTTCCACAGGTATCCAACAAAATATCTCAAAACAGAAAATTGAATCTAAACAAAACACAGACTCCAAAACCATGAATTTGAGATTTAAAGGGGGATCTTATAATGGAGACAAGCATGGGGCTGTAACCAATGCCACATGACTATTCCACAGAAAGCTGAGCAGAATACAATACCACAACAGTGAAATGTTTTCAAAGCTTTGAAAAACATATTCAGGGATTTGTGACCCTTGCTTCCTGCTACAAAGCTGGAAATAATCTTTTCTCGTGCATTAGCTGCATCACAGCATTAAACTCTCCGCCATATGTTTCCTCATTTTCTAATTAATTAAATTCAAACCAATTTTACCCTGGACTGAAAGCTGATTGGTTAGATGCTATTGGTCTTTCTCAGTTTGCAATTTTAGTCATTAAACTGTAAAATGTGTAAATTTTGGGTCAGTGAAAGATTTATCTTATCATATAATTTAATCAGTTTGGTTCATTGTGCAGCCCTAGTCTAACATATACACATATTTCTACAATTTGCATTATGTTCACTTTTCAGATATAATTTAAAGTCAAAGTAAAGTTCTTCCTACAAGGAAACAGTGTAAAGTAACAAATACAAGAAAATAAATAAAAAACACACTATGTACAACATACAGAATAATAGACTATCTGTGTAAAAGTCTATGCAGGCAGTGGGTAAATGTGTCTGTGAGTGTGCAGCGTGGAGTGTGAGTGATGTGAGCAGTGGCCTGAGGGTAAAAGCTGTCCCTCAGTCTAGAAGTCCTGCATTTCACTCTTGTGTACCTCATGCCAGAGGGCATAAGTGTGCATAACTGTGTTGGGTGTGTGTAGAATCTTTGATGACGCTGTAGGCTCTTCTATGGACTCTACAGTACTAGAAGTCCTGCAGCGATGGTAGCTGCGCCCTAATGATCTTCTCAGCAGTCTTTACCACTCGCTACAGGCATTTGTGGTCCAGGGCAACGCTGTTCCCATACCACGTAATATCAACGCACCTGGTCAAGATGCTTTCTATGATGCAACTGTAGAAGCTGCTGAACATCCTCAGTGACATACCGATTGTCCTTAGGAAGTGCAGCCACTGTGGCAGCAAAGATGGCCACTCTGTGCTAATGCTAAAATCACAATGCTAACACTCTGATGCTAAGCAGCTATAATGTTGTTCACCAGCTTAGTTTTGCATGCTAATATAATTATCACCAAACCATAGACTGTATATAAGAAGTGGACATAGTTACCATGACGTCACCCATTGGTTTGTAGACTGCCATTTTAAAAGCTCGAGTCTGACTTTTTGGCCGTCGCCATCTTGTTTTTTGCAACCAGAAGTGACACAAGAATGAGTAATGATCTGAAAACACACTGTGAAAGGGTCAAAGTTGTAAGAAAAAAACCCAGACAACTCCCAGACCACGACAACGCCCTAAATCAACCCCTGATTTATGGTCTATTTGACTCTAAATGGGACCATAATCTACTAAATGAACATCATGCTGTATTGAAGAAGACTTGAAACTAGTTATTGAGACCATAAACTCATATTTATAATGTTTAGTAAGGTAATAAATCAAGTGAGAAGTAGGCTCATTTTCTCATAAACTTCTGTACAATCAGACTTCTTTTTTACAACCCGAGGAGTCGCCCCCTGCTGGATATTAGGAAGAATGAAAGTTTAAGGCACTTCACTTCTCAGACATTGGCTTCACCCACTGGTTATCCCCAGTCAACACAAAGTACAGCTGAGACTAATGGGAATGTCATTATTCTGCAGGTGTCTGGTCAGAAACCAATTTTATCTGATGATGGTGCTTAATGAAATATTAAAGGACGTTTCAAATAATCTTCTGGGCAACAATGTGTGGACCTTATTTCATGGCAATCCATCCAATAGTTGTAAAGATATTTCACTCAAAACCAAAAATGTCAACCTCATGGTGGTACTAGACGAAAAGTCAGAGGGTCAACAAAATCAGTAGGATTCATGACCTATGGATCGTGAATATCTGTACACAGTTTCATGGCAATCTGTCAAACAGTTATTGAGATATTTCAGTGTAGACGAAAGTGTTGTATTGACTGTCATTGCCTTAGTGCCTCTCAGCTTGCATGGCTAACATGTACTTATACAGTACAGTATAAACAATATGCATGTGTTTGACTTTACCATTTCCTGCCAGTAATTTAGGTTAAAACAAAAACTGAGTCCATAGTTTCAAGTGGAGTCATTGAAGAGAAAGAAAAAGACGGAAGCATATTAAAACCGAGCTTCTTTCTAACCAGATATCATCCAAACAGAAGATGAAGCTTCTCTGCATGAACAAGGGTCTTTTCTTTGAGGGTTAACATCCTCTCCCTGGTTATTATTAGCATTGCATACTGGTGTAAAAGTAAACAAAACTAGACTCGAAGAAAGCAAATTGTCTTTTTTATAAGGCTGGTTGTGGAGGTCACCCCCGATGCTTTGTATTGCCTCCCGGCAGAATTAAGAAACGCCTCAGCAAGCCCACACGGCTGCATTGCTCATTCCCATCATTAAAATAAATTGCTGTGCTCTGTGGTCTGTGTAAAAAGAAAAATGCTACAAAAATGCCCTGTTTTCACCCCGCGGCTCTGCTCTGGATTTTGTCGCTGTGTCGTCCCAGAGGCTCCTCAGCTGCTTCAGAGACACAGGAAGGAACGCAGCGACTTGTCTCGCGGCCTGTTGTTGTATGAAGTAATCAATTAATAACGAACAGTCATTTGCATTTGGCTGCATCGTGCTGGGAGAAGGAAAACACGTATCTGGATGAAGAAAGGGAGGCAAGTCTGCTGTTCATATCTCTAGAGACTGTATCAATTTTAAAACACAACATCTGGCGAAGAAGCTCTTCTTTGGATGAGCAGTGTGTTTACCTGCAGTGCTTAGATGGTACTTTTGTGAAATCACGACAAACTGAAGCTCGGCTCCAGTGGCAATTTCTTTGAGGCAGAATAGGAGAAAGAAAAAGAGATTAAGAGAGAGATAGATGGTTGATATAATGCCCATCCTCCTTCTCTAGGAGAGGAGGAAGACCTGATGTGGTCTGATGAAATGCTCTCCGCAGATTGCATCTGAAGTAACTTGATAAAGGATGGATGTGTGGAGGAGTCCGGGTTCCTCCATGTCAAAGCACAAACTGACCTGGCTGAAAAGAACAGATGGTACTGCACTGATCCTACTCTTTAGCACACTAATAACAATATAACTTTATTTATATAGCACTTTCCAAAACAGTGTTACAAAGAGTAAAAATCATTGTACTGCCCTGTAGAGCATCAGGTTAAAACAAGTTGAAATTTGGTTGAAATTTGAATTTTTTGTAAGGATATATTATATTTAACTGTGAAGCAGATCCTAAATATATTTAATTTAGTAGAAATTTAAGAAACATTATATTATTAGGAAAATGAATTATTTGATATACAGTAATAACTATATGTGATTATCCAATATAACGCTGATGCTTTGTCTATGTAAAGATATAGAGGAGTAATGTTTACCTGAGCGGAGAATGAGGTCGCCCTCCTCTGTGTTTGTTGTAATCACAGCTTCTCTGTGCTTTGTTTACTGGCTGGCCACATGTGCCTTTTAGTGCACGTGAGCGTGCCCCACTGCTACTCTCGTATGGCGGTTACCACTGTTAGCTCTGTCAGCGCTGCTGTCAGCGCTGCTGTCGCCAGCTCAGCTGCCGCCAGCTCAGCTGTCGCCATGTTGAGAACCATGTGGAGGCAACAAAGAATTTTGCATTTAGCACCTTTAAATAAATGAATTATTAAAATACACACAGAGATCAAGGGGTAATGTTGAGAAACAAGAGAATATTATTGATCTTCTCATCTAACTCTAGGCAATGAGTGTATTTCCCAAATTTTGTAAGTATTCTGATAAATCCATAGTCAGGATTTATGGCATGCTAAAAGTGTCTAGTTTAGTTTTCAGTTGTTCAGATCAACATTCAAGCTGAGCTCCTACAATCACATAAGATGCACTTCTCTAATATTATATTTGAGGATGCACCAATACTGGATCAGATATCAGGCCTATACTGAACCAAATAGCTTGGTTGGGTATCATCTACAATGGGGCCAATCTAGTCAGTTCAGTTCTATGTTTATATACTATATTCATTATATACTTAAATTTTGATTCCTGTTTAAGTTTGGCCAATTTGTTGCTGCATTAAAATAGCTTATATTTGGAATGTAATTCCTTTTAAATAAGTTTTTTTTTATCAAGTTGCTGGTGTACGATTTATTCTATCTATGTATTTATATTGCATTTTGTTTTACAAAGTTAAGAAAGCAATGTTGAAGTCAAGCCTGATGTTTCCTTGGAATGATCCCAGTTGCTGCCACATGGTGAGGCATACAGCTTTTTAATTAAACACTGGTATCGGATCAGTATTCAGTATCGGCTGACACCAAAAGCCCACATATTGGCATCAGGACCAAAAACGTCGGATTGGTGCATCCCTGATTATATAAACTTTTGTCTGACATGTAGTCAATTATCAGTTTTTACAGTCAAAGTGATTTCCTTCCAGAGTGAGGATCAACTTTTCACAACATAGTTGCGTTATATTAAGTGTTTTTGACAGGTGTCATATCATATTTGTGCAGCTGCAGAAGCGTATATAAGGCACAGTTCCACTAAACTGGTCGTCACTTTGCATTTTCTAGCACACGTGGACAGCTTTCCTACTGTGAATGTCAAGTGCAAGTTATTGAACACAGTCGGAGGTAGAGGAGTCTCTCGCTGATCCCGAGCAGCTCCTTAGCCTCTGGCGCTCGGCAGGTAAAGCACAACAAGCTCCAGCTCAGTCAGACTTCGGGGATTATTTACTTAGACCCCGCTCAGAGTGTCCGACTTCATTTCTCAAACACCCTTCATTTCCTAGCGCCGGTAGCGCTGCAGCGTCCTAGCATGTCAGCCCCAATCACTCCTGCCTCCCTTGACTCAGGCTTGTGTTGGAGAGAGAGAGAGAAACAGAAGGATTTACCAGAGCTTTCTACATGTTTTCTCATTTTTGTTCAGCTCCGTTCAAGCACAAACACAATTTATTATGTTGCATTTTTCAAGAAAGCCGTGGCAGTAGGGACTAAAGGAGATTCGGTAAAAGCCAGGCAGTGTTGAGCCTGACCTCATGACACCTTTTGTTTGCCGTTTTTGAGTAAAAGACTCTGTTTATTCTGCTTTAACAAAACAAGCAAATTGCATTCTCTCTGTCCTCCGGCTCTGGATGTTATTTGTCGCCTGCCAGAGCAGCTTCACGCCGCACCTTATCTCTATTTTAAATTGGCCACACAATAACAGCAATGTCTTTGCGAAGTTGTGCCATTATGGTCGTCATAGGTAAACACATTGTCTGTTGAAGACCTTGAAGTCTATCAGTCGTTCCCTCTGCACATCCACTTCCACACATCTGCTTTGAAATGTTAGTCATCAGGTCAGCAAATCCCACCCCTGTATTTATTCCAGCAAGCTTTTTTTTTTTTTTTTGCTCCAGGACATTCAGCACTCGACTGGAGATGTGGTGTATGTGTGCAAATGTATGTATGTGTGCTTGTGTTTCTGTGTGTCTACTGCTAGAGTGGCAAATGGCTAATGAATAATGCAGGGTAATAGTGATGTGTTGACAGCTCTGACGGCTGAGAGCTGCCGAGCTGTGTATCAATGATAATGTGCCATTTCCCTTCTGTGCTCCTTCACTCCCTTATTACAACAAATTGCATTTTTGTAATTTCACCTCCCCACAGCCCAGGTGTCAGTGTGTGCGTGAGAGAGTTTGTTGAGCCGCCATAACTAAAAGCTAAACTATACTGTTCACTTGGGGCCATGAAGCCACATTTTACCAAAGGGATGTTTGAAACTCTTAGTTTAGCTTTCTGATTGGTTTCTAAATTAATTTTGGCTTGTTTCTACCATTCATGCTCACTGGCTGTGGTCACAAAGGTTAGTATTGTATTTGAGTGCTGGCCTCGTATCCGATTGCCTAGTACTGAGGATACCGAGATTGTGTCCTCATTATATTTGTCTGGAAATTTGAGGGTTTTAGTTTTAGGAGTGCAGTTTACATTTGTAATTGGCAGTTGAGTTTTTAAGGGTTCTTTAAGGCCTTTAAATTGCTATTTTTAAGCCAAGAAACAGTAAAAGATATGTTCCTTGGCATAGTAAATGTGCATCAGACCCACAAAACTGCATTGCCCTGCACTGGATGCAGGGCGATGCAGAATAAGCTTATATGACATATCCAGTTCGGCCAGCTTCCTGCTATCTGTATGTAGCTGTAATAATGGATAAATTGGCTGTAGTGCATCACTTTTATTATCTTCTAATACAACCATGGGCTGTATGCTGTAAGCCTGTACAGTGGTGGATGTATTAATGTCATCCGGCTATCAACCAGTAGCTAGTAGTGCTCGTAGCATGACAGAATGCTAAAGCACAGGACACGACCTCTTATACATCCATGGTCTGTGTTTCAAATTTATTTGCCTTTTTTCCTGTCTATATCCTGTCTGTAGCTCTGTAGCCAAACAACCAGGATCTAGATTATGAAACCATTTCAGTTCCTGTAATATTCACACCGTCGCCTTGGCCCTCAGAACTAATAAGCCAAGAACAGCTGGGTGGGTGACACATTTTACTTGTTAATCAGTTGGTTCATTTAGTATAAGCAGAAGAATAGCACAGCTGACGGCAACTGAGGACGATAAGAGCACCACCTACAGAAAGTCATACTTTATTAACTTGAGCACCAAGGACACAGACGTCAAGAGTATCATTCACATTACTTGACTGATCTCTGAAGAGTGCAGGGCAGCAACACCACAGCCATTATTACTGAGCACCAGAGAGGAGACTCAGAGTTTAGAGTTAAAGAGTTAACTCTAAACTCTAAACTCAGTGGTAAGCATGGTGGTCATGTGGTTGGAGAAACTGTCCATTATCAGAGTTCATAGGTCCGATCCCCACAATACATTTGTCTCAGCAGCGACCTGTCCTTGAACACGACGCTGCAGCTTCCACCTGGAGGAGGCCACTGCAGGCCAAAGAATCCCCCTGAGACAAATGCAACGTTTAGACTATGATCTTTTCATAATAAAACAAACATGTTTTGGCATTAAAAATGTCACCACTTGGCGTAATTTCAACAGTAAGTGTTTAAAACTGAAAATGAAATATGAGTTTCTCATCCATTTTTGATGGCCTCACAAGGCTGCTATAATGATTTTTACTGGGTTTTAAAGATTTTTATTGTGGATTTTTATATGTTTATATGTCTGTCTTGGTTTTTAACAATCTCGGGGCCATATTTCATTCAGCCCATATTATGGAAACAATGTGTTTTGTAGATCTATAAATGAATCAAACCAAATCAAAAATACTGAAGGTAAAATTATACGGATTTAATAGGTTTTTCACACAGCTCTGTAATGCAGATATATGGATTTTTTTTTTTTTTTATTTATTTATCCCCATCCATCTCATTATCCACCCCCACCATCTCCTGCTTTAATCAGGTCTATGTTCATAATTGCTCATAATCAGAATTCATTATGTATATATAATTTGAAAAACTAGCAGCAATAGGCATTTGACAAAAGGCAAGAAACTTCTCCATCAAGTTGCTAAGTGACAGACGTAACGAGAAATGTAGATGCGATGTTTGCCGGTGATGTGAAGAAAAGTTAATGTTGGAGCAAGCTGGAATATGATGTGAATTGTTTGGGAAATTTCGCTCCTGCATCAGTCGTATGCCAGCTGCTTTCACAGCACAACAATGTGAGAGAAAGGAGTTTTACAGTTAATTATTTCTGATTCATAGTAATGTTTTCCACACAACTGGAATGGAAATTACATATTTTTAATGAGCTGATTTCAAGCTGTTGGAAAGCTTTGTGCAGGTTTGTTGTCCCTGTCATGGTCCCAGTCTTTCACTTTGTGATTTCATTTGCCAGCAGGAGACCTGGAGACTTCTGGAAGGCAACAAGGTTCGCTGAATTGAAATTTCCGCCTCTGCAATAGCCTGCTAAGCTGTGATAAAGGTTCATGACCATAAGTAGATCAAGCTACGGCCTAAAGCATCCTCCTGCTTTCCTGCACGGGTAGATTATTTAGGATTGTGGTTCCCAATGTAGGGGTCGCAAAACAAATCTGAGGGGTCATGAAATGATTAACAGGATAGGACAGCAGAGAAAACATTTTTCTGCTGTACCAAATAATTTTTTAAAGACTTTTCTCTAATCTTTGCTATTAAAGCGGCAATCTCAAAGATTTTCATTCAAAAATGTCTGTTAAGTCACTATCTAGAGCCAGATGAGGTAACACTAAGGTGATTGAGCCTACGATGAATGTATTGCAATATTTATATATTTGCAGTATTATGAAATGAAAGTTTTTCTCCACTGTATACTCACATAATTGAAGAAATATAGAAATAATAATAATTATTATAGAAATACAGTCGAACATTTCTATTCTATTTCTATGGACATCTATCAGCAAAAAGGTTGAGTTTGAAATTCCACACTAACATCACTAACATGCTATTTAGCAGCTAAAACAATACGTGAGATTTTTTTAATATGTCTGAAACCTTAGTATGAAACCAATAGAATGTAAATTGCTCACTGATTATGGTTAAATATTATAGTTATATATTACAGTATGCAGTGCTGGAATGGATTGAATGGATTCAAGTTTTTTTACAGACATTCATGGTTCACAAATGATGAATCCTAATGACTTTCATGACCCCTTGACCTTTTCTCTAGCACCATTACACTGTTGTTTTTCTAGTGATTGGTTGGATTTCCGTGATTGTTTGTACAAACATTCATGTCCCTCTCAGGATGAATTGTAATAACTTTAGTTGTTCCCTAACATTTCATTTAGTGCCACCACCAGCACTGATTTATGATTAATTACTGGATCATTGTACAGATGAAAATGATTTGCTTTTTGGTTGAACTGGTCACAGCTGGTACACGTATACAGCAGGGGGAACAAGTAGACATTCCTTCAATTTTTAAGGGATCACAAAAGTGTTGGGAAACAGTTGGAGTTTGTGTTGAGTGCTGTCCAAGGTGCTGATCCTGGACCAGCCAGGGATGCTGGAGCTGTCCAAGGTACTTCAGCTATAATGGGTGGGCTGCTGGTAACTGTGACAGGATGCATCATGGCAAATGGGATTTGCTGTTCCAAACATCTGTGTTATTTTAGGACGAATCCCAGTTAATTCTCCTATTTTTTATTCTTTAGTTTGTTTAAGTTTCAGTTTCTGTTCACCACTTTAGTATTTTCATCTTTGTCCTCTCTTGTGGAGAACCAGAGTCATGGAATAATGATAACACGTTAAAGCAAATTGTTTTAATGGCACTAATTAAGGCAACAACTAATGCACACTAGAGTGTAGATGCTGGCATCATATGAAACTAGAAACCCTAAGTAACTGGAACCAACCATGTTATTCTAGCTTGTTGCAAAGGAAGCTAAAGGAAGGAAGATTTTGCCCCTATTTTGATAAGAGTATTAAATACTTAACAAATCTCCCTTTAAGGTACATTTAGAACAGATAAAAAAATGTGTGGCTAATTTTTAGTTACTTGTGATTAAGTATTTTAATCGATTGACAGCCCTAGTATTAATTAGTATTTTTCTAACTGATTTATATTGTTTTATTTATGAATCCCTTTTTATCTGACCTATTTATTGGTGAACTAATATATTAACTTGTACATTATTTAGATAATCCTTCTTTTAGCTATCCCATCATAATCTATTTATTAATTCTTGTATTTATTCTCCAGTTAGATATTCATGAGTAGATGCTTTCTAACCATTTATATGACACCTGTGGTCCTCCATAATCTCTATGCTGGTACTGCGTTCCCCTCATCGCTGTCAGCATCATGCTGTTTAATTTATACAAGGTCTAAGGCTCCTTGTAGTATTCTGCATTGCTGAAAGGCAGGGGGCCCTCTGGGAGCGCGGGGCCACCTGCCATGCGGGTGCACACTTTATGACCCACTTAGCAGTCTGGTTTTGACAAAACCTTGAGTGAAGATGCATCTCAACAGTATGTTTGCATGTTTTAAAATGATCAAAGCTCACGTTTTTAACTTTGAGAGGTCATAACAACACTAGTCTGATGCCGATGAAAGGATTATGCATGTTGTTATTGATTGGCCGCTGGGGTGCCTGCATCATCCGCAGGGGACCACATGTGTGCTGCTGGTGTGATGAGCTTTTCAACAACCTAATAAAGTGTGTCTCTTGTCTCACCCTTTGAATCTGTTAATATATATAGTGACGTGTGAATTTGACAACTATTAACACACACAATAGTAAATTAGAGAGATTCCTTGTGAAGCCTGCAGCATGACAGACACATGGTCATACACCTGAGGGCTGTGTTGCAGATGCATTTACATTTAAATTTACATTTTTGATCCCTAGCTGGGGCTTATCCAGAGCAATCTACAATACGAACAGCTGTTAGAATAATTTCAATTCTCAGATCAGCTGCATTACAAGCACACAAGAGCAAAGAGTACAAAGGTCAGAGAAACGGCATCCTGGAAACTCTATAGAGGGTTTCATTTGAATGCAAACATGTTTCTTTTTTATGCAAATGAATATTAAAGAGCTGTCTTTGTGTGTCCCCAGGATCCAGTCTGGTTCCTACCTCAGCACCGGCTGGTTCACGCTCATCCTCGCCATGGACATGTGCAAAGAGATCCATATCTACGGCATGATAAATGACACCTACTGCAAGTAAGACACCAGCTATAACCCTCCATACTTGGATGAAAAATGCTCACATTCCTACAAAAACTTCGCAAACTAGATTCACATTCACCAATCGCAGCCTCCCATAATCACGGACTGCCCTGTTGGAATACATTTCTGATTCCTCAGTTTGGGTTTAATGGCTGAGTTTCTATTCTGAAATCTGTATTGGGTTCTCTGTGCCGTGAATATCATTATGTTTTCCTGCCGAGAATACCCAGCAGGCTGCGGGTGGCTGGGCTACAGCACCCCATTCCTTCCCTGCTTAAAGTTTTATTTGTATACCGGCCTGTCGTCTTCGCTCTGACTCCTGAGTGAGTGATTGCTGTCTGGCTGTGAGGCCATAGGAGGGATGACAAACAAGATGCTGTTGCTCTGGGCATGGCTGCTCGGTCTCAAGTCATCTCAGCCTTGATTGACTCGCCTTCTCTCTCCCTGCCTCTTCTCTCCACTCCGGCAGCTCAACCTGAGCTCTCTCTATCCCCCCGGAGTCAAACACTTTTACCTAATACGCGATGGAAATCCTACCTTTTATCCCCTCCATGTTCCCTGTGCACAGCAGGAGTTGAAATATAAACAGCCCCAGACATATGACAGAGAGGAGTGATAATTCAACCAGCACCGAGGATTTTATGATTCAGTGAGGCAGTTAAGGGGCGGCGCTCCGTCCGTGCCTGTCGCTCAGTTATTTCCATCCTTTCCTGCACGAGACAGGAAGATATTATGTTTCACTGAGTTTCTGAAAGGACAATTTAGTGTCACACATGTGCTGTCAGCAGCTTCCAAGTGAAGTTTTGGGTGACGACGTCCGAAGCGCCGATCACAATTGACCTCAGGTAATGGAGCTCCAACAGGTGCTGCAGAGAGGGTGAAATTGAATTCATTCGTTAACACTGGTTCGAACCTCTGCGTGACACCGAGAGGAGAGAGGCAGCGATCGGGCTGTGTATTACTGTAAACTGGCAGGCAGCCATAGTAGCTTTCTCGCCGTGGAGCCGCTGGTGATGGCTGTTTCTCTTCTGTCTGTGCTCATTCTCCCAGTGAAATTGTTACACAAGTCATTTTCTCATAAAGCCGTCACTCGCTATTAGAAACCGACTGCCGAGTGCTCAATGAATCTATTC
The DNA here is from genome assembly GCA_947000775.1 of Pterois miles. Taxonomy (NCBI): domain Eukaryota; kingdom Metazoa; phylum Chordata; class Actinopteri; order Perciformes; family Scorpaenidae; genus Pterois; species Pterois miles. The sequence goes on along the minus strand of CAMQGK010000488.1, from coordinate 109,629 downwards.
TACGGCTCCAGTTTTTATTGATTTCTCGTTCTCTTTAATGGTTTGAAAATGCAAACTGTAAACGGAGCGACTCATCATAAAATTCAGGTCATAATGGCTTTCCTACTGTACATTACTCAGATTATTTCGGTTGTTTTCAGATCTGCTTTTGGCTTAGAATCGGAATGAACTACGAATTAGGAGTATTTATTGAATAAATTTGGCTGCTAACAGCAACTGCTGTTTTTTTTTTTAATGAGGGAAACCTGCCGAGAGGAGAATATTACCCCGGGGCAGCATAAGATCAAACTGCTAAAACAGGCTACTATTATATCTAATATGTAGTATTCATGCATATACACAAAAAATGTAAATACCAATAATAGAAGCACCTGAAACTGATAAAGCACAATTATAGTAAATCTATTTTCAGGGCATGTACTGTAGATCTGGTTTAGAATGACTTTACTGTGTTACTTTACAACACAACACATGTAATCACATTATAAATCACATTATAAATCACATTATATCTTTTAACTGTAGAGCAAGGAGATATGGTTCAATTTATTATCACACATTGATATTACAATATGGCAAATTAATCAAAAAACCATATTAGCCTCTCAAATAGATGTTCAAAGTAATGAATTGCTGCACATTACAAGAGACCACATTCTCCATGTTTGTAAAACATAAACTTCAGTAAACAATTTTGTTTGCAGCCCACTTGAAATAAGTGATTTGACCAGCTGAAATTTGACATCAGAACGATATAATTGAATTGTCAATAACATGGTGATGTAACAGCACCCCGGCTCTACTTTTAACCTTCACTGTGACGCGCCGCCCTGATTAAATGTGATCGATCGGCCAGTCGCTCGCTGAGCTGAATCAGATAGATCCTGTCGCATTTCATCTCATTATCTATTTACTTATTGAGTAACAGTTTGAACAGTGACGCACTCATTAAATAATGCCTTTCCTCTGTGATGTAGTGTCACTGCTTGTTTATACTGAAGCTTAATAATCACATGTATGTATTATGAAAGTATGTGTTAATATATGTATGTATTAACTAGAGATTCACTTTTCTTGGCTGATTCTAATTTCCAGTCAGACCTGCTGATTTCGATCAGTTGACAGCATACACAAACTTTTGTTTCATGGAAAATTTGAATTAAATTATATGTTCAGAATAAATTATTGACTATTAAATTACATGCATTTTCTCCAAAACTGCACCAAGTTACAGGACCTCTCAGTCACAAATCTCAATATTAAAGTGCTCCAGGTTGCTGGACACATGAAATGCAGCTGAAAGTGAATTGCAGTATATCCCACTTTATCTAACATGGTTCAGAATAAAACAGGTGCAACATATCAGTACAGTAACACAACTAATGTTATTTACAATCAAAACTTCCTCACCACCGACATGATGTGTGTGTGACGTTACACAGTCGGCTGGAGGGAGATCACCAGAGCTAACAGCACCTAACAACATACTTGCTGTTGGTTATATTATATGTTATTTCCAGTAGATATTACAATATAAAACATATTTTTTGTGTTTAACAAGACTTGGTCAAAAGGGAGTATATGTTTGGACCAGTCAGTCTGTGAATTTGTGGTTAAACTGTTACAAACACAGTCAGTGATCGTGTCTATAATGTTAAATCCAGCGGTACATGACCACCAGGTTTGGTGAGGACACTACGGGACGCGCTGCTCTACTCAGCTGGTCATTCAAGCGGTGATGTACCCCATCGTGAACTGCACCTGATTGGATCCTGGTTTTCTGCTTGCTGTTTCAAACAGGCAACAACATGGCAGCCTGCTTATGAACTTTCTGTTCTTCCATCTAAATAATTCACCAAAAATCTACTTCTGAAAACATTTTAAGTGAGAAATAGGCTATGCCACCGCTGATCTGGTTTCATTTCAGAAGATCAGCTAGTTTGACAGCTAAAACACTCGACCAACCAATTGTGTAACTTCGTCAGTCAGTTTAAATTGATCGGTGATGTCTGGTATTAATTTCTGCTGTTGGCAGAGACGCTCTTTATGTAGAGAGCCTCCTCTATGAAACACTACACAGGGACCTGACCACTTTCTAATCATTACAACATACGCCTGGAAGAAATGAAATGATGTCCTGGTTTTTAATAAACTGAGGGAAATGATATCTGTCTTTCTGTCTTTCTTTCCTTTTTCTTTCTTTCTGTCTGTCTGTCTTTCTTTCTTTCTTCATTCCTTTTCTGTGCTTTTCTTTCTGTCCTTTCCTGTCCTCTTTAGGACGGAGGGTTACAGAAAGGTTCCCTATCACTACTACGAGGCGGGCAGCCGGGACGAGTGTGCAGAGTATCAGCTCCATGAGAGCGCCCCCTACGGCGGGCATCGCTTCATCACTGAGAAGTCTGTGTTCGCCAAGTGGGCCAAAACTCACGCCATCAAGTTCTTCAACCCACCTTGGCAGCTGTCGTGACCCTGGCTGAACCGGCATGGAAATACCACACCGTCATCCTCATTATCGTCATCGTTGTCGTCTGGGGGCCAGCTGGATCTCTACACTGACAGAGAGCGTGTTCCCTAATGTGCACAAACATTCATTTTGGCAAGTCCATTTCATATCCATTAAAAAGGTTGGCTGACGGCTGCTTGTTTGTTGTTGATGACCACTCAAACAGACAGACTTCCTTTGACCAACTTGGACAGCAAAAGCATCTTAAAAGTCTTTTCCTTCTGAATTTGAGAGCTGACGAAAGTGCACAGCACGCTGCTCTTCACTGACTAATCGATCCACTCGCTGCTCTGTGAGTTTAGCAAAGGATGGCTCGAAGACTAACTTTAAAAAAAAAAAAAGAAGGAGAAAACAACGGGAAGAAGTAACAAACCATCTGTCAACTTTCAGTGGCCTCAGCGGCTCACATGTCTGCAGGCGCTGTACATGGCAGAGGCTGAGTTAAAGTGTTTTTTTCAGGACTGTAGCTGAAGAAGAGCTCAGCTGCTGCAGAGACGAGTCACGTTGCCATGGACGCCTGACGAGCTCGCCTACTCTGCTTCGTCTGCGTGTTCGACTTCTTCTGTCAGGCTGTAATTAATCTATAACGAGTCTCTGACTGAGGGATCACTGAGTGCAAATTTCAACTTATTCTGCTCCATTTTAAAAAGCTTCAACAAACATTTAGCGTTTAAAACAGCATCAAAAAAAAAAAAGAAGAGAAAACAATTTCAGTCAAACTTGAAGGTTATCCAGAGCCGTGGATGTAGATCAGCTTTTTTATTGTCATGCTTGGTTACTCTGCTGTGTGTGTGAACTCACACAACTTAAAGATGTCAGCTTTTTTCTTTCATAATGCTGTGAAACATGTTTTGGTTTAATGCCCAGATAGGTTGCTAATTTATTCTGCAGAGATATGTTTAACCGTGTGCCATTGACAATGTGGGCATCACAGCACATGGAGCAATGTGCAATTAGAAACTCCATACTTACAGAAGGAGTTAAATCATTTGTGACCCGCGGAGGGAGAGATTTATGTGTGCAGTGAAACCATTGGAAGTTAATTGTATTCTATTATTATTTTGTGCCTGAAATATACCCTGCTGTTCATCATAGAGAGGCAGAGGGAGATGCTCTCTCTCTCTCTCTCTCTCTCTCTCTCTCTCTCTCTCTCTCTCTCTCTCTCTCTCTCTCTCTCTCTCTCTCCTCTCTCTCTCTCTCTCTCTCTCTCTCTCTCTCATTTCCTCATCCAGCTTTGTGCCTCTTTGTGTACAGCATCACTGTGTGAACACAGCTTCCCATTTGTCTTTGAAGGCAGCATGCGTGTCTCCAGGTTCAGGTCATTACATTTGAATGCATCTGTTCCAGGACAGTGAAGAATAATCAGTGAAGTGCTGAGGTGTGTAGGTTGTCTGGTAGCAGTGGAGGGCTGAGACACTCTGGCCGTGACCGTGACCCCCCCCCCCCCCCCCACCCCCGGGGCTGTGATTAGTGTCCCGGTCAGAGCCGTGGCCCAGAGGGGAGGACTGGAAGGATTCAAAGACTTCTAATTTAGGTGACTTGATGCACAGGGTCCCTGACGACTGTAATATACTGCAGCTGAGCCTCACGGTCTCGCTCCTGCTGCAGAGCACTGTTTACTATCACACACAGACACTCCATTCTGGGCTCTTTCTCGGTAAGCATCGATTTGGTGATTTACAGGTCAAATGACATGGAGGTTGAAACTGGCAGGTTTTTGGATGTCCTGGCAGGGATGTAGCTACCACTGAGGTAGTGTGGTGAGGATTTTATGAGCCTGTTGAAGTATTTTTAGACAAAGTATGTTTGGATTTGGCTGCTTTTAGGCCAGTAATTTTCAGCATTTATCCCCCAGGCACTCCATGGCAGTGTGGAGAGGGCTTTGCAACAGGAACATTTACAGAAGGTATGTGTGAACAGTTATTTGAAAAGATAAAATATGAAAAATTAAAAATGAAGCGTACCCTCTTGTGGGGTTTTGGTCAGAATCAGGAGAGTGGTGGGTGTGTTTTGGACGAACTCATGACCACAGTATTTCTAAAATTTGAACTACAGCCCTATTTCTATGTTACATACAATTATTAGAGCTGTCAACCAATAAAAATATTTAATCAAGATTAATCACGATTGTCTGTAGGTAACTGTAACTAATTGCAAATTAATCACATTTTTATCTGTTAAAAAGTAACATATGGAAATTTGTCAAGTATTTGATCCTTAATCAAATATAAAATAGCATTTATTAATGGCAGCCAATTAACAACACAAAACAATGACAAATTTTGTCCAGAAACCCTCACAGGTTCTGCATTTAGCATAAAAAATATGCTCAAATCTCAACATGGCAAACTGGGGCCCAACAGGCAACAACAGCTGTCAGTGTGTCAGTGTGCTGACTTGACTATGACTTTCCCCAAACTGCATGTGATTATCATAAAGTGGGCATGTCTGTAGAGGGGAAACTGGGGGGGGACCCAGAGAACCCATTTACATTCACATATCTGGAGGTCAGAGGTCAAGGGACCCCTTTGAAAATGAATTTGCAAATTCAAATCCAGCCTTGGACCCTCTGCTGCATGTCGTCCCCTCTCTCCCTTTTTCAGTGCTCCAATAATAATAATAATAATAATAATAATAATAATAATAATAAAATAGAAAGAAAATAGCCATGCCAGTTTTTCCTCACGAAAATTTTGCTTAACTTTGGAGTGTTATTTATCTTAGATACCAGTATCTTCACTCATCTTTAAAACTGAGCAAACCAAAAAAATTGCAAGTTGATACAATAAATAAATTATTGGCGTTAAAGCAAATTTGCATTAATACCTTATTACTGTGTTAGCTTTGAAAGCCCTAATAACTATTGTTTTAACAGCATTTAAATGACTATAATTCAATGCAAACCAGGTCCCAACTACACATATACAAATATGAGTGTATATAAAATGATTATATGCTATAAATACTAGCCTCTTTCCACTGCACAAACCTTTTTAGGAACTCTGTCTGCAGGAAACAAGGTCTACATTTAGCCCCTTCAGTTCCTACTCTGTGGGTAGGAACTTTTGTCTGATTCCAGCTTTTTAAATTTAAATGTGAATATTTTCTGGTTTCTTGACAGTAAACAATATCTTTGAGTTGGGACAAAATAAGACACTTGAGGCATCATCTGAGGCTTGACATTTTTCAGCATTTTCTGACATTTTATCGTCCAAACAACTAATCAAATAATCAACAGATTAATCAACAATGAAAATAACCACTGACAAAAGAATTCTGCCGTTTTTAGGTTTCATTTCCATCTCATGTTGCACATCTTCCTATTCAAAATTTATAGTCCTGCAACTGAAAACTACAAAGAACAACATACTGTAAAGCCTTGAATGCTGTTGCACTATATATGAATATTATGTCTCAAATTTGTGAATCCATCATCGGCTTCATTGCTCTTCACTTGCAGTGGAAACACAAACATGCAGTAAAAAAGAAATGTGCGGTTCAATTTTTCATTCAGAGTGAAATCCTAACAGCCGCTGAGCTTGGTTGTCAGCTGATCCATCTCCATGACAACTGAGCAAACTCCTCCTAACAACGATTGTGTGACACAGTTTTTAAAGTCTATTCCAGTTTTAACCCAGACATGTTTTGACCTGCAAACAACCCAAACCCTGCTCTCTGGGTTCTTGCGTATCGGCTGCATGTGTGGACTCATGTCGGAACAGGAAAAGAAACTCAGATGTGTCTGTTTTGCAGACAGAGTAAGGTACACTGAGAACTAACAAAGAATGACCTACAACTCAAAACTCATTGGAAGTCCACGTAGCTGACAAGAGCATCAGCAAAATGTAAAAACACCCTATTTTAAATTCCACCCGGTGTAGCTCAGCGTATAGGAGCTGACCGTAACACAGGCGGGGTCATGGTTCAGATTTCCTCTGGGATGACAGCAGCTCAAGAGGTATGCAGTATCCCAGCGCTGCGAACAGCCGCAGATCAAAGTGTCCACCTCACGATGTATGTAAAGCAGAAACGTCTCACTGTGGAGCCTGAAGATCTGGGGAAAGGAAAAGTTTGACTATACTTCCTTCTCTCCCTGTGGGAAAACAGCCCCTTGATGCTGAATTCATACGGCATCTCATAAATGTGACTTGATTAACGTACATCTTTTACACATTTCCACTCAGCCTGTAATTGCGCAGTCATCTGGCAGCTCTCCACTAATCAGTCGTACCTCTGCTGTACAATATACGCACCGTAAATTGTAAAGTGCTTCACACCAAGAGACGATTTTAAGTCCCCATGATTTTTAGGCGTTGTGTTTGATTTAAATTGTTTACTCGCATCCTCCTCTTGATTTTTTTTTTTTTTTTTTTATGATTGCTTTTATTTATGCATTTACATTTTTTTTTGTTGGTGCAGTGGTTTGTGTGCAGCATGTTTTTTTCTGCTGCAGGTTGCATGTTGCCAACATTTCCTGCTGCTTCAGGCTGTGCTCTCGGTTATTTTCTGACCAACAAACACTCCATTGTTCTCAGCCAGAGCACACTGGAAGAATACCCACAGATGTATTATAGCAGATATTATAGAGAATACGCCCCTTATATAGCCTCCCATGAATCATCTGTGGCTCACTGGAAGAGGACTGGAGGCACATTCTCTATGATTAAGTAACGCTATGAATAAAAGTGTGAGCAGAGCGGGAGGCCAACTATACTTCTAATTTTCAGGGATACATATTTTCGAGAAGATTTGTTTTATTGTCTGAAGGTAGATGAGAAGTTTGATGATATGTTTGAAGAATAAATACAAAGCTACAGGCAGCAGCTGGTTAACTTAGCCTCTCTTAGCACAGAGCGGCTACAGGGGAACAGCGAACCTGGCTCTGTTCAAAGGGAACAAAATACACCTACAAGCACCCCTAAAGCTCTCGAATTAACATGTTTTGTCTTGTTTGTTTTATGCATGTTAAAATGTGTAATGTGCAATTTGTAGTTTTACAGGTGGTTGTGTGCAGGGCTATTACTGGGCTCTGAGCTAAACTCTGTTCCTCCAGCTTCTGTAAATCAATACAACCTCTCGATTAGCATTTCTTCTACCTGCCTTAATGAAAAAAGGCGAGTTTACTTTTTAAACTAATCCACTATAGCAGTTGTTTTAAGAACCTGAAACCTACTCTCAACACTCCTGTCTGTCCTGCTGTTAATACAGACATGTATGAACTCATGGATTCGCCTCTTTTTTCAAGCTGTGACGTTTAGCCCCTGTGGGGCTTACGTTAAATCCTTATAGCTAAAAAACAAAAAACTACCATCAAACACGTGAAACAAGCAACAAACACCTACTGTAAGAAAATATCTGTTCCAAGGCTGTATTCTCTGTCAATCGATTAAAATATCTAATCGCGATTAATCGCATGGCTGTCCACAAATAATCGCAAATGAATTACACATTTTTTTTCTGATCAAAATGTACCTTAAAGGGGGATCAGTCAAGCATTTAATACCCTTATCAGCACAGGAGTGGACAAATATACCTGTTTTACCTGTTTTATGCAGATGTATGTATATATTTATTACTGGAAATCAATTAACAACACAAAAAATGACAAATGTCCAGAAACCTTTGCAAACTGCAGCCCAACAGGCAACAACAGCAGTCAGTGTGACTACGACTTGACTATGACTTGCCCCAAACTGCATGTGATTATCATAAAGTGGGCATGTCTGTAAAGGGGAGACTTGTGGGCGTCCATTCACATATCTTGAGGTCAATGGACCCCTTCGAAAATGGCCATGACAGTTTTTCCTCACTAAAATTAGCAAGTTTGGACCGTTATTTAACCTCCTTCTCAACAAACTAGTATGACACAGCTGGCACAAGTGGACTCCTTAGGTTTTCCAGTTTCAAAGGAAATCACAAGTTGCATCAATGCATTAAGGGAATTGGTGGCATTAAAACTAATTTGTGGTAATCTGTTATTATTATTATTATTATTATCATAAGTTTGACAGCCCTAATTCTTTGTTATCAAAATTGTTACAAATGTTGAATGAGGTTTTTGTACATCTGGAACAAGGTTTTTCACTGTAACTCCATGTAAAAACAGTGAATTTTCATTTTTACTTTCAGGTTTTTAAACCAATACGATATGACATGCACTGTAAATGTGTGAGCGTTATTTGGACAGAGCTAGGCTAGCTGTTTCCCTTTATCCAGTACTTGTCTATCTGACTCTCCGCAAATTAATTTCCCAAAATGTTAATCAAGTCCTTGAATAAATTTTTCCTTTCAATTCTTGTTAATTTATGACTTTGGCTGTTGTTGGCTGGTTGTTTCCATCAACAGCTCGACCTGATCAGTTAAACCACTTGGAGCTTTCATGCTCTGAGCAGTGATGTTTGTTTGGGAACGGTTTCATCAGTCCTCTCACATCTGAAGTAGACTCTTCTCTTTGTACCTTGCTGTATGCAAATGGGGAAAAAAGAAACATTGCTTGTCCTCCTTGGCTGCTCAGCAACAGAAGTGGCAGTGGAAAGAGCTCCAATTGTTCGCTCGTTGTGTAATAAGAAGTTGAAAAGCAAATTGAAGGTCCCTCCCTTTAAAAGAGAGCTGGCTTTAAAAAAAAAAAAAAAAACTGATTAAAATGTCTCGGTCTGGAGGTCTGCGGAACAAAGATGTGAATTTCATTATTCCTCACCATTTGAAATGCTCTCATTATTTTGGGCTTTTTCCTGCTGTAATCAGTCGAGATAATTGCTGTCTGTTTTGGAGGTGAGAGTTCAGGTTGTCTCACTCTTCGTCAAAACCTCTTCAGTTTGTAGCACTTTCCCTCCCGACTGTTGTACTTGTTGCCATTTTCTCAAATGCCTCAAGTGCTTTCTTGCAATGAAAAATTCATTTTCATTTTCTCTTTCCCCGTGTACACGTCTTACAATTATTTTTTTTTTTGTGTTGTGAAGCACTTCCTTTTTCCATTTTCAGGTTCAAGTGTCCTTGTGGAAATGTGTAACTTTGGGTGTGTGTTGAGTTACATAGAATGTAATGTAACACGGAGGTTGTTATAATGAAAGTTGTTTTTGCTAACACAGCTAACACACTCCTTTTTATTGGTGGTGATGTAATAACATCAAAATGCTGCATGGAGTATTGCAGGTTATTGAAATGTACATTTTGTTATTAGATAAGTAGTGATTCTATGTATTATTCTGTCATTTGCTGTCTACATATTAGATATATTGTGAATGTTCTTATTTCTACCAACGTGTCCTCTGTGTCTTTTATTCTCTGTGGGGATTAAAGAAAACTTAAAAACCCTGTTATGTGATTAAAGTCCTTTCTAAACAAAGCAAGCAGCACCAGAATGTAAGAAACCCGGCGAAATGGGTTTCAGCTGAGTTGTCATCTCAAATCTGGTGTCTCATGGGATTTTTAAAACATCAGAGAAGGGGCAGAGATGTGTTGAGTTCAGGCAGGTCTCGGGAGTTTCTGTGGGCATGAGAGTTTTTATGTAACCTCTGCATAAATAAAGAATACAAGTTTTAAATAATAATGCTCACAGTCATGTTTTTTATGCTACAGTAATGAATAAAGTATTAAGATAGAAAATTAAAGAGAGATTAAAACAACAATGATCCAAAGCAAAGCAGCAGGCTGTAAATAACACTGATTTTAAACATAATGAGGTTTTTACTGAATTTATCTGCAAATTCACAAAATGTTCATACTAAATGTGTCAGGAAAAACATCCGCAGACATTGCATTTTATTTGTTTTCCCAACCCACAAGCTTTCCCTAACCTTTACCACAGAGTTGCTGTATCCTAAAACTACTGTAACAAGGTGAATTTAGGTCTCCTGTGTCAAAATCTTGTTTCTGCAGCACAAAACTTCACTGGTAAAAATACTGTCTGGAAAACTCATTTAGTCAAACAAAAATGTAGTATTCAGGTTCGGTCGTCTCCAAGTTCACATACTCGACAAGAAGACGAAATTTTACTGTTTTCAAAGGTTGAAAATATCTCTTCATGACTTATAAACTAACTTTTGTTTGCAAATATATCCATTCTCATTTAGAAAATCACTCATCTCTAACTGTCATGTTGCTCCCAAGACGATGCCAAGTCTTGCTTTTGTTGTCTTTATCAAAATGTGCCACAGCACTGCACAAATTAGGCTTGGCTAATGTTGTTAAACCCACCCTTCCTTTTGGCTCTGACAGTCTGAGGAGCTGACCGACATCAGCGTCTCCAGCCCTGCAGGAGTGATTCACCAGTCCAAACATGAACATATACTAGCTATAATAGCTCTCAGCTTCTAATCGTTGTGCTTATTGTATCATGTGGCATCACTGAGTTGATCGACTCAAACCAGCAGGCTCTTCAGAACCAGAATCAGGTTTATTACCAAGTAAGTTTTCACATACAAGGAATCTGTCTTGATGTTTTGGTGCATAACAACAGAGAGGAACAGTCCTTCCCCTTCTGGCGGTGTAGTCAACAGCAAGAGTCAGATATTTTTTTGATCCCGTTTGAATTGTGCCATGAATCTCACATATGATGTTTGTCAGTTAAAACATAACTTTGCAAGTCAGGAAAGTCACAGTTTGTTGTAGGTTTGTCATTGCATTATTTAGTTTTGTGTGAAATCTCTCATCTCACAAAAGCCCCAGGAAGAGCGCCGGGCTGTGAAGCCATTTTGGCTTCATGCGTCACTGAGCAACTCTCACAGGAATGAACGAGAGCCCTCCTCCAACGCTGTATCCAGTTCTCTGTACACATCCATTGTCTTGCACAACTTATGTCACCAACATTAGCTAGTGAGCTAACTTACCTATGTTCCACAAATATAACGTTATCTTCCCTGATGTGTTTTATCCAGCGACACCTGGGCTTTTTGTCCACCAGGAAGTGGATAAAGAAGCAAGACCTGTCGCTGGCACGAGAACATCCCAGTATGCAACACAGGCATCGTAGCTTCAGAGAGAGAGGCATTTTGGGTGTGTGGTCTGTCTAATCACGTTTTCTCACTGTCAGATACTTCAACAGTGTTATGAAAAAACTGTGATTTTACTTGACTTGCAAATTATGTTTTAAATTGACAAATATCATATGTGCGATTCACAGTGCACCTCATGCTGGATCAAAAAATATTTGTCTCTCTCCACTGATTGCTGTTCGTACTGTATTTTTTGGCATGGTGGTCCACTGCACAGGGCATGACTTGGCTTCTCTATAAACATAGCAAAAGAAAATAAAAAAATTAAAGTACTGCAACAGTCAAATAAAATAGAAAAACTGATAATAAAAATATGGGAAATTATAGTGCTGTGTGCAAAATATTGTCCAAGGAATCTTCAAGATTTCACAGTATAAAGTAAAGACAATAACTAAATAGCTGCGAGTGGGTCTGGGTGGAGCCGTACAGCGAGCTCAGTGTGAGTAATGGGAATAATCAACATGATTTACACAATTTGCACAAGCTTACACCAACAGAGAAACTAATGAGCTGTTGGGTAAATGGGGAAAAAATAAAACATTTTTTTCAGTCTACCTTACCTTGATGAGAGAGAAACAATCCTCCATTTCCACTGCATTTACCATGACTGTGGACCGAGTCCATATTTATTAGATTTTTTTTTTTTTTTTTTCCTTTCTGCCCTTTTTTGTTTTGCAGGCAGCTGGCATGCGTTAGTGTTTTCTGTTATGTGCACAGTTTAACTGAGCAAGGTCAACGACACAACTGGAATCTTTTCAATTCAATGTTTGCAGATTTGTTCTTGCAGAGCATTTGACCTCTGGAGCATACAGTATTTGCAGGAAGATGTGCTCTCAAGGGCCAGATGGTGCTACAATATGTAGCATTCTTGTAGCTCAGGGACACTTGAGGTGGTAATTAGAAAACATTAAAAGGGGAGGGAAAAAAAGGTGGATGAAGGATGTTTTTTGCTTTCTGTACACTCTCCTGTTTGAAGCACACATCTGTTGCTTTTTAGATCAATAAAAATTCAGCTTACTGACCTATTTAAAAGTAAAAAGAAAACAAATTAGCCTCTGAAAATAAAAAAAAATTGTGTTTGGTGGATTATTTCTCTGTTGTTCCAATGCTTATTGTCATTGTATTTTACATCATTGGAAAGCCTGTTTATTTACCTTCACAATGGTGTCCAGCTTGTAAGGATCATGCATTTGTGGGATGAGCAGCTGATTATGCGGATAGCGTCCAAGTGAAATTTGCCAAAATTCTCTGCCAAAGCTCAACAGTGTATTCTCCTGTCGGTACTGACTCTTGTTTTGAGCTCCAGGTGCTGCCCGTCAGGCACCACAAGACAAGACCACAGGATCACAGAGTGATCCGTTTCATCCTGAAAGTCAGCTTTTTCCAAACCACCATTGCTCAGTTCAAAATTTTGTTTCAAAACAAAACTCATCTTGTCTCTGACATGATTTTGACATCAGTCAATATCGACAAGAGAATACACTGTTTAGCATTGGCAGAGACAAATTTCACTTGGGCGCTACCCACATACTCAGTTGTGCTGCTACATCCCACAAATGCATGAAAAAAGTCAAAGTCAAAGTCAGCTTTATTGTCAAATATACTATATGCACAACATATAGTATAAATGAAATTTCAGTCCTCTCGGACCTACGGTGCAAAATACAATACACTGCAGAGTCTTACTGAGGCGCCGTACCACACAGTGATGCAGCTGGTCAAGATGCTTTCAATGGTGCCTCTGTTGAAGGTGTGCGTGATGGGGGCTGGGGCTCTTGCGCTCCTCAGTTTGCGGAGAAAGTACAGGCGCTGTTGGGCTTTTTTGGCCAGTGATGTGGTGTTGGCTCCTGTGTTCAGCGTGATGGCGCTGGATGTGTTGTTGCCGACCTGCACTACCTGTGGTCTCCCCGTCAGGAAGTCCAGCAGCCAGTTGCACATGGAGGTGTTGATCCCCAGCTGGGACAGTTTGTGGATGAGCTGTTGGGGGATTATTGTGTTGAATGCTGAGCTGAAGTCTATGAACAGCATTCTGTGGCGATGGCATCATCTGTCGAACGGTTTGACCGATATGCAAACTGGTAGGGGTCCAGGGTGAGGGGGAGGACGGACTTGATGTTACAAGTTGGACAGCATTGTGAAGGTAAATAAACAGGTTGATCAACGATGTAAAATACAACGCCAATTGGAATTGCATTTTAAAAATAAATAAAAAATACAATGCCAGTGCCATTGGAAGAATAGCATTGGAACAACAGAGAATTAATATGCCATAAAATAATAAATAATAAAGAAATTTCAAAACCTTTTTTCTGAGTTTCTATTTTAAGTTAAAAAAAAACAAACAAAACAGCTGTGTCCCGATTCCATACCTACTGTAGAGTAGTAGGCTATACTCAAACAACATAAGTCAGTATGAATACAAAGAAATGTTTGATATAAGAGTGTTATCTATGTAGGCCTTCATTATTACATTATTGACCCATAATGTGAAGGAAGTGGAGGAGCTGCTCAGAACTAAGTAAGAGATGTACAGCAAACTGGTCATTGTTGTGAAATAAACCGTGACAGGGTTATACTGTTTATTTCACAACAATGACCCGCTCGCTGTACATTATCCTGCTTATTACACAGCTACTTACTTAAGAAATCAATAACTTGACACAAAAATGGTCTGCGAGGGTCTGAAATCAGAACTGTGTCCATAGCAACGGCCTTTTAGATCTAGCAATATTCTGTTAAACAGCAATGGTCTAGTCAGCAATAGGTATAACGATATATAGCAGCATTCTGTTATACATAACAGTGGTCTGTTATACATAACAATGGTCGGTTATACATAACAATGGTCGGTTATACATAACAACATTCTGTTACACAAGCAACGGTCTGTTATACATAGCAACGGTCTGTTATACATAGTAATGGTCTGTTATACATAGCAACGGTCTGTTATACATAGCAATGGTCTGTTATACATAGCAACGGTCTAGTATACATAGCAACGGTCTGTTATACATAGCAACGGTCTGTTATACATAGCAACGGTCTGTTATACATAGAGTGGTCTGTTATACATAGCAACGGTCTGTTATACATAGCAGTGGTCTGTTATACATAGCAACATGCTGTTATACATTATACACAGCAGGCACGGGCGGCAGTAGCTCAGTCTGTAGGGAGTTGGCTTGGGAACCGGAGGGTCACCGGTTCAAGTCCCGACATGGACCAAGAACTGAGTGTGAACTGGTAGCTGGAGAGGTGCCAGTTTACCTCTTGGGCACTGCTGAGGTGCCCCTGAGCAAGGCACCAAACCCCCAACTGCTCGGGGCGCTTGTCAGGAGCAGCCCCCTCATTCTGACATCTCTCCATTGTTGCATGTTTGTGCATGTGTGTGTTCAGGTCTGCATGTACCGTGTATAAGTTAACAACAGAGTGAAAAAATTGAATTTCCCCTCGTGGGACTAATAAAGGACTATCTTCTTCTTCTTCTTCTTCTTCTGTTACGCTGTGACTGACCAATCAAATTTGAGTTTTCAACAAAACTGTCAAAACCGTATAATTAAAATATTAAAACAAACTTATAAAATGGTTGAAGACAATAAAAGACGGTTGCGGTTGCAGTTTTGTTGTCAGTTGTGTTAAGAAAACTAGGTCTTAGTCTGTGTCTCTTTGTTGCATGCTTTTATTTTGGTGCACTTCCTGTTTTATTTTGGCATATATAATCTCTCCTCTCGTTGCAGATCACTTCACTCCCTGCCCTGCATGTTTCCCTCCTGCACGTTTCAGCACCGCCCTCTAACCTAGTTTTCCTCACAGCTCACCTGAGTCTGATCGTCGCCCCCGCCCCTGATTGTGTCCACCTGTCCATAGTTAGTCACTTCCTTCACTAGTATATAATGTGTGCTCCCCATTCCTCCTGTGCCAGTTCGTCTTGCCTTTTCCCAGTGCTAAGCGTCCCAGCATTCTTCTGATTATTAGACTCCTCGTGTATGACTTTTTGCTCGTGTTTTTTTACCCTGCCTCAGCCTTCTGATTTGGACACCGTTGCGAGTATTGATTCCTGTGTACCGACCCTTTTTGTATTAAAGACGCCGATTATTGCCTATCCCTGCTTTAAGCCTGTTTTTGCGTTTGAGTCCAGCCCTGCTCTTTGCCTCACGCATAACAAGTTGGTGCTTATATTGTACCATTTCTTGTTAGTACAAGCTGGCTCTCTCCAAAATAAAGAAAATACTTACCAACACCTCTAAAGATCAATTGTTAACTTTGTTCACTTCTTTACTCACCTTAAACACAAAAGGAAATGTAAAACCAACAATTTATGGGAAGTTAACTGCAATTATTTCACTAGATTTTAGTCACCATGAAATAATTACAACTTTAAAATACATTATGTTTTCTTTGATTTGTAGTTGGCATTCAAGTGGTTAAGTCATGATTACACTGCTGCTAAGCAACGGCAATGTTAATGTTACTGTTGACGTCTACGAGCCACAGAGGCTAACGATCAAGCGAGCCAGCAAGTGGGCAACATACTGAAGGAAATGCAAAGATATTGATAGAGGAGAAAGATGAGGTCATTGGGAATATCAACATTTTCACCAGACATATAAAACTACCAAGAAAAACAATGCATGACTAAAATTACAATACACTGTACAATATTAACTTATTATGCACTGAGAAATGAACTTCCATGGGCTCTACCATTTCTCACAACGTCAACAAACACGTCACAAGTCGTGAACTCTGAGCTTTCAGAAACTTTCCAGTTAGGAGGTCGTGGATACGACATGAGTGGGGCGTTCATCACACAACATTTGAAAGCACCAACATTCCCAAAATGTCAAGCAATTCATGGATGGATGAAAAGTGGTAGTTAAATGCCTAAGTAACATTAAAAAAAAATAATAAATGTAGACAAAAACCTGCTAAAACTGTCAAATTCTTTGCACTGTTTGGAGATTATTCAACAGACAAATCAGCTTTTTTTTGCCAATTACAGTTGCAAAGCAAAAACTTCCATGTTAGTCTTTGCGTGTTTGTATTATTTATTGTGGTTTCACAAGAAGTAAGTCAGCTCATTTTATAGCCCACAGACAAGTAGCCCACTCTCAAATCATCATCACAATTTGCATTATATGGTTTTTGTACTCTGAAAGTTATATTTTAATAAATGATTGAACCTAATTATTCCTGTTTCTGACATTTCATTCGATCCAAGTCATCCGCTCTCTTAAACGAAAACACCTCTTACGTCGCCCACGTTTTACTGATCTATTGCGCTAACGACCACTTTATTGTTTGTTGACAGATGCAGCCAATTAGTCAGGTGTGTGTGGGATACAGCGAGTCCAAACACATCATATCACCTTCCCCGGCAACGGTCTGCCGCTGTGTACAGTAAAAGGCTCAAACTGTGTGTTTGTTTGTTTGTTTGCTCCTTTGAATGTTTGCATCCCTGTTTGCATGTTTCATGAGGACTGTGGACGAATAATGAGCACTGACATCACGCTCTTTTGGACTTTTGGACAGGCTCCTGTCCACTTGGCGCTGCACTTGTGTTGCCAGATCCTGTTAATTGGTGTATTTCACTGGTTTCAAAGTGGCCGACCAGTCCAGAAACTGTGTCTGCTCTCAGAAATAAACAAGAGGATTCATGTGGGAGTGAGCAGCCAGTCCAATCTTTCTTCCTCCGTCTGCTAACTCTGTAAATTTTCTATAACATTGTAAATGTGCATTAAAGATGGAGGAGTGCTTTGTGTTTTAATTAATGCCATGCAGGCTTTTTAAAAGCTCTTTAACAATATATCCCTGTAGCCACTCCGGTGCCTCATTAATGACTTGCATGGAGCAGACATCACTTTGATCGCCACAATTTTACACCCACCTCCCTAAAGAAATATGAGTGCTACACTAATTGCCTCATGTTTATATTGATTACATCCACCTCCTCCAGTAGTCGCTCATCCCCCCCATCTTCAGTTTCTCGGAGCATATCGAGCCTGTCAGGAATCAGGAGCGTTAGAAGGATAAAGTGTGCAGGCTGGCACTAAATGTCAACAATTTTCAGATTATCTGAGGCAACAGAAAACATTCAAGTGTGACTAATGAGCAGCCGTAGCTTTGACAAAATAAATCTCTGTACAGTCATGGATAACTGCAGTTTCTATTTGTACTCCTTGGAAAATTTTCTACAACAATTTAAGCACTTTAATAGCAAGAAACAAGTGTTTTGCATCAGCTTGAGTTGGATTGTGTAATATATATGACTACAAGCTAAATAATGTCTCAGTTAATGTCCCTGTTTACAACCACCTCCTCCCATCCTTTCATCAACCTTGATGTAATCAAAGTTTATAACGTCTTACATTTCCTGTGGGCCTGGAGGTAATTGAATTGCTCTAAAAGGTCTTATCTCTGGAAAGCCTCCCATTGCACATCACAATCAATCACCCCCCTCTGACACCTATTTATATTCCATCAAATACATCAGCCACAGGTTTTCTTTATTCATTTTTGGTGCAAGTTCACTTTTATGCCGATGACGTCCTGGTTTGTGTAACAGCAGACAGAAGTGATTGAGCGCTCTGTCAGATGCACTGCTGGGAGGTGTCAGCTGCTTTCAAGGTGCACAGGGATCAAGGGCAGTGCACTCTGGGAAGGTTTCCTGGAAATAAACACTGCTTCAAATTCCTACAGTTACACACAGTCTCCCCTGGGAGCTTCACACTACACTCACAAACAGCAGATCTTCCAGTGTTGCCTGGCATCATGTTTTGGGTGTTTTAGTTGGCTTGTTCAGAGTTAATTGATCATCCATTTTTTGCAAGGTCCACGTTAGATTATACATCAGACCCACAATACATCATCCAGAGTAGGCTTGCATGACCCTTTTGGAGGAAAACAATCCCGTGTCTCTCACAGACAGTAACAGAGTAAAGAGAAGAAGTTGAAATTTCTACTTTAAACAAATCAGTATTAGTAATAGTATGCCCAAGAGCTGTTGTTCACCAGCGATAAATCCAAAAGTGCTGATCTCCTTGATTTGTTTGTTGATGTGATTTGTTTGGCTCCATGCTATAGACTGGACCAGCATGGCTTTATGACTCCATGCTATAGACTGGACCAGCATGGCTTTATGGCTCCATGCTAGAGACTGGACCAGCATGGCTTTATGACGCCATGCTATAGACTGGACCAGCATGGCTTTATGACGCACCAATACTTTATCATGCTATAGACTGGACCAGCATGGCTTTATGACTCCATGCTATAGACTGGACCAGCATGGCTTTATGACGCCATGCTATAGACTGGACCAGCATGGCTTTATGGCTCCATGCTAGAGACTGGACCAGCATAGCTTTATGACTCCATGCTATAGACTGGACCAGCATGGCTTTATGTATGGCTCCATGCTATAGACTGTTGACTAGCATGGCTGGACCAGCACCATGCTATAGACTGGACCAGCATGGCGTCAGCACATACGAAATGGTAATATTCACTGTCACTGAATATTCACTATCAAGTGTGGAAAATTGCTAAATGATGCTGGTGACAATGACTAGCATGGCTAGCTAACATTAACTTGAGGCTGCTGCAGTAAATCAGTCACACATTAACATTACATTACAGCAGCATCAGACTGTCGTCTCCAACTAAAGCTCAGTCTATAGATTAAACAGTTGGCTATTTACAGACAGGATTCAATCAAATATGTAGACTGAAGGGACAAGATGGCGATCAACCTTAATTTATTAAGGTACCGCCAACGCTCAGGTTCAGGCAAGGTTGCGAAAATAATTATGAGAAAATGTGGATAAAATTTGTATGAATGTATGATGAATACATACAAACTTGACAATTACAATCCAAACGTCATGTCATTTTCAATGTTTTTAACCCACGAAAGTTGAACATACAAAACATTTATATTTGACTTAAATTTCAATTACTGAACCCCCAGCTACAAACAAATACATTAACAAATTGAAGTCCTCACTACCTTCCCTACCATCCATACCACACCACCCATAGGGTTACAGGTCACATAATACATTCAGGTGAAGGATGGAAAAACATAACATAACCAAATAACTGTGTCAATTGCTCAAACAAAATGAAAGGGGAAAAAAAACTAATTAAATACTAGTAATAACGAGGATAAATAAATCAATAAATAATAAATGATTACATGTCTGAGTTCCACTCTGCTCTTTCTCGAGGGGTTCTTGAGCGTCGTAAAACTCCAGACAGGGGCCCAATATCTCAACAAAGATTTGAGAGGACCCCTCGAGTGTACATTTAATTTTCTCTAGCATTAAAAAATACATGACATCTTTAACTCAGTGAGAAAAGGATGGAATATCAGACACTTTAAGACTTTTACTCCAGTAATATTATAATAGATGACTTTAACTGCTACTAAAGTCATTTTCTGGTTAGATACTTTCATTGAAGTGTGGCTTTCAGGTACTTCATCAGCAGTTTGCACACCTATATTGTGTTACACTAATCAGAAGAGTGGGAGGGTGGTTCTCTATCAATGTGCAAGCCTATTGGTCCAAAACAAGGAAGTGATAAAACCTTAAGGATACATGTGATTGGTGCTCATTTCCACAGGTGTTCTTTTTTACAGTGTGTCTCCTTCTGCTGCTTCTCCATGTCTTTCCCCTCCAGCTTTGCTGATGCTGCGGTCAAACTTGAGCTAACAAACAAAGGTAACTTTTAAAACTGTCCTGCAGCTTTTTGTCTTGACTATTGGGACTCGTAACTAACACTGACCCAACATCCTGGGAATTATAAGATGTTTAATGCTCTGTAATACAACTCAGTGTTGAGATATTTGAATGTACACAGCACTGAACAGAAAACTATGATGGGTATGCTTTCATGCTCCACTCCTATAAAATGGTCTCATTACGGTCTAATTGGGATATTTTGTGCTTTCCGGTCATGGAACCGCGTACACTCCTCACTGTAGGCAGAACAATGAACAGGGCTGACATTTACTGCATCGTAGTGGACAAACAGCTTGTCCCTGCCAGTGAACCAGCTCCCTAGCTGTGTTTGATGAACTCTTTAATTCCCATGTTGTGTACAGCCTGTCTTATGAAGAGGCCCTGGCCCAGATATACACCTTTGGGCAGATAACTGTTTATAACAGCGGTGCTGACACAACAACTGAGATCCCAGAGTTTGTGAGCAGCAGGCAAAACAAAAGGTAAGTGATGTGAATTTCAGGATCCTTTGGTTTTTCATTTGTCAGGCCTTGAATATGAGCAGGTATCTCAATTTAAAAAAAAAAAAAAAGAAAGAGAAAAAACTGTAGTTTCTATTACAGCTCAAGGCTGAAACTTATTTGGGCGCGGTGTTCATTTTTCTTTTTTTTTTCAAAACTAAGGGATGTGACGTGAAGGATTTTTAAGTGTTTCACCTGTCAATCCTTACTGTTAACTCATTTAAAGGTCCAGTGTGTAGGATTTAGCAACATCTGGAGGAGTGGTTGCAAATTGCAACCAACTCCTCCCTTTCCAAGACTGCAGTAACATGAGAGTAACACCATGGTATCTTTCAGGACCTTCGCCTCGCCTAATTTAGGAGTATCAAAATTCAGACAGTGGTTGGCGTTGCCATGGTTTTGCACTCGGTGGCTCACGATACTGCAGCTTCACAAGCATGTCAGAGAACTACAGTGGCCTTAAGGTAATGTAAAAATGTGAGAGGCTCCCTCCAGAGCCAGTGTTTGGTTCATCTGTTCTGGGTTACTGTAGAAACATGGCGGAGCAACATGGCGGACTACGTGAAGAGGATCTGCTCCATTTGTAGATATACACAGCTCATTATAAGCCAATAAAAACACAATGACTAGTTTCGTGTGATACCTAATGAAAACAAACTTATTAAATCATATTCCTTTGTAGATATACCCTTTTTTTTTATTATGGTACTTAAAAAATATATTATAATTTCTTTCCCATTTTTAAGTTTAAGTCGGTAGTTGGCATCATCTTTTACCTCTTACTGGTTTCAGAAAACATCCCAATAGTACTCCATCAGAATGACTTAACAGTAACTGTGTAACCACAGTTATAACCAAGCAGCATCCTCCAGATCTGAAAAAGTGAGGCCAATTTAAGTCCCTTAAACTTGCATTCTTTCTCATAACCAGCAGGGGGCGACTCTTCTGGTTGCAAAAATAAGTCTGATCATATAGAAGTCTATGAGAAAATGAGCGTACTTCTCACTTGATTTTATGGTCTCAATCACTAGTTTCAAGTCTTCTTCAATACAGCATGATGTTTTGTAAATTATGGTCCCATTTAGAGTCAAACAGACCATAAAGCAGGATATGCTTCAGAGCATTGCTACGTTGCAACTGACCGGTTGACACCACGCATTCGTCCGTTCGAAACATCGGCACATTTCAGCTCCCTTTGCTGAATGTAGAAACTGGAGACTGTACTTGCTTGACTTCTAAATCAAACTACTTTTTCCACCATTGCCTAAACTGATGATTAGCTGCTCTGGTCTTGGGCACCGAAGCAGTGAAGACCATTTCTCATACAGTAGAAATATATTCACTGGCAGCGCTCCAACTTTGCAGACCAGTTTTGCTAACCATTATACTCCAGCCAGTCACGGTCAATCGTAAACTGCCTCCAATCATCAGAGTGATAAGTATGATTTTACAGGCAGCGAGAGGAGATGTTCACAGTGCATTTGCAGCCATGCCAGGCAGCTGAAGACATGAAAGATTTCACTGACTGTGCTCGCCAACTTGGTGAATTTTTGGAATCTATTGACAGTTTGATGAATACCTACTCTGCTGGAAGTGTGCCGCCAACTTTTTTTTTTTTATAGCCTTGAAGCAAAGTGAAATTGCTGTACAGCAGCACATAGCCGTTGTTCTGCTCCTAACCAAACATTTTATGAGCACAGTTATCATTTCTGCCTTAGAAACCTGGCGTTGAGCAGTTTGCTCGTCTGTCCAGTCCTCTGAGGCAGCATTGTTCTCTCTGGGGGATTCTCACTCTTGCAGAGACAGAGAAGCGTTCAAAAGCCTCCTGAAAATTAGATCTGTCCAAACCAATCACACCGTGAAAGACCACTTCCTCAAAAACGACTTGTGTATAACGATGAAAGGATTTGTGGGTCTTGAACAGTGAGGCTTATTTATGGAGGAAACAAGACTGATGATTGACAGTGGCTTGTTTATCCTTAAGTTAGAAGTTAAAAGGTGGTATATTTTATATATTTTATTGATTCACCCAAATTACAAAATGTACTCCCTAGTTTATCTCTAATGGTATTTTTGCCAAGCAGATACTTTCTCCTGAAGAAAGAGACAGTATGAAAACTGTCAGTCTGAGTAATGGGGACAGTTCCTGGAAAGAAATGCTACAGTTGTTATTATTTTATTCAAGTTAAACTTCAAAAATCAGGACTCGTATGATAATTAAACTTAGCAAAAGTGTCAAAATGACCATTTCTTCACTGAATGTAGAAGTATTGGTGAGTGTTTTTGCACAAACCACTGCCAAAATCTCCACAGCTGCATTTACTGACAGACAGATCTCACCTACCACCGAGTTTATCCAAATAAGCATTTGGACTTACATTGATATACTTTATATGTACCGTATTTTCCGGACTATAAGGCGCACTTAAAATCCTTCAATTTTCTCAAAAATCGACAGTGTGCCTTATAATCTGGTGCGGCTAATATATGAATTCTGGTTGTGCTTACTGACCTCCTCGAACCAATTTTATGTGGTACAGGGCGCTCAAAAATCTGTCAAAATGTTTTATTATGAGTTTGGTAAGCTTTGAAGCTGCACGCTGGATGGATTGTCGGAGCAGCAACTGCCAAAGGATTACGAAGAAAAGCTAGCCATTTTCCGCACCTACTGCAAGGACAAGATCACTGAGTGAGTGGCTGACAGAAATCAAGAGACCGAACGGCTTTTTCCGCAACTCTCCGCCCCTGTTGATCTGCGACTCCATGCGTGCCCATCTCACCGACACTGTCAAAACAAAAGTGAAGAAAACTAATTCGGAGCTTGGCGCCATTCCGGGTGGATTAACTAAAGAACTCCAACCGCTAGATATTGGTGTCAACAGGTCATTCAAAGTGAAACTGCGAGCTGCGTGGGAGCGTTGGATGACAGAAGGCGAACACACATTCACCAAGACAGGGAGGCAACGCCTCCACTATCGGGTTACTCCACTATCTGCTAATGGATCACGAAGGCAGGAATCATCACTGAACAGCTAAGTAACAGCCACCAGTCTGACTCGGATAATGACGAGACGGATTCGGGCGTGCTTGCTGCCAAAGTCGCCCCAACTGTGTAACTCAGACACTGATGATGAAGGATTTGATGGATTTGTGGACGAGAGTAAGTCTATTGTTTTGTATTTCGTGTGTTCCAACTGAAAAATGTTGAGTTATTGAAGTTATTGAGTTGTTAAATTAATAGAATCAAGTTTGACTTATCTGACCGTTTTGTTTCGCTTAAAATCCAGTGCGCCTTATAATCCGGTGTGTCTTATATATGAAAAAAGACAGTGATATTGATATTTATTGATAGTGCGCCTTATAATCCGATGCACTTTATGGTCCGGAAAATACAGCACTTCAAAGATTGTTCTCCACCACTGGTAGAGTTGGACAAAAAACTACACTGTCATTGCCCTTTTGTGTCCATTTTTTGGACCCTTGTGGTTTACACAACCTCATTAATGGAAAGTTTTTGAAAGCTGATGTATTGTAATTTTAGTTGCAAGTTTTTCTTCATAATTTTATAACATGTCTGAGGAAAAAGTTGATATACCCGATAGCTTCACCCAGGTCCAGCTCTAGCCCTTTTGGTGTCCTAGTCAAAATATAGATTTGGAGCCGTCCACTGCTGCCGCCGCCACCACTCTACAGTTAGGGTTACAGTTCAACCCACACACATCGGAAAAATTAAGATATTTATTTTCATAAATAACTGTATTCATTATGATATAAATAAAATGGTCCCTGATATTGTTGGCTTAAAAATGTTTGTCAGTTTCACTACAGTGAGAGTTACAGAGAGGAGTGTATTTCTTCCTTTATTTTTTTCTTCATTTGTTACCTCAAAGAAAATGAGGAAGGATGCCCACTGACATTCTTTATCTTTTTTTTCTATAAAGGTGGCGACCTAGGCGACCGCCTATATGGCCTATGCCTTAAGCCGGCCCTGGCCTCATCATTATGCCTTTGCATTTCCTGAATTACATTACTGGATTGCTCGATCGTCAGCCTCTGTGGCTTCTAGATGCCGACAGTAATGTAAATTTTGCCATTGCCGAGCATCAGTGTTCTCACAACTTAATCATTTGAATGCCAAACAAGCATATTGTGTACTCAACTTGACTGAATTATCAACAGGACTTCTATGAGTTTTGGTTTTCTATTTTTTACATGCAGTATATAAAGGAAGAAATTCAATTTGAATTAAATATTCACATTTTTTTCCTGTGAAAATATGCCCCAATTATATTGCATTTATGTGGTATTGTATTTGTTGGTTTGTCGTGTCTCATTCGTATGAGCTACTTTTATATTTAGATTTATTCTGTTATCTGTTCTTCAAGGATTTACTATTAGATGGTGTCTGGTTGCAATACAGTCTGTGTGTGTTGGAAAAGTTTGTGAAAAACTTGAATCACAGATGAATGTTATTCACCTCCACTGTATCAGATTTTGATGAGGAAATAAATATGGACACGCCATCGGCCCAAATCACAAATTGCTTTTCCCGCAAACTGAGAAGTTTCTGCCAAGAAATAGGAAACAGTCCTCTGAGTGTCAGAGATGGAGGATGTTATGTGTCATTATTTATTGCTGAACCATCTGCCAATAAGAGGAAGAAGTTAGTGAAGAGCTGCACTGTTTACTGCGGTCAGATTATGTGATTTCTGTGTGATAAACACCTTTTAAAGGTTCTCCATATGACATCCAAAGATATGAAGAGAGAATGAAGTCACTCTCCCTCTGTGTGAGTTTCTCTGTGCTTTGTTTACGTAGCCGGTCCATCATGCAGGCTTTTAGTCCATGTTCATGCATGTGAATGTGACCCAATGGCTAACTATTGGCTGCCGCTTTGCACTGCTCTCATATGGTGGTTACAGCTGATGACGAGCCACGAAAATATAGCTCCCACCCTAGGGTGACCATATATTCAAACCCCCTAACCGGGATCCTTAAGTGTACCGTACATTGATGCAAGCGCTAATATGGATGCACCATAGACGTTTTCATGGTTCACACAGCGCGCCTGGGAGCACAGGGTGGGATCAGAAAGAAGGCATTACTGTAGGGTGGTGCATTAGAGGCTGTGACAATCATTCACTACTTTCTCCCCCTTTAATCACAGGATTGTTCCCTCATGATCACAGGATTGTTCCCTCATGACTCCTTCAGGAGTCCTATAGAGTTTTCTTCACAGAACACTTATTGTTGTCTGGGCCTTGGTACGGAAATTATTTTTCAACTTAAGTTTTGAACCCAAACAGTCTCTATAACATCATGTTGCTTGCCACCACCTCAGGCTATTATAATTAAAAATGTGGTCCTCAGATTACATTTTGGCCAGGATGGAGACACCGGGTGAAAGGTGATGAAGATGATGATGAAGGATTTGATGGATTTGTGGAGGAGGAATGAACTGAAAAGTGAGTGTATTGTTTTGTATTTCATGTGTTACAACTGAAAAATGTTGAGAGTTATTCAGTTATTAAATGAATTGAATAAAGTTTGACTTATCTGACTGCATTGTTTTGCTTAATGCGCCTTATAATCCAGTGCGCCTTATAGTGCGAAAAATATGGTACTCAAAAACCACACGTTTGATTTGGGTAATTGTGGCTTGACAGTGCAGAACATCACTAGTTGATGACTGCAGCATAGTTTTTGCTGTGTTGGCTTATACTTATTTCATTAATGAATGGGACAGAACATGATGAACATTAATGTAAGATTATCATTATTTTAACTGTGGTGAAAACCATGTTTGAGTGTAGAGTTATTTGTCAGGACTCGGGATGTTGTTTTCACTGTTTACACCACCAGCTACGAGCCACCATCTAAGCCGATGTCATGTTACAGAGGCAATAGAAATGCTCCCAATCTCACATTTAGCCCCTTTAACAATTCAAAACAATCCACTCAGTGATCTCTTTTTGAAGCTCCAAATGTATTTAACATTTACAAAGAAGATTATACAACACTGAATGACACATTTCAGTAACTGCTATTTTAAAAAGCAGTAAAAAGCTTTACCTTGGCTTCTGCACTCTCAGACAGCATTACAAATGACCTCAGACTCCCTGTTTTGCAGTCCTTCACTCCTGACCTCCAATAGCTCCCTAGCCACTGAGGAAGCCTTCCCCAGCATCTGGCCCACTTGCTCCCCCCGCGAGAGCGAGCATGTCGGGGCAGACGAGTATGCCTCCCTCCGGGCCCGGATGATGAGACAGTGCATTTACATTAGCCTAGTGAAGCAGGAGCAGTGGCGCGCTGCCAGCACCGAAGCACAGAGCATACAGCCGGAGCATCTGGTGGGTTTGTTCTAATGTCAGGAGCGACCCGATCTGCCTTCAGACAGACTCACCGACGACGTGCAGGCAGGCACACAAACTGGCACACAGTCAGATCATAAAGTCAGATAAACAGTCATATTCAGCAAGTTAATTAGCCATTACTCATTCAGCCAAACAGTTTGTCTGCCAAAGAGGGAGGCAGACTCCTGGCCTGCATCTCAGTCACTTATAACCAGGGAATGGAATTAGAGAGGAGGGGACGGCTTCATTTATGGGAGTCTGGCCTCCAGTCTCTTGGCTTGGATGGCGAGGAGACCAGGTTGTTTTGGTCACGGGGAAATTAGGGTGGAGAGAAAGTCACACGGTGTTGAAATTACCTCAGACACAAACAGTAATCTTCCTCCCAACCGGCGACCATTAACGGAGGGATTTTTCCTTGGATTTCAGTGTGACTTTCAATAAAGATTCAAATGGAAGGGGCTGAGGATGCGACATTAGAGCTGCACTTTGCGAGAGACACTTACGTACACCAAATGTGAATTTCCATTAGCTGGAATGGAGGATGGACACGTTAATGGCAGCGAGCACAGCAACATTTCTGGAAGGTTTGTATTACACCTAGGTTTGCTATAACAGAGAGGAGGAATGGTGCAGTTCTTTAGCTGAATTGGGGAAAAAAAAATCATTGCGCACTGTAGCTGAAATAAGCAATAAAGGTAAAGTAGCAATAAGCATTTATCACACTGCAAAATGCAGCAGATCTCATTCCAAAGCACAACAGAGAAGGATTGTAGGTAATGTAAAGCAACGGTTTGTGAACCCTCATCACAGTTGGGGGCTTTTCTTTAGATTTGTTTGTTTTTATATTGGGCTGCCTGGTGGTGCAGTCGTAAATACTGTCTCCTCACAGCAAGAGGGTCACAGGTTTAAATCTGGCTTAGGGCCCCCTCTTTGTGGAGTTTGGATGTGTTTCAGAGTCGCCCTGTGTTAGCGTGGATTCTCTCCAGGTTTTCTGGTTTCCACTCACAGACTAAAGACATGCAGGTTAATTGTTGATGCTAAATCACTCATAGGTGTGAATGTGAGCGTGAATGGTTGTCTGTCTCTGCGTCAGCCCTGTCCAGGGTTTACCCCACCTTTTCCCAGGATCGACTACAACCCCCCTGACCCTGAGCAGGATAAGCGGTTACAGTTAAAAGATGGATTGATGGGTTTTTTTTATGTTTTATTAAGCATATAAAGTAACAATGTCAGATACTTCACTATTCATAACCTATTTTAATTTGCAACACTCATCTCAAATATACATAAACTTAATAGGAAAACATATACAGAACAATTCAAACCACAATGTAATGTTAAAATATGATAATTAAAGGGACTGGTCTCTCTTTAGAAAACTCAACATGTTTAGCTTCTTGAGAACATGGCTGTGGTGAGATCTTATCAGCTTCCTGTCTAAACACACCAAAAAAAACAGGCTTAGTAAACAGTGAGTTATTGTGGTTTAGATTTAGGACCGAAAACTCCTTAATCAACAACAGCACACATACAATTTTGTCAACTAATCGATTAGTTGATTTAATCAGATAAGTGAATGTTTCTCCACAAAGAATCACATAAAAGCACAGCTCATAAGTTTCGTAGAAATAAGTCATTCAGCATCAAAAAGTTTTAAAAATTAACAACTCGACTAAAGAAATCTTAGTCTACTAAGACCAAAACGACAGATTAGTCGACTAATCGACTAAATGGAGGCAGCCCTACAGGGGTTAACTCTTTCAAGCTCTCTTTCAAACTTTGTGCCGATTAACATGGCACATTGTTCAAGCATTACTTGGATGGAGACAAACCAAATTCCTGGCTGAGATGACAAAGAAAGCGTCGGAAAAGGGGCAGAAATTAGTGTGTCCTTGCAGGCGTCATGTTTCCATTACTGCCGATCAGAGCTGGAGCCAGTAAATACCCGTGACTACTGCAGAGTCATTTGTCCTGGAAATGACTGAATGAAGACAAAAGCCAGATGTCAGTGGTGGTTTTTTTCAGTGTTTTTTTGTCCAGTGGGAAAGATGCTTCGTAGAGTAGCATATAAGCCATCAAAGCGTACCTCGAGGTTGGTTGGTTGCGTAAGTGGTGGGGGGACAGTGATGCATCGCCAAGGAGCTGCTCTTCCATTTGGCGAAGTCAGACGCTGAGTGTTTGTCTCACCTCCACCACAACAAAATACGGGTCTCCCTCCGTACTCGTGGCCCAGTCACCCCTGAAACTAGATTCCCTCTTCCATCATGCCTGAGGGAACAATTTAATTAAAAAACGGCTCAGAGCAAAGGACACCCATCACCCTATTCTTGACGTGTCCACAGTCGACAAACATGGAGAGCAAATAAATCCTCTTGTGGACAATGTCCCAGCCCTGCTACACTAACTGTACACACACACCAAGTGAACAGATTGTGGTGTAATGACTGTAATTCACTGGGTAAAGGGGCAGGATTAAATATTGTTTAGGCTTTGAGGCACTTTCATGAGAATGGT
The DNA here is from genome assembly GCA_947000775.1 of Pterois miles. Taxonomy (NCBI): domain Eukaryota; kingdom Metazoa; phylum Chordata; class Actinopteri; order Perciformes; family Scorpaenidae; genus Pterois; species Pterois miles. The sequence continues at coordinate 80,019 of CAMQGK010000488.1, read as the reverse complement.
CCTGATGATTGACGGTATTTAATTGAATCCGGTCCTGGAAATCCTATCTGTTTTCTAATTTAGTCCAACCTGAATAGGCTTCATTTTTTTGTCCCATCTGGTAATACAATCCATTCATTTCCTCTATAATGACCTGTCAGCTGTTATTATCATGTTAATAATGTGTTTATCACACAAAGAGTCAGCCCCACACTCCTGCAGAGATTAAAGTGGTCAAACTTGAACTGGATGTTTGAGTTTCCACTATCACAGTAGACACTGTGTCCAGTAGTTTAAGGACCATACAGGAGTTTTTGCATGTTTGAGGGGAACTGGGGCAATTTTACAGGCCAGAGCACTACATCACATGAGAAAAAAGGGTGTATAAGTGATTTAACTTGACATGTAACAGGCTCATTCAAGATGAGCCAGGCCTGCAATGACAATGCATCCTGTCACCTGATCAAAGAGCTGATTGGCTGTTAGTTTTGGCAGCAAACACCACGTTTTGTAGTAACTGTAGTAGTTAATACTAGATTGTATATACTTTAGTCTCATATTGTGCATTGAAGGTTTAATCTGTTAGGAAACATATCTTGTCTTTTTGGGGGGGGAGACCTCCTTCTTATAATTTTTTTTAGGGGGAGGGGCCCTTTTTCCTCTTCGCCCCTGCCGGCCCCCCCGCAGCACGCCCCCCCCCCCCCCCCTCTCTGCGCCCTCTCGGGGGCACCCCCCCCCCCCTCCCCTCTCCCCTTTTTCATTTTTTTTTTCTTTTTGATCTTTTCTTTTTGAACTTTTTTTTTTGAACAACAAAGTTTAAAACTAAATTTCCCCCCTGTGGGACTATTAAAGGAATTTCTTTCTTTTTCTTTCTTTCTTTCTTGTCTGGTTCATAATTATAATAATGAAGGTTATTTACATAGCACTTATCAAAACAAATGCTCATTACAGTCTGAACCTGAAATCTGTTGATGTGGACTTCAAACGTTTACAGCTAGCTACGCAGATGTCATCTACTTTTCAGGTGCATCGCGTCCTCTCTTATGTCTGTTGGGGCTACATGTTTTCTTTGTGGACTTCGTTAGCTGCTACCAGTTCGTCACTTTGCCACAGCCGTCAGCGATCGATACCGCTGCACAGCGGTCAGTATGAGACGCATCAGGCTTTCCATTAACTACAGTGTAAACGCATCTGCATCGGTGTAAACGCTCATAGAAAGTATGCTGGGAGTGTGGTGATGTAGCTTTAAGGGCGTAAAGACAGGAGGGGAGGTGAATGGGTCCAACAAACACATGGCTTTCAACCAGGATCATCATGTTGCAATCAGCTGTTCATTTGTGTCCCTGGTTCACAATGTTCAGTGTCACGTTCACTGTACAAACACAGTAGTTTAAAGCCCAACCATGTTGTTTTTTCTTAGACCTAACTATGGTGGTTTTGTTGCCAAACCTGTTCACTTGTCAACATTAAGCACATTTACAGCAATTGAACACCACAGGGTCTGACAGTAGCAGCCTATATGTTGGATCATGAGTTGGGATGAGAACGTGTCAGAATCTCCGACCGAACTGTGGCACCTTTCTCCAGTTGCATTGTGGGTAATGTAGGTGCCAGTTTTTCACGAAGAAGATGGACAATATCTCTGATTCTACTGCATTGATTTTTAATTATTTTTAATTTTTGTCCATCGTGAATCTGATTCTGTTATAGAAGTGTAAAGCTAAATCAGTAAATCAGTCTTTTAATAACATTGATTTGTCAATCAACAACATTTTTGAGGGTTAATTAATTAAGTAATTTATCACTCAAAAATGCAAAACATTTGCTACTCATAGTTTAGGAAAAAATAAACTACATGGTTTGGCTTAAAGCTACTGAATTGAAAATGTTTGCACAGTGAAAATGAAAGTGAACGTTGTGAACACGGGATACGAACAAACAGCTGATTGTAACTTGCTTGTCGTGAAGGAGGTTTGATAACGCTCCAAACTTACGCTAAATTTTGGCGAAGAAAACATTTTTAAAGGAGTCCCTTGACCTCTGACCTCAAGGCTTGTGACTGAAAATGGGTTCTATGGTCAAAGTCATAGTCAAGTCAAGGACGGCTCTTGTTGCCTGTTGGGCCGCAGTTTGCCATATTATGATTTCAGCATATTCAGGGTTTCTGGATAATGTTTGACATTGTTTTGTGTTATTAATTGATTTCCATTAATAGTTATACAGTATACATACATTTGCATAAAGCAGCATATTTTCCCACTCCCATGTTGATAAGAAAAGTATTAATTACTTGACAAATCTCCCTTTAAGGTACATTTTGAACAGATAAAAAAAAATATGATTAATTTGTGATTAATTGCGATTAACTATGGACAACCATGCAATTAATCATGATTAAATGCTTTAATCAACTGACAGCCCTAAAATTTACTGTTGCTAAAATCAGTTTGAAGAATCTGTTGTTGAAATTAATCAAAAAATTAATAATAATGAGATTTCTCTGTATTTAAAATAATCTGTTGAGCATGGAAGTTTATTTAATTTTATATGTCTTTTGTTGAATAGTCCACTAACAAGCTTGGAAGCAGTGAAAGTGAAATCAGAGAAAGATCATGGAGGACACTGACGTCTGACGTCATTTCGACAGAGGTAATGATCTCATCCCAACAAACAACAACCTGCAATCAAAAGGTTCAAATCAAAGTTTCCTGAACACGGTCATATGTGGTTGGAAGCTTAAAGAAAAGACAGTAAGAGTTGAGATTATTCATTAGTAAGGGAATAGTCGGAAGGCCAACATGAAATGACACCTCATTTATACATGTCACATTAAATTGAGATATACAGTATATTTTAAACATACAGCTTCTAAGGTGCTATTTATTACTCACTCACATTTTGTGCATGTTTTCATTTTCACTGTTTAAATAGTGTATGCTTTACTTTGTTGGTGATCATTTTTAAGGCATTATAAATCCACTTTTCTACCTTTCTGGCTGCCATTGTTTCCATTCATTTTTGTTACAATGTGAAAATCAATTAGCCGACCCAAAACCTTTTAAATTACCTTGAGTTGTATAATCCATCTCAGTGAAAGTGTTGCCTCCATTAATTTGGTGGGAGTTGCATCTTTCTTTGTATGGACTGATGTAAAAAAATCCTTTACCTCTTAATGGTAATGTCACTTTATCCTGATTTAAACATGCATTAACTGATTTTTTTTTCTGGCAACTTGAGTGCAGCACAACAAGCTGTAACCACAACAATGGGAAATAATAACCTTATGAAGTTGTTGTAAATAGAATCTGCTCTTTAGTTACTCATTATTCCTCTTTCTTCACAGATAGTTGCTAATTTTCTGTCACATGTGGAAAAGAGTGCAAACGTGAGCAAGAGTGAATCAAAATGGTAAAATTGCTGACTGTAAAAGCAAAACAAGAGCTGAAAGACACTAAAATGAGGCATTAAGCTGCGCAGTCAGGTGATTATTGTCTGTGGGCTCATCAGATTCAGATCTGACCCGTTATTCAGATGAAAATATGAATTATTTCAGCTTTAAGTTTATAATTAATGGGATGGATTCAGGCAAGTTTTAAGCATCTGTTATGTGATTTGCCACAAATAGAAACTAAACAGATGGAAATAAATGAAATAACTGGAAAGTAATGGCTGCCTGGAAGGAAGAAAATATTTGTTTTTAAATCCAAAGGACATCATACTTCTTTGCAAATTGATTATCAGTAATGTAAAGTGAATGTAAATTATAGTAAATGTGCTTAGATGTAAAAGTAACTCCTCAGTATCTCCCTGTGATTTCAGTAGGGATGCACCAATACCGGATCAGATATTGTATGATTGATAGTTAATCGCAATCAATTGCAAATTGAGGCAAATATGCATGCTTTTTACAAATGCATGTATATCAGTATTTATTATTGGAATTCAATTAACAGTATAAAACAATGATAAATATTGTCCAGAGACCCTCACAGCTACTGCATTTAGCATAAAAAATATGCTCAGATCATAACATGACAAACTGCAGCCCAACAGGCAACAACAGCTGTCAGTGTGTCAGTCTGCTGACTTGACTATGACTTGCTCCACACTGCATGTGATTATCATAAAGTGGGCATGTCTGTAAAGGGGAGACTCGTGGGTACAGAGAACCCATTTACATTCACATATATTGAGATCAGAGGCCAAGGGACCCCTTTGAAAATAGCCATGGCAGTTTTTCCTCGTCAAAGTTTGGAGCGTTATTTATCCTCCTTCACCACAAGCTAGTACGACCTGGTTGATACCATGGATTCTTTAGGTTTTCTACTTTCATATGATCCCCGTATCTTCACTCTAGCTTTCAAAAATGAGTGGTGTTAAACAAATTGGCATTAAAGCATTATTATCTGGTTAACTTTGACAATTGTGACATTTTGTTTTACAAAGTTAGTAAAGCAGTGAGATGCTCAGAGAGAGCAGAGATGTTGCCTTACACATGACAGAATGATCCCAGCCACTTCCACAGAGAAAGGCATACAGCTTATTAATTCAACACTGGTATCAAATCGGTACCAAAGCCCAGGTATCTCCATCGGTCCTCTGGTGAAACATGCATATATTTTCTGAGAGGGATATTAGAATAAAAAAAAGTAAATTTACACTTACATTTACTGTTGTAATATGATAATTGAACTGCCTCGCACTGTTGCTCATTCACCCCGAACAGGACAGCCAGTGAGCCTGCATTAAAACTGGCCTCCTCATCATTTGTCACTGGGCCCAGGGGGTAATGAACGGGGTGAATTGGATGTACTCTCTAATTATGGAAAGGACAAAAAGCCAGTCAGATTCCCTTGTCAAGGTCCCCCTCCTGCAGCACCATGGGGAGCAGCTTTCACTCATAAATCACATCTGCAGAGGATTAGAGAGAACATAAAAGGGAGAAATATAGCACCGTGCGGTCCCGACACAATCAACCATGTAACGGCCTACGACAGGCAATAAGTAGGTGGCTGAGCCCTCCTGCCTGTTAAAGGCATCGTAAACACCTGCTGATCAGCATCCACCAGTGTCCACGTGCTCAGCAGCAGCAGCCATCTTTCACAGTAACCTCGCCATCATCATCATCATCGAGCTGGCCCTGACGATCAGACGCTGCTCTGTGAGCGCCATAACCTCAGTGTTACGAGGCCCATTAACATCGATCAACATGCTGCTGCTGCTGCTGCTGCTGCTGCTGCTGCTGCTGCTGCTGCTGCTGCTGCTGCTGGCATGTTAGGTTGCTTGCATAGCGATTGCATTTTAAATTCGTATGACTGCTCACGGACTGAACGTTATGGTATAATAGTATAGAAGGCTGAGTCGCCCACGCAGCACTGATCTGCACTGGACCCTCATGAATGCTCACGGTGAAACTTGTTATAAACATTACTTGAGTTGAGGTTCACTAAAACTGCACTTGTTTTGGGATTTTGTGCACATTTTTTCCTGAATGCTTCCCCCTCAGGTCTTTGTGTGTTTGAAAAGCAATGGTAAAGAGAGATTACTCCAGCAGACTGTTAACAGCTCATAGGAAACAAAGGAGCAGGGTTACTCTGACTTCTGTCTCTGGCTTTATAACAGTTGCCACAAACTCACACTGGAGGTCTGATCCTTTAATCTTACAACAGAGCCATGTATAATGCATAAACACCAGCACATCATTCCAGCTGTAGTCATAGTATTTCCTTTCATTTAAATCCTTTTTGTAGTGTTAAACACAACTACAAACCATACTAATGATTATAATATAGAAGCATGCTGTGGATCTGTGTATATGCAGCCCGTTCTCATTCCCAAGACGTCAGATACTGATGTTTTGTCACGGCCGTCGGTGTGCAATACCGCAGCCCAGTATGCGATGCTTTCCATTAACTACAATGTAAACCCATCAGCGGCAACACTAAACGCTCAGGGAAGGTGCTGTGGTGGTAGTTTAAAAGAGTAAAAGAGACACACCAGACCCAGGGCTTTCATCCAGAAGACTGCTGTTTGTGTCCTGCACGTTTTATTTTCACATTACAATCAGCAGTTAGTTCATGGCTCATGGTCACAACGTCAAGTCACCTTTTTACTGCACAAACTTAATTTTAAGCCCAGTGTTGTTTTTTACTAAACCTAACTAAGTGGTTTTGTTGCTTAAAAACCTAAGCAACCTGTTCTTTTTTTAATTTTACAACACCAAGCACGTGTTTACATGCAAATGAAAATTAACACTGAGGATTCTGACAAAGTGTCAGTATTAGGGCTGTCAAAGTTAACGCGATAATAACCTGCTAATGCAAATTCATATTAACGCTACTAATTTCTTCACCGCAATTTGCAGTTTTTCGGTTGCAGGCTCAGTTTTAAAGCCAATATGAAGATACTGGCATCAGATGAAAACCTTTAAAATCCATAAGTACCGATCATGTCATACTAGCTCTTCACGAAGGAGGTTAAATAATGCTCCAAACTTAAACTAAATTTTGGTGAGGAAAAACTGTCATGGCCAATTTCAAAGGGTTCCCTTGACCTCTGACCTCAAGATATGTGAATGTAAATGGGTTCTCTGGGTACCCACCAGTCTCCTCTTTACAGACATGCCCACTTTATGATAATCACAATCACATTGGGGCAAGTCATAGTCAAGTCAGCACACTGACACACTGACAGCTGTTGTTGCCTGTTGGGTTTGAATTTGTCACGTTATGATTTGAGCAAATTTTTATGCCAAATGCAGCACCTATCTGGACAATATTTGTCATTGTTTTGTGTTGTTACTTGATTTCCAATAATAAATATATACATATATTTGTATAAAGTAGCATATTTCCCCTCTCCTATCTCGCTCTAAGGTACATTTTGAAGAGATAAAAAATGTGCCAGTAATTTGCAATTAATCGTGTTTAACTATGGACAATCATGCGATTAATCGCAATTATTTGAATCGGTTGACATTCGTACTCAGTATGTGACAAACTCAGATGAGAATGTGTCGGTATACGAGGATGTATTAGGCACAGCTACCTCATGTTCATGTTATATTGAAAATGTGGATTAATTTCCAGTTTTCAATCTTATCCTTTACCCCCGTTGAGGGACTGTAGATAAAAACCAGCAGTTTAGTAGCTCGGGGGGAATTAAAGCTCAGGTGTTGCCATGTAGAAGTGCTTGTTGAACTTTTGGTACACTTTCATTCTGTTACCCTGGAGGAAGTATGAACATAAAAAACAGGCTGCTCTCTTAAACACTGAACGGTCCGCTCATTGTGTAGCTGGAGCATATAACACTTTTATGTCACAAATATTATCTGGGTTTTACTCTACAGCGTAAAACACAACTGCAGCCACAAAGTAAATGCATAAACATGTGAAGACTTATGCAACAGTTGCCTCTCAAAATTGCCAAATTTCCTAAAGTTCCCCATTAAAGCTCAGAGAGATCCACATGCCCTTTATCTGCCCTTCAGTAAGTGCACACTTCAAAGATGGCCTTTCTTTGATGAAGGCTTTTTCTGATGTGCTGCTGTTGTTGTTATTGTTGTTGTCGAGCTTCCCAACCTTACGTAGTGTTATCGCACGTTATTCCCTTGTGACTCTGATGGCAACACTGATGTGGATTATTACCTCTGGGAAGTCTCTCTTGCATCTCCCATGAGATCCTGATTTTTTTTTTCCATAAGCAGATTATACACAATCACTGACAAATGGGGGTAAAACATGCAGCAGCTCTACTCCAGATTTAATGCATTGTTATATGACTTTTTATTTGTCCATTGTGCGGTGGATGGATGTGCGGAGGCTGCAGTCATGGGGGAGATACTCGAGATGATGTCGTTATGTAAACTATTGAAAGGATAAATCCGTAGATATTCGATGTTTTTTAATGAGCTTTTTCCTGTGCGACATAGAGCTCCGTTGTTGTTCAAAAGCGCATCAATGAGCCTCACTGTTGCACTGGGTGACAGGTTTCCTCCATTACCACGATCACAGCCACTGTTAATTTTGAGTCAATCCCACATAGGCCTAATTAAAACAAACAAACATTGTAATTGAATGTAATCACGGTTTTTGCAGGAATAATCACAAGAGTACCAAATCTGTCATGTTCTGCCACATTTGTTAAAAAACACACAGTTACCAGCTGTTTGAGGAAATGCTATAGCCTCTTTTCATGAAATTAAACTATATATTTGTAGCCTACTTATAGTAGAAACCTGCACTAACGTTTTTTGAGCCACTTGGGGGCAGAAAAAACAGGCTGTTAACACAACACTGACATATTATCTTTCATGTTTTCAGCCACCTGATGAATGTAAGTCCACCCTTTAGCTCTGTTTGCTCTCAACTAAAATGAGAGAGACATATCTGGCTCTGTAGCTGCTAGATGTTCAGCCTTCTTCACCAGCTAGTCTCTAGTCCACTGGTTCCCAAACTGAGGTCCCGACCCCCACTAGGGGTCGCCAAAGCTTCATGTTGGGGGCGCGAGGCCTTCTTGATTTTAAGGGGTGGAAGGAGCCGTTCACACACCGTGTTTAAAAATGCATGGCAAACGCCAGCTGTGCCACATTTTTTATCCGATATATTGAGGAGGTTGCGCTCCTCTTGCACATGCCATTACTAAGCAATCAAAACCTGCATGCTGTGATGACGATGATGATGATGATGATGAAGTTGCAGTAATTTAGATGGAAGCCGATCCTAGCTGGGGTACAGGTCGCCAGTCCATCACAGGGCACATAGAGACAGACAACTATTCATGTTTGCATTCACACCTATGGGCAATTTAGAGTCATCAGTTAACCTGCATGTCTTTGGACTGTGGGAGGAAGCCGGAGAACCCGGAGAAAACCCACGCTAACATTGGGAGAACATGTAAAATCCACACAAGAGAGTCCTGAGCCAGATTTGAACCTTACAACCCTCTTGCTGCACCGTGCAGCCCATTCCTCTCAGTAGCTTTATGCTTGATTTGACCTTTCAACTGGATGTTGCAATGTTCTTGTGCAGAAAGAGAGAAATGAGTAAAACAGTCTGTGGGACTAAGGCTCTGGGCTGTCCTGCACTGAAATGATTAACTTACCATATATTTACCACAGACTGATATTTACGGAAAAAAGAAATTATATCTACCAGCTGTGATTTAGTTTTCCTCATCACGTCATGCGGTGCACGCTGCAGCAGTCCGAAAGTTTAACTATTTTCATCTCAGGGCACAGCTGTCACGCCCCGAAAAACAGGCACTTGGGAACGCTTGCACGCCACACGGTGGAGCGCGCCTGCCGCGCATTTACGTTGACAACAATGGATTTAAGCGGGAAAGATGACACGGCATGTATACAGCCCTTAAGACAACTTACTTTCAAAATCTACAGTTTCATTCATTTCTGTTAAAAAAACTAAATAAAATTGTTTTTTTGGTTTAAGATATAAACAGGATAAGGACATGGCAAAGACCTAAATACAAGCTAAACTGAGCCCTCCGTCTCTGATAAACAGCTTCGTCCTGCATTTGAAAGGCGCGCAGTTAAAACAACCAAATAGCTGATAGAATAATGGCCAAGCTTCAGGCGGAAGAAAACACTGAATTTGAAAAAAAATAGCCTATTTAGTATGATTGTTCCTATAAATAACAGGAAAACTCACCTCTGATGTAATATTCAATAGTCTGCTCAAAATCATCCAAATCATTTGTTTTAAGGCCCAGACACCAACCTGACATCAAAGAACTAGCAGCAGCGAAAGGCCGACTGTTGAGTCGCCTTTGTCTTGCCTGAAAAGTTGAATTTAAACACTCAACAAAGACTATAGCCAACGGCCAGTTAGTACGTAGGTTTTACACCTGCGTTAGATGAAATAACTCTCCACACCAGCAGGCGGCGGTAGTCTGTATCCGTCATTCACAAGGGGAAACAGGAAGACCGAGGACGGTGGATGTACAAGCTGTTGTTTTGAGACGTACATGAATCACAGCAGTGTTTGCCGACCATTTTAACGCCACTCTCACTCACCACTCAGCTTCATTCCAGATGTTCGTGTCATTTCATCTGTGCTGGAACGATCAAGTGAGATGAAGATGAAAAATGAGAAAAGCCTTCTTCCTCGGCTTTATTCGTTGGCTTGCTTTCCTCACTTGAGTTTCTCTTCTCATGCACTGATTCGTTTAAGCTGAACAGCCAATCAGAGTGATTTCTCTCACCGACAATCTCCACCACCGATTCAACATGCTGAATCGGCTAAAAAACTTCTGACGCGGGCAGACTAGAGCTGACAGACGCTCACCGACCGACCCAAACTGTCTGACGGCCACCTGTCGGCTTGGTATGTCAGGACCTCTACACCAACTCTGTTGGTACCTATTGCGTTCTCTATTTGGGTCAATTGTACCGTTTATTAGTTGCTCTGTACTGTAATTGTTATGCTTTGAATAGAACAGAAAAAAATCAATAAAATATGTCCCTTAGTTGGGGGTCATCAGTTTACTCAGTGGTAAAAAGGGGTCCCTTAACTCTCTGAGACCCACAACAGACCTGTTTTTGTTTCTTTTAGGGGGTACAGGGGGTCTTTAGGGACAGATAGCAGGTCAACAGCAGATGCTACATAGAGGTGGTGTACATCATCTAAAAGCTGGGAACCGGAAGATTAATTGTGATAATTCACTAATTAAAATAAATTGTAAAAGTGTATACGGACTAAGAACATATGATCTACGTACATGATGACCATCCCCATGCTCTGTTATGTCTCATTTTTTCTCAATTTTTGGGTTGATATCATTTGTTACACTAATTTGTAGTTAAATTTAACAATCTTTTACCACTTGAGAATTGATCAATAATTCCTCCAAAATACCACATTAAGACACCAAGACCTTGAGAGACACCACAGAAAAACACCATGCTGTGATTTGATGCAAAAAAACATTTAACATTTTGAGATTTCTGCAAGAATTGCATTTTTCAGTGATTGGATGGCGAGCACATTTGTTCTGGAAAGTGTTCAGAAACACACATATTTTTAATCTAGAAAGGAAAGCCATCCATCCTCTGAATGCTCTCGATCTCTAGTTTGTGGCTGTAAAGTTTCATGAGGCTGTGATTATCCTAGAGGTCACCATCAGATATCAAGAAATGGTCTCACTACACTGAAATGGCTACTGTGGGGACTAACATCATCACACATTAATACAGTTGAACTCACTGGATCCACAAGAGTCTCAGCTTAACAGTGATACACAATTTATGTAGTTCAAGATGGTTTAGGGACCCCAGTATGCAGAAATATTCAAACACATCATTTTAGAATAGGCAGAAATAACATTTAAACTGCAGTCAGAAGAACAGAAGAACAAGAACAACAACCTTTATTAGTCCCACGAGGGGAAATTCAATTTTTACACTCTGTTGTTAACTTATACACGGTACATGCAGACCCGAACACACACATGCATCAATGGAGAGATGTCAGAGTGAGGGGGCTGCTCCTGACAAGCCCCGAGCAGTTGGGGGTTTGGTGCCTTGCTCAGGGGCCCCTCGGCAGTGCCCAAGAGGTAAACTGGCACCTCTCCAGCTACCAGTTCACACTCAGTTCTTGGTCCATGTCGGGACTTGAACCGGTGACCCTCCGGTTACCAAGCCAACTCCCTCCAGACTGAGCTACTGCCGCCCCCAAGAAATACTCCCCGTCGGGGAATTGAACCCCAGTCTTCCGCGTGACAGGCGGAGATACTGTCCACTATACTAACGAGGAGGGATTCGAAAAAGTGCATGTGATTATCACAAAGTGGCCTGAATTTTGCCTGAATTTGGAGCTCCTTCCTTACAAGCTAGCATGGCATGGTTGGTACCAATGGATTCCTTAGGCTTTCTAGTTTCATATGACATCTGTAACTTTACTTTCACTCTAAAAGCTGAACCTGCTACAGCCTCTGAAATACAGTAAAGTTGGTCAGGGATTGCCCGCGATCCCGTGGGTCTCAGAGGGAAAGGTTGGGAACCACTACTGTTTGGTGCTGAGCCGGTAGTGTAGAGAGGGTCTTAATAGCTTTTTCACCAAAAACAGCTGTTGAGCCGATGCGAGTGGTGAGACTGGATCGTAAAACCAAAACAATGACCTAAAAGACGCTGAAACATTCTGTAGAGCTGCAGTCGGGTGATAGCTCTCATTAGGTTCGTCACTGTAGACGACCTCTTTCACATCAGCTGTGTGATCCATGTTAATATAGAGGTACTGATTATAGCATTAATAGTGGGCCGGGGACTGTGATGCTTTAATAGTTTTGATTTTAATGCAGACCTTTAAGTTTAGTTTGGGGTTCTATTTTCTTATGTTAACCAACCTATTTCATAGTCATTTCTTCATCTGTGAACCAGAAAACTTTTTCCAAAATACTTTTTTTTCATCCACTGCTGACCTGGTTAAGGTGAAACCTGCTTTTATATCATCTCTTTTTACAAAATGTAATGCTTCATATAGTCAGAATTTCCTCTCCTCTCTACAATTAGTTCAGACTGCAGCAACAAGACTTTTAACCAAATCTGCGAGATGTGACTGCATGTCTCCTGTTTTCAGGGTCGCCGCACTGGTCGATATTAACATTTCATCGATCACCTTTCATGCTCCATCCGTGGTGGACGTAGCAAACATCTCGGTTTAAATCCCATCACTCTTTTACAGACATGATGCTGCATCGTTCTTGTTCATCTCTCTTTTTCTTACTAGTTATTTTATTTTTCTATTATCATTGTATTGGACCTCATTTCTTATCAACTTTGTACATTTTTCAATGTGGTTTAAGTTGTAAACAGTACATGTATATGTCTAAGTATACTGTATGTTTGGGTATGAACCAAATGAGTGGATGTCTACACATGCATATGTATGCATGTATATCTAGTTATGTACTGTTTACATACATGTCTCTTGAGTACTTACAGTATTAATGTAAGAAATATCACTACAACCTCCTTTAGGAAAATTTCCTAATAAGTTGCTATAACGTATCTTGAGCAGAGCCATATCAATTGGCACTAATTCTGTTCGAATAGTGCATCTCTAAATAATGAATATTAATTAATGGACCAAGTCTGTTAGCCAGTAGCCAGCAGGCTACAGGCAAACATACAGTTCAACATAAAGGATGCTTGAGCTGTCTCCCCGTATACGACCCAGAATTGATTTTAAAATTCTTCTTATTGTCTATAAGCCTAAAGCCCTCCCACTCGCCTCTTTCCCATTCCCAACCACACACCTATCTCCTTCTTTCCCACCATTCACTCTAAACAGGAGAAGCTGCTTTCATCCTTGCCCCGCGCCTCCAGTGGCACCACACTAGCCTTCAGCCTCTTTACCCTTCTTTTTATTTATTATTTTTTTTTTTTTTTTTTTTTTTTTTTTTTTTTTTTTTTTTATTTTTTTTTTTCTCTAACCATCCTTTTTTTCCCCCTCCCCTTTTTCCCCCCCTCTCTTTTCTTCTCCCTTTCTCCCTCCCCCTTTTTTTTTTTTTTTTTTTTTTTTTTTTTTTTTTTTTTTTTTTTTTTTTTTTTTTTTTTTTTTCTTTCTCTTTTCCGCCTATTTATACCTCTTTTTTCCTCTTTCTTCATTATATGTTCTATATATTTATTTTTTCTTCTTCTTCTTCTTCTTCTTTTCCCCCGACGACCCGACCCAGATAAGCGGTTGATGATGAGTGAGTGATTGTAGAAATTATTAGGAAGAAACATACCAGTAAAATAGTGTTATAAAACCAGCAGCCGTATAGTAAATGTACTGAACTAATGATAATAAAGTAGGCTGTGTGACTTCCTGCAGAACTTTATGTTGCTGTCTCAACACAAACAGTTGTTGTGATTTCCTATCAAAAAGTGCTCAAAAGTCTCTGTGTTCCTGCTGTGTTTTGGTTTGGTAGTTTTCTTTCCCCGCTGCTCTGTGGAGTACTTTGAACTTTGTTTTTGAAAAGTATTCTGTAGCTTATGTAAAGTTTATTAATATTTATGCAAAACTGCTGTTGCCACTGCTTGAGACATTAAACGCATCACTTTCAGGACTCTACACAGAGAGCTTAGAGCTGCATATTTAACAGGTGGCTATTTGTTGTTTCATTGTGGCTTGAAAAAAAACAAAAGAAATGGCTGTTTATTGTGCTATATGTGCACATATATAGAGGAGTTTCATGCACAGACACAGTGGGCTACAGCGCAAACACAGCATGGACATGCAAAACACCAACAATGAGATTGGACAGCACAGATTCAGCACCAGAGCTGCATCCTCCAATAATCCAACACTGTAAATGATTTAGTTTAATTTATTTTAAACTGAAATTCATAATATTTGTTGCACCGTATAGTCTAATTTTAAAGCTAATGCAGCTGCAGCTACAGAAGCTCTGCTAAAAATGTAAATAACAGCTTTTCAAACCTTATTTAAGTTGCTCAGACTCAAGAGGAAGTAAACCGATGCTTTAATAAGTGTTTATATACATACACGAGTATAAAGCAAGAATATTTGTCCACTCCCATGCTGATAAGAGTATTATTACTTGACAAATGTCCCTTAAAGGTACATTTTGACCAGATTAAAAAAATGATTAATTTACAATTAATCGTGATTAACTATGGACAATAATGCGATTAATTGCAATCCAATGAAAGTCACTGAAAGTCACTTTTAAAATCAGATTTGCTCCAATTCTACCCACTGCAGCTTTAAGTAAAGTTCAAGTACCTCACATGTACAGAAGTCCAGTACTTGAGTAAAAATACCTGGTTACTGATTAACAGAGACTCTCAGGGATCTAATCGCTGCTGTTTAACTTCTTAATCCACTTTATATTTTACGCAGCAGACGTCAGAGGATGACATGGCGTGGGTACACTGTACTCCAGAGTAATCCGAGCAGAGATTTCCATCAAATACTGCTCAGCGCGAAAAAACCATTAAACAAAACGGCCTTATCACCCTCTTGCAGGTAGTCTCTTTAATTAACTGCGCTGCGCCTTTCCACTCCTCCGCCACTGGAACTCGGGGGGCTTTAAGACCCAGCAGAGGTGCAATAGTGAACATCTGTCGCCTCGGTCTCCACAGTATGAGTTGCGCCTGGGCTCCGGTCTGAAGACACACAGGCAGCAGCAGTCAGGAGGGCTGGCAGGCGCAGCGGGGACGGACCGGAGTGGATCCGGGATGCGAGCAGATGCCGCTGGACGATGAGACAAAGTGGAGTCAGACGCACTGAGCCGCAACGATAAGACAGCGCGCCGCAAAATGAAGACACCTATGGTAAAGGTCTCTGCCTTGTAGCCCGATTAGAAACTGTTTGCGCTCGCTTTTACATCCAGCATTGTTCCGTGAAGTGCGCTCCAGTAACGCTGCTGTGTGCACTCTGTCGGATCAAAAGATTAGGATCTGAACAATGGACATCCAGCTGTGCGCTCTGTTTGGCACTAAGCTCCGGCTTTCTCTTATAATAAACACCACAGCATGGAGCACACAGCGCGCTGGGGGTTTGCTTTTCCTGCGTTTAGTGCATAAATCTAAAAACTGCATGGATTAATTTGCTTTATATTTCTTGTATTAACACACGTTGTGAAATAAAATAATAGACGCAAACAATCAAAATAAAAAGTGTGAGGAGCTGTTTATCTCTTGCGTCTGCGATTTAATATACTCTGGAAGCTGAGGCTGATTTAACTCACAAGGTCAATTTATAAACTTTTAGTTTATATCGTTTATTGTAAATCGCCGTGCAGATGTGCGCCTGAACGCACCTGCGCATTAAAACACACGCACGCCAGCTAATGATTATCACTAACAACCTGGCATCCTGTCAGTGTCGTGATTGTGCCTGTGCTCTTAAATCACGTCGATAACAGCTGTTTTTTTAAGTTTTGGTCGCACGTGACAGGACTTCCAGGAAGTTGTATGAACCAGCAGCCCAGGTGATGGTGATGGTGCACATGGTGGTGCACATGGGCTGCCTCTCATTAGCTGCAGCCTGAACTCAAGTCCGGTGCAACAGGAATAATCAGTCAGCGTGTGTTTGTGTCTTGTGCCAGCGCCATGGGATAGCCGTGCTCCTCGTGCTCCTCCTGTGCGCCAGCTTGTTCCTCGTGTACAACGGCAGCTTCAACGGCGCTTCTAGGGACGCTAACGACACGCGCATCCGACAGCATGAACAGCTGCGGCGGCCCACTGAAGCCCCCGTCAGGGTGGCCAAGCCTCACCCCCCGGTCCTCCAGGGATACAGTGGCATCATCGACCATAAGGTAAGCAGATGTGTTTGTGTGCGTCTCCCATAATGCAGCAGGGACCGGGAGGTGAATTGCTTCAAATGTTTGGCTAATGCATTGCAAAGTGGGCACCAAAGTGAAGCCAGTTTCCTCCCTTTACAAACCATCTTCACTTTCCCTCTCACTAACACACACACACACACACACACACACACACCTACACACACCTTTCCTCCTGTCTAATGAGCAGCAGTCATCTATCCGCACAGCTCTTTAGAGAGAGTATCGCCCCTCTGTCATTTATCACAATTTTCTCCAGCACAGTGTTGCGCCACACTCAATACCCACCTGTCGTTACTAATAACAGCTTAGGCTACAAATGAAATCCTTGGCTGCATTCTTGCACTCTAATTGGTAAGCCCAGGAGACCTGCAGCTACATGAACCCTGACGTCACAGCAGGGGTGTATTGACTCCCATCTATTTACCAGGCCAGGAGAAAACAATCAATGTAAGTAGTGGGGAGCGAAGGTGCTACAACGAAAGCAGACCGAATCATCTCGTAAAGGCTTTTTCTTTTTAAGGCAACATGCAAGATGGCTCGCTCCTCTGCAGGCAATTTGGTTGATGGGCCGTTTGTGTGGCGGTCTGCACCACTGAGCCAAGCGATGGATGCAACACATCTCCAGCCGTTGGATTTAAGATGTTTAAGATTTAGAGAAGTTTTGGTTACACACACACAGATTATAAGACAATGGGCCCCCGACTGAAAGAAACACAAAATTAATCAGTTTTTGTCTCTTTGTTTTAGTTTTTATGTCTCTCTGGAGTCGTTTTACATTTCTAAGTTGCTTTGCACCTTTCTGCAGTTGTTTTGCATCTTTCTGTAGTCATTTTATGTCACACTGGCGTCTTTCCAGAGTCGTTTTGCATTTCTTTGTAGATGTTTTGCATCGCTGTAGTTATTTTATGTCTCTTTGTAGTTTTGTGTCTATCTTTTGTTGTCGTTTTGCATACTGTAGTCATTTTCTGTCTTTGTAGTTGTTTTGAATCACACTGGAGTCATTTAGCTTCTTTCTGGAGTTGCTTGGCTTTCCTCTGGAGTAGTTTTGCATCACTATAGTAACTGTAGTCGGTTTGTTTCTCTTCTCTTTATAGCCATTTTATCTCTTTGTAGTTGTTTCGCATCGCTGTGGTGGAGGATTTTAACTGATTATGCTCTCGGTTAAAACAGTTAAAAAAATATTAATAATTAATTAAAAAGCTGAGCAAAACTCAGAGGAGCGGCTTATCATTTTAAGGCGAAAAGCTGGTCCACTGCAAGAGCCCATCTGAAGAGAGTCTCAGCCGGCGTTGCAGGATGCAGGAAGTTTGTCTTGAGCGGAGCACAGAGCGGAGGAAATTTAGCCTCATAGCATTTACTCACAATAAACTGTACACACACTGTGTGCAACAGCGATGTTCATTGCTATGACGCCACCGACAATCACTGCCGCCACATCCACACCGTCTGTCGGACACTTGTAGTGTATGTGTGTGGCTCTGGGGGGCCACAGGCCTCCAGCAGAGCTACAGCTCCACATGTAGCACAAACACACACACTGTTTGCCGGATAATCACTAAAGTTATCACTAAAGAGTGTTGTTACGCAGGGCAGACACACGGCTGACAACATGTTAAACTAAATGATGCGGTGTTGGCGGATTTTGATTGGGAAAGTGGCTCCATGACCGACACTACAGCGCTGTGGCTGCTAACGCTCCTGACAGTGAACTGGAGACTGTGAATGCAGCATCGTGGCTGCCACAGTAACTCTCCTTACGGTGAACTGGAGACAGTGAATGCAGCATCGTGGCTGCTACAGTAACTCTCCTGGTGGTGAACTGGAGACAGTGAATGCAGCATCGTGGCTGCTACAGTGACTCTCCTGATGGTGAACTGGAGACAGTGAACGCAGCATCGTGGCTGCCACAGTAACTCTCCTTACGGTGAACTGGAGACAGTGAATGCAGCATCGTGGCTGCTACAGTAACTCTCCTGGTGGTGAACTGGAGACAGTGAATGCAGCATCGTGGCTGCTACAGTGACTCTCCTGATAGTGAACTGGAGACAGTGAACGCAGCATCGTGGCTGCCACAGTGACTCTCCTGATAGTGAACTGGAGACAGTGAATGCAGCATCGTGGCTGCCACAGTAACTCTCCTTACGGTGAACTGGAGACAGTGAATGCAGTATCGTGGCTGCTATAGTAACTCTCCTGGTGGTGAACTGGAGACAGTGAATGCAGCATCGTGGCTGCTACAGTGACTCTCCTGATAGTGAACTGGAGACAGTGAACGCAGCATCGTGGCTGCCACAGTGACTCTCCTGACGGTGAACTGGAGACAGTGAATGCAGCATCGTGGCTGCCACAGTAACTCTCCTGGTGGTGAACTGGAGACAGTGAATGCAGCATCGTGGCTGCTACAGTGACTCTCCTGATAGTGAACTGGAGACAGTGAACGCAGCATCGTGGCTGCCACAGTGACTCTCCTGACAGTGAACTGGAGACAGTGAATGCAGCATCGTGGCTGCCACAGTAACTCTCCTTACGGTGAACTGGAGACAGTGAATGCAGTATCGTGGCTGCTATAGTAACTCTCCTGGTGGTGAACTGGAGACAGTGAATGCAGCATCGTGGCTGCTACAGTGACTCTCCTGATGGTGAACTGGGAAGTGAACGCAGCATCGTGGCTCCCACAGTGACTCTCCTGACGGTGAACTGGAGACAGTGAATGCAGCATCGTGGCTGCTACAGTGACTCTCCTGACGGTGAACTGGAGACAGTGAATGCAGTATCGTGGCTGCTACAGTAACTCTCCTGGTGGTGAACTGGAGACAGTGAATGCAGCATCGTGGCTGCTACAGTAACTTCCTGGTGGTGAACTGGAGACAGTGAATGCGATCGTGGCTGCTACAGTGACTC
The DNA here is from genome assembly GCA_947000775.1 of Pterois miles. Taxonomy (NCBI): domain Eukaryota; kingdom Metazoa; phylum Chordata; class Actinopteri; order Perciformes; family Scorpaenidae; genus Pterois; species Pterois miles. Next base: position 60,831 of record CAMQGK010000488.1, on the reverse strand, counting down.
TCCTGATGGTGAACTGGAGACAGTGAATGCAGCATCGTGGCTGCTACAGTGACTCTCCTGACGGTGAACTGGAGACAGTGAATGCAGTTTCGTGGCTGCTACAGTAACTCTCCTGGTGGTGAACTGGAGACAGTGAATGCAGCATCGTGGCTGCTACAGTGACTCTCCTGATGGTGAACTGGAGACAGTGAATGCAGCATCGTGGCTGCTACAGTGACTCTCCTGATGGTGAACTGTTGGCTCAGTTGTCTGTTGTGCTCATATTCTGCAGCTGATGCACAGCTACATGAGACACACTAATCTTGTCAGTTATGAGTTAATAATCGGTTTTCAAGGATAGCTTATTGGTTACATTCTTATTTACAATTATTTACATTGCTGTGTACAGATTGTGTCTCTTTGTAGTCACTGTGTCTCTGTAGTTTTACATCACTGTAGTCATTTTGTGTCTCTTTGTAGTGGTTTTGCATTACTGCAGTCATTTTGTGTCTAATGGCTACTAAGGACTAATGACATTCTGAATGACAGGGATAATGAGTGCTACCATCTCTCTTTCATGAAAATGATATGTTCGATCATCGGTAAATCATCAGATTATGTCACAGGTTGATTTGCATATGAGTGATTTGACAGCCTCCTCCCTGCTCTTAGAAGCAGCTGTTGCCGTCTGGATGAGATGAATAAGCAGCATGAACATGTATCAGCTGGACAGATTTAGGAGTAAGTACATTGTTGGTGAACATCAGAAAAAGTAGCCTGGTTGGGAAATTAACTTTTGCTAAATTAAACACCAGGGGCTCTGAAGAGTCACTTAATCTTGTGACAAGGTAATGCAGTTGGGCAACAGAAGGTGGTACTATTATTCATTAAAACAGATCTCATTGGTGCAGAAACCAACAAATGTAGAAACCTGTAATATCCGTGACTGCAAAAAGTTCAGTTGGCAGAGTTTTTGCTGGAGAAATGCTATCTGTCTGTCCACGAAAGTTTCCATTTTGAGAAGCTCGGCTTTGTAGGAGATGCTTGCTGGTGAATTCACACCTCACGTTATGTATGTCTCTGCCTGGTGGGCGGTTCTTGGTATTTCCTCAGCAGATCCAAACATGGCTGCTGGGTCATAAACTTTCTCATTTTACAGCTAAACAGTAACTACAAGATGTTTCTGAAAACATTTGAGGAGAGAAATAGTCATTACAGTAACAGAATATTGATTGATATTTGATTAGCGCTGCCTAGTTTGACTGTTTGATCAGAGTTTGCACGTGATTGACAGCTGCTCAGAGACAGCAGACTCCAGCTCGGCTCTGATTGGTTGTTTTCCTCTGATCTGTGAAATCTTGCAGATGCCATTAGGAGCACCGGAGGACACAGAGTGTTAGTATAATATTATCCGTCTCAGACACTACTCTCAGGATATAGTGACCGTTTGTAGAAATAATTTTTTAAATCATATTTGCTCCATTTCTACCCCCTGCTGCTTTAATCAACATTTTATTGAAACAAGCAATACGCCTACTGAAATTTTCCAGTCGCAGGAGGTGATTAAAGGTGGAACCATTTAAAATTTTTGTACTGCAGAGATGGTCTGGCCTGCACATCATATTTTACAGACTAAAGAAAAAAACAATCTTCATTTGGTTCTGATGCCCACAAAAATCACACAATAATTATTTTAATATTTTTCAATGAAAATGACAATGACGTAAAAATCATCATTCCCTTTAATATTTCCCTAAATGGGAGCTGCGTTTAACAACTACATCAAAATATCTGTTCACAAACTTTCACACAACTCATGCGGTATCATCCAAGTCTCATGTATTCAGTCGTTTGCTCACTACTTCCCAAACACATGCATCTTCGCTAAAACCTGAATATTTTGTTTTCTTCGTTCGCCATGGAGGCATGCAGGAAAAACAAAGTTCAAGAATTCAAGGTAACACAGGATGCGTAATTGATATGCAAATGATCATTTTGGGGGATAAGTATTCCTTAAACGAACTAGGGAGCCCTGAAATTATTTAGTCCAGAGGCTTAAAACTTTATTAGGTTAGTGTTTGGGTTAGGCGTGTACATAGCTGTGAAGGCCATCTTGCATGCAGTTTGATATTAATCACTGTGCCAACAATATGTGAACGCTCCTCCGGATGCAGACACCCAGTGCAGTATAAACAGAAAATGCATGAACATCAGCTGTCCATGTCTGCTGTACAGTATATCCAGTCCTTTCAGGTCCTGGAAAGACATTATATCAAGTGTACTGCAGAATGGCCAATTATTACAAACATTTCACAGGCATCCATGTATTCATATCTAGATAATTTGGTGTAGATTAGGGCTATGAATGGATTAGATTATTTAATCGCATGGTTGTCCATAGTTAATCACGGTTAATCAGACGTATTTTATCTGTTCAAAATGTACATTAAAGGGAGTTTTGTCAAGCATTTAATACTCTTATCAACATGGGAGTGGACAAATGTGCTGCTTTATGCAAATGTATGTATATATTTATTATTGGAAATCAATTACCAACACAAAACAATGATAAATATTGTCCAGAAACCCTCACAGGTTAACATTTAGCATTAACAATATGCCCAAATCATAACATGGCAAACTGAGGCCCAACAGGCAACAACAGCTGTCAGTGTGTCAGTGTGCTGACTTGACTTGATCCAAACTGCATGTGATCATCATGAAGTGGGCATGTCTGTAAAGGGGAGACTGGTGGGTACCCACAGAACCCATTTACATCCACACATCTTGTGGTCAAGGGACCCCAGTTTTTCCTCACCAAAATGTAGCGTAAATTTGGAGTGTTATTTAACCTCCTTTGTGACAAACTAGCTTTAAAAGTGATTCTACTACAACCTAAAAATTGTAAGTGAAATTAGTGGCGCTAAAACAAATTTGCGGTAACGTTATTATGTCGTTAACTCCGACAGCCATCGTTTAGATATTTAGTTTAAGCTGGTGTTTTTGCACAGTTTGTTTGCCACTCAAGTTGCATTCATGGACTCCAGCTGTGTGTAGTTTGGCTGCTGTCGCAAGATCTCAGTAATTCATCTGGTATTTGCACAAAACCAGACTTTTCATTTAAGTGTGTAAACTTTAAATATTGTGCCGCTGTTATCAGTGGGATGTGGGTGATGGACCTGGTGTGAGACAGAACATTAAAATTCAGATAATATTGGCCGTGGTCAATACGTGAGAGGCTGTTTCAGCTTTTGGTCTTGGATTTAAAATTATTGCACAGCTAAGCCTCACAGTTCTGTCAGAATTCGAGCCGCGCACAAATAAATATGAAACGAGCCATTCATATTTTAAGATGGTTGACAGGGCACGCAGCAGCATCTTTTTTTCTCACCGCCTGAAATGCCGATATTATTCAGTGACAGTGTACATTTTGATTTGATGAGGATTTGTCTGTAATGCGTCAGTAAACCCAGCTTTGGATGAGAATTGATTTTCCCCCCTCTGACGGGAGCAGCCGAGCATCATAAGTAAACCACCAATTTATTTTCTCTCTTGGCAATAAACTTATTGACATTTTGGCAACAAGGGACATCAATTTGGGCCACGGCTCCACTGAACATCATTTATGCTTCTTCAAACCTGCTATTATATCACCCTTCACATTCTGCCACCGCAAGCTGTAATCAATACTTTATGATTTGAATGCACTTTGCTGCTACAGCATGTGGAAGTACATTATGCAGTTGAACCTTCAAATACTTTGCGTTCAGTATTCTGAGATGTCGTGTCCTGCCTGCGGTTTGACAACATGGATGAGCTTTCTCTGTAGATGTCGAAGTGAGAAAAAGTTATCGGCCTTGCCTCGCATTTGTTCTCCTGCAGTGCTGAATGATTGGTGTTTGGGAAAAAAAAAAAAGAAATCCTCTGACATGCACATTTGTCTTCTTCATTTTTGCTTGCTGACCTCTCTGCCATATTGATCTTTCGAAGATATCAGCTGGTTGGCGCACAGCGTGCACTGCCAGTCAGCCTTTGACCGCATCACTTTATCTTCCACCAGAGTATTAAACTCATCACAGCCCAGAAAACATTTTGAAGCCTTTAAGTTTTCTCCAGACTTTTGGCCAAAATGCTGAAACATTTGCAATAACTTTTTTTTTCCTTCTCATTAGGTTATGAACCGAAATTTTAAGATATTTCTTTGTGTATTACAGGTCGTATTTATGCATCTGAAATCCATTTAAATCCTGTGTACCAAGTATTTTGAATGCAACATGTTTGATTTGGGTCAGAGTGAAGGGTAATTTATTTCTAGTTATGCAGCAGCATTGGTTGGCCTGGACTTGTGCTATGAAGACTGTAGAAGGAGGAGGGGTGAGATAAGCAAGCAAAGAAAGAAACTTGGGAAGGAGATGAAAAGGGAAAGAAACTCTTGAAGAGTAAAGAGAATGAGAGAAGAAGACAAAAACTAGGAAAGGGTAAGGATGGAGAGAATGATAAAAGAGAATATAGGACCCGGGGAAGGTTCAGCCCGCGAGAATGAGACGAGAGTGAAAGAGGTAGAATCCGAGAGCAAAAGATAGTTAAATCCCAAAGGCTTTCCTTTCTTCTAGCAGTATCCTCAGTTTCATTTCCTCAGTGTGGAGGTGGAGATGTGAGGAGGAGACGGCGTCACCATCTCCCTCTGACTGCCTCTCTGACACCGGCATCATGCAGATTCCTCACTGATATCGTGTGAGACAGGTGGAGGCGAAGTAATGGAGGAGATTTAGGTGCAGACAAGAGGAGTCTTATCAAACGTGAGGTGCCCTGATGTCACGCTGGAAAGCGCTGAACTTGGCAAACTTGTCCCGTCCAGCAAGGCACAATAAGTTTGCATGTGATTTAAAGCCACAGTGTGTAACATTTACGGGGATCGTCGGCAGTGACCTGAAACTAAGACTTGTTTTTTGTTAGCTCAGAGTGAGCCATTTGTCTACATACAGAGCGGGTCCTCTTCACGGAGCCGACCGACATGTTTCTACAGGAGCTCAGAACAGACAAACCAAACACTGGCTCTAAATAGGGACAGTCGCGTTTTCTTATTTTTCTTGCATTGGTCACCGTAGTCGTCCGACACACTCGGCACACAGGAGGAGTTTCAGTTGGTTGCAGTTTGCAACCTCAACACGAGATATCAACACGCCAGATCCTACACACTTCATCTTTAAATTCAAACTTAAACAACAGCCTCCTTTAGGGCTGTCGCAGTATACCGATAGTAACATTAATATATGTCAGGATAGTCCTGGTCTCCTTAAAGGGGCTGTCGGTGAGCGTCTGCCAGCCTAGTTTTTGCAGTGCGTCCCCAACCGTCGGCTCTAGGCTAGTAGCCCGTGTCTGAGGCTTTTTGGCCGATTCAGAATGCTGAATCAGTGGCGGAGTTCGTTGGAGAGAAATTACTCTGATTGGCTGTACAGCTTCAGCGAATCAGTCCTCGGAAAGAGAAATGGAAGTGTGGAAAGTAAGCCAATGATCATCTGTCTCATTTTTCATCTTCATCTCATCTGATTACTCCGATACACAGATATATTCACAGCGACATGAACATCTGGAGTGAAGCTAAGTGGTCTTCTGGTTTCCCTTTTTGAATGATGAATACAGACCGCCGCCGCCTGCTGGTGTGGAGAGTTATTCAATGTCATGCAGGCGCAAAACATCCGTGGTAGTTGGCTGTAGTGTTTGCGGTGTGTTTGAGTGCAACTTTTTGGCCAAGGCAAAGGTGGCGTGAAGTGACTCAACGGTCGCGCTTTGTCGCTGCTAGTTCTATGGTGTCGGGTTGTTATCTGGGCCTTAAGAGTACTCCACGGATTCGGCCTTGCATTCCTCTAACACTGTGGATAGTGGAGAGAAAAAGATCAGTGAAGCAGAACCAGAGATTTTTCATTTCTAACATTCCTCTTCCATCACTAACATGCTGATGTATAGCAGGTGGTATTTAAAGCGTTCATCATCTTAGTTTAATGTGCTAGCCAGGTGAAAAGTCAGGGGATCACCAAAGTGATTAAAATTCATCCTCAGGGGAGCATGAATGTCGGAGAGAAATTCCATGGCTATCCATCCTGTCGTTGAAACAAGATATTTCAGTGTGGCCTAACCATCACCAGAAGCTGTTGTACAGCTGCGGACCATCCCACCGAGATGACACAGGAAATTTACAAAGCAGATTTTTCTGCACAAACTCCGGACGGGTAGGTTTTAGACATATCTGGGCTCTGACTGGGGACACTCTGCTCGAAGGCATGAGCCAAGGAGAACAAAGCCGTCTGTGCCAAGGAGACATGACAAGCCATCCCTCTCCCAACCACAGCTTTAGTGACAGCTGGAGAAGTGAGATGTTTAATATTTCATCTCAGACAGCCACGTCTTCCACGGTTTTCTCTGGGCAACAAAGCCATTTTTCACCGTTCATTAGCATTTTGCTATGCAATCAGCCAGCTGGATGGCAAGACAGACAACTCCCCAATTAGGCTGTTATGGACAAGGACTCTGTAGTTATCTCATCCAAACTAACTGTGTTTGTGACGGTGGTGGAAGAAGTTCTTCACTTAAAAATACTAGTACCACACTGTGAAAATACTCCGCTACAACTAAAAGTCCTGCATTCAAAAACGTAGAGTTAAAGTATGTCTGTGTTCAGTAAAAGTAAAACCAGTTCAGTATCTCTAAAAATTCAACTTTTCACAAACTCAGAAAAAACAGCCCTGCATCGAGCTTTGTGGTGATTCATGATCCAGCTGATCCAAGAGACATTTTAAAGACTATTTAGCTTAAAATGTTGGAGAACACATTAAGGAACATTTATCCTTAAGTTTATCACAACCTTTTAAAATCAGCACATCTGGAGGCCTTAAGGTGAACCAAGAAAAAGTGGCTAGTAAGTAGTTTTAGTTCCACGACCTCGGCACGACATTTAAAAAATAAATGTTTTTACACACTTATGGAGTATGTGATAAAAGTTCTCCACAAAATATCTTGCAGTTTTTTTGTCACAATAAATAAATTTAAATAAAAAAAATGAAAATCTTATGCTGCTGGTTTTGCTTGTCACTTCATTTATATTCATCCTGGCAACAAAAATCTGTCCCAAACTGACATTTATACCTGAATCTAAACTGAAATTGAACTTAGACCATGAAATATGTTGTCGAAAATAAGCTTCAACTTCAGTAACTGGCACCAAGCAACATTAAACATACACATGGTAAATTTAGCTAAACACTGATGTGTAATACATTAAAATCTTCAGTGAATGCTGTGCTGAATATGACTGAGATTAATGCTTCCTCACCCCCCTTAATTTTAAATAATGTCAAAATTGGGAAAAAAAAAATCCTACATTTAATATATTACAGCTCAAATTCACTCCAAAATATGGTGTACATTTGTGTTAATGTCGCAGCATGTCTCATCCTTTCATTCATTACGATGTCTCAGTTGGTAGAGCATAGCTCCAGCCATGCTGAGGTTGTGGGTTTGACTGTGGGGGAAAAATGAACTGTATTGACTTCCTCACATAGTAAATACTGTATATAAATAGGTTGGTGGGATCCTCCTGAATGCATCGATCCAGAAACCAGCCAGGTGTTCTTGATCCCAAATCCCTGCAGGGGAAAGAAAGGGACAACAGCCAAGTCACTTACAGCTTAAGGGCCTGGCTGGGGAGTGCTTCATCCCAGTGTTTCATAGAAACGGCACTCCTGAGCACCTTTTCTATGTTTCTATGACAAAAATATCTTGACATCATATCACCACCGTTGTTTGACTAGCATCCCTCCTTTGCTTTTTATTTTCTATTTAGGCAGCTATCTATTTGTTTGACTTTGTTTTTCACCATGAACACCAACCGGAGGGTGCGTGCCAGAGACAACATGTATGACAACGCTCACCAGCAACATTCAGTGTCCGACCAGCTGATCTGGTCCCACTAATTTTTGCTTTTCCATCCTTTGCTGTCTGATATATAAACCTCAAGATAGACAGACATGGCCAAAATGAGGGTTGGCTCTAGAAGGTAACGTACATATTGCAAAATCTTGCAAAAACATCTTTAACTTTATAGCTTATCCTTACTTAACTATCCAAGGTCAATGCCAAACTGTAGGTTACCTTCTAGACATGAAAAACAAGCTTCTCCTTCATTTTGTACAGTGACCTCACCAGCGCTTTTCTGAAAAGTTTTCAACTCAAGAGATTTTCAACTAGAAGTGCTCAAAGCAGCAGCACAAAAAAGGGCAGAGCGCTGAGAAAAACAAGACGCTGGGTGCAGCACTTTATCCTGAGGTGGCTTCATGTGGCCACATGGGCTCTGTCCTCATCAGGACAACTGGGAAAAAAACCTCTCATTTTACAGCTAAACAGTAACTACAGCATGTTTCTGAAAGCATTGGAGTAACAGAATATTATATATATAGACATTGAGTGATAGCTGCCTCTGTTGATGAACAGCCAATAGGAACGCTCTCTCTCTCTCTCTCTCTGAAATGACCTGTGATTGGCCAGAGTCTCCCATCATGCGTCATCATGATATCTTAAAGCCTGAAAACAGAGTCTTAAGGAGGTGCAGAAGTCTATATTTTCTAAGAACACTTGAATACAATATGCTGAGAGGTTATTATGGATTTTTTACCCAGTGATGCCAAAAATATTCTGTCTACTGCAGGTTTAAGTACAGTACTTGAGTAAATGTACTTAGTTACATTCCACTGGTTTGTGAAGTCTGCAGGTCTGTGTGTGTATGTGCATGACTGTGTGTGTGTGTGAGGTCTGTCTTTTGTGTTTTGTACCATTTGAAGTTTTAAATTACAATGCGAGCTGCACGTAGCATTAGTGCCAGATAACCATTATTTTTATGCACAGGCCTTGTTAGAATGCTAAAAATGCTCCGTTTCGACTGAAGAGAAGAGAATAGTGGTTTCGTTATGCCACAGTGGTCCCATTTGGGGCATAGTCTTGGATTTCAACTTATCTCCAGTGCATTCTGCTACCGCCAAACATAACACAGCTTCGGGCTCTTTCCAATCCAGGCCTGGAAAGCAATTATGGACGAAGAGTGGGTGGGGGTGGGGGTGGGGGTGGGGGCGCTGCCTCTCGATAAGCATTCCCTCGACGGACTAATCTCACACTCGGTGCCTCTTGGCATTCTGTGGTTAGGGAATCACTGGTGAAGTCATACATTTTCAACATAAAGGAAGTGGAGGGAAATTTCTTGAGACGTGTGTCATGAGCAGAATGGTGATTTCATGCCTCTGCGTGTTTTAACCTTTGGCGCTCTGTAAGCTGTAGCCTGTGGGGCGCTCTCCTTACGTGGCCCCCGAGAGTCCTGTGAACGATCTGAAAAGGTTAAACTATGATAAATGGGTGATACCTTTTGGCACAACATCAAGAGATAGATGAGCCGCCGCCGCTGCCGCCGGCTTCCACATAGTTGAGGGCGAAATGCAAAGAAACGTCGGGCAGGAAGCATTGCAATAAAACCCAATTTCTTTGCTTTTCCTTCCTCTGGCTCCATACACCTACAAGGCGGGCTGCACTACTCCAGTCTTTAGACGTGATTAACAAGCATGGCCTCCATGGTGGGAGAGAGGTATGATCAAACTGTTACTTGCATTTTGGCATGATCTGTTTCTGTATGCCGCGAGACCCCCCACCCCACCCCTCAGATTAGAAACATGTTGGATACCATATTGGATATAATAAGAGGCCTGAGCTTTGTCAAAACAACGAGCTTCTTGGCAAAATACAGAGAAAAAAGGATGATAAAGTTGGCAAAGTTTTTTTGTAAAAGTGAAACCAGGGATGTGCCGATCTGATAGTCATTATTGGTCTGAAAATCACTTGATCGGATATTGGAGGGGGAAAGAATATAATCTGATCCTTTTCCCATCTCACCTGCACTCTCCTGTGTTGGCGTTGCCAGGTCATTTTGCAGTGCTTTGAGTGACAGAGGACGTAATGTACAGTATGTGAATGTGATAGTCTTCGTTATAGAGCTCTCTAAACTGTGTGAGCAGGGCTCTGATGGTCAGCACTGAGTCGCAAATAGTCCTGCATTTGAAATATTAGGCTACTCAAGTAAAAGTACTTAAGAATTGGCATCAACTTATACTTACCAAAAGTAAGTAGTAAGTGCTCATTATGCAGAATAATATACATTATTATTGAATGTAAATGTTGTGAAATTTATTAAACATAGTTGTTTAAGAGAGGGGAAAAATGCGGCATCAGATTGTATCGGGCATTAAAAGGTAGCCATCTGTAGTGTTAGTCCCAGAGAGCCACGAAGAAAGAAACAACTTTCTGTAGCCTTGAAGTGTTTTGCTGATGTAACATTAAATGGATGCAGGCACCAAGATGTCAGTTGAAACAGTCCCAATTACTGAGCTGACTTGAATGTTTCACAAGGAGACGGCGTCATAGCTGCTCGTCGAGTCTTTGGTCTCCCGCTCTCATCGACAAGCCGACTGATTACACCTCCAGTGGCGCTGAGGAGTAAGCATCTTTCCTGGACGCTATACGGAGCTGCTTCCGCCTCCTCGTTCCTTCCTAGAGCAACAGCAGCGTGTTTCATGGGACTCCAAGTCTCAGTAGTGTAAAGCAGATACAGATACTGACAGATACTCCATACTATACTACTACAAACACTATAGAATAAAATAAAATGCCTTTATTGTCATTGCACAGGGTTCAGTGGCATTAGATAACAATCCTGATGGTGCATACACATCTATTAAACAGTAGTGCAAATAAAGAAAAGTTCAACAAATATATTTTATAACTAGGAGAATATGTATTTGCTTGACAGATTAAAAACAGTAAGTTATTGGACATCAGATAGTGCACCTTGCTGAGTTGAAATAAAAACAGCTCTAAACACAAGATTAAAAATGTCCAAAGGAATAACTAAGGAGCAGTTGTAATATAAACATCTGTACTTCTATCTATATATATATATATATATATATATATATATATATATATATATATATATATATATATATATATATATATATATATATATATATATATATATATATATAACAAGGGTGCAAATGAAATGTGAAGCTTTATAGACATATACTGTAAATACAAAGTAGTGTTGGTAGTGTTGTTGTGTTGGTATTAATATAGACAGTTGGTGCCAGAAACTGTTTTTAGTCTTAGTGTGTCATTTGAAATCTATACGTTATCAGACTAAATATAAGTATATGATGAGCAAAATGCCACAACATTTTCTTTGATTGGTCTAAGTCTTGAATTTTGGTTTGGACATATTTTGGGTAAGTATAGTATAACAGTATAACTTTGATTTTTTTAGATCACATGAAAAATCACACTTAATCAGTCAGGATTTTTGAAAAATGAGGAAAAACGCTGAAACTGTTTATTAAATGTCTTCCATATGACGTTTTTTAACGCTGCGTGTGTGTGCATATTATTGATATTTTACTTATGATTTCATAGATGCCAAATACTTGATTGTGCTGCCTGTAGTGTCTGAGAAAAAGCCATTTTCTTATCATACATATTTAGTCTTTTGGCACATGGGACTATTGTTTTTTTTTTTTTTTTTTTATTGTAGAAAATGCCATAGAATAAGCAGTACAAATATATAATGATTTTTATGTTTAGCATTTTCAGTGTACACATGTGAGGAGGTCCCATCTACAGTTTTCATATAGATAAAAGTTGCACAGATCTGTTTTACGTCATATAGAAGGTGAAACTTTCACTTCACTCCAGTGCACTTTCAGGATATAATTATCTGTCTGCTCTTATTAAAAGAAAACATCTGTAGATACAAATGCAGATGTTTGAGGGCTCACTGAATGGTTTTAGGGGGATCTATTGTCAGAAATGGACTATAATATTAATGTTTTCTTTAGTGTATAAAACCTGAAATAAGAATCTTGTTTTTGTTACCGTAGAATGAGCTGTTTGTGTCTGCATGGGTAGCAGGTCCTCTCCACGGAGTCCACCACGTTGCTCCGGCATGTTTCTACAGTAGCCCAGGGCGGACAAAAGCAAACTCTGTTAACTTTTCCCACTTGGGCCAGAGTTGATAACGTTACTCGCTGCTGTTGCCACCACTGGTCTGCTCCAGATAGCTCTAGAGAGGGTTATCTGTGTCCACCACCATAACTCACCAGCACACTCGGCACACAGGAAAGGCTTCAGTTGGTTGCAATCTTCTCACCTCACCGTTAGATACCACCAGATCCTACACGCTGGACCTTTTAATGAATATGAAAGTTATGTGAATCATATGCTGTAGCCTTCTTAGTCACCAGATCTCAGCCCAACTGAAGGCCTATGGGAGATTTTAGTGTGACATGTTAGACGGCACCGTCATCAAAGCACCAACTGAGGAAATCTGTTGAGAAGGAACAGTGTTGGTCCCTCCTGCAGACTTCAGAGACTTGAAACTGTGCCAAGTAGCAGTTAATCTGTTCTGGACCAGCATTACTGATACCCCATTTACATGTAGCTGCTTTGCACGTCTTTGGTAGATCAGATCTCAAACAAGCCAAGTAAAAAACATCCAAGAAGCATTCGACCACCTGGGCAGGGGAGGCACAGTGACCCCCTTACAACTGGTTTTAAAATGCGTTTGGGATTGTGATCCGGTTAGCCAACCACCTCTAGAGGTGGTCAAGGACACGTTGTGACCACAGTGACCACAAGTGTAAATGCAATTGTGTTTTCAATCTGCATGCAGCAACTACGTGGGTGGAAATGATGCTAGAGCTGTCCCAGGGACAATTTTTGGTGCTCCAGAGTTTTGGTAGTAATCAACAGAGAATGTTCAAAGCTTCAGCCGGGCAAGGCTCAACCTGCAGTGCACTCCCAGCACTCCTCTGGTCACTGGACCGCCGTGTCCAGAACTAAACGCCACCAAATAGATCTACCACAAAGTCATGTTTGTGGGCCCTCTCCCCCAAAACGGTGGCGTTTTATGGCTGATGTATCCATGCATTACTCACCCCCTCTCTGCATTGCCCACCTGTAAGCCCATGCATAACGCAGCCCCTGGAGGCTTCCTCTCAGTCCTGTCACACTGAGCAATCAGATCTCAATGCAGACACTGAAGACACATATTAAAGAGGATCTATTATGCTTATTTTCAGCTGCGTACTCGTATTTTGGGTTTATACTAAAACATGTTTACTTGCTTCCAAATGTTCCAAAAAATGCTTTACTTTTCTCATACCGGCTGTGCTGCAACACCTCTTTTTACAGTCACTGCTGTAATTGGTCAACCAAACCAAACTCATCAGACTCCGCTCCAACACCACGCTAACTAGCACTAAAGAAAAATAGGCTTTCTTTAATACAAGCTGTAAATACAATCAGGTTAAATCATCTAGATACAATCTAGATGTGAGATGTATTTTAATGCCAGGTGTAAAGGGGGACCCAGATGTTGAAAAGGTATAACTACATCTGTCTCCTGAAGATGCACACATAATCTTTGCTCCTCTTTAAGAGTTACGATGTCAGTCAGAAACTGTAGATTATCCTCTTGCAGGGACTCTATCAGCCATTTTTCTCCCTTCCTATTAAACGCTTATTAAAACGGACGACTCCACAGGAGATGCACCACACTGTTACTACATTTATTCGACCCATAAATGATGTGTGAGAATGAGGGAGTGCCGCGAGTAGGAGCCTGTAAAGACGAGCATGCACGTTATCCATATGTGTGTTAGTTTATGGAGCGTTATTGTTGTAACCAGGCTGCTGCACAAATTATTATTATAATGGCGTTTCAGCTTCAGGTGAGCACCACTCACTGGAGTGGAGTTGGGCTGACCCTAATACAGTGTGTATGTGGTATGTAGCCTACGTCCATGAAAATCAAGACAGATGGCAATCAGATTTGTGATCTGGTTTACGGAGACTATTGGAAGTAGCTACACGTGTAAAGGAAAGTGTATGAAAATAAAGCTGAATGTTATCAGGATATGGGACACTTTTAAATGAACATGACGATAGGATGGTAGAATCCATATTGCTTTCAGTCACGTCCAAATTATTCAGTGCCATGTCAGTTGTAGTTCAGAGCTTTTAGAAATATTTTTCCCAGTTGTATTTGCGTATTGGATGTTGACATTATATGCAATCTCTTAATTATGATAAATCTGATGAAATGAAGGCGACATACAACATTTTATGATAGTTTTTCTTGTATTTTGTCACCTGTGCTTTCGTTTTCAGAGACACTTTGTATGAAATTCCTACAAAAAGCTGGTCCTCATGGCGAGAGGGAAGGATCATAAAAAGTACCCAAGTATTTATCGGTACAATGGATCAATAAACTTAACCTGACCCGCCAGATGGTTTGTTACACAGAACCATCTGAGAAGGCGTCGTTGGAGACTGTGTGGAAAAGGGCAGGCACTTTAAAAGATACTTGGCAGGTGATTGGATGAACCACCTGTCAATCAAACTCGAAGCCAGTCGGGAGAAGAGTGAAAACATCTTTTCCATTGAGAAAAGCCTTCAGTGCCGTTCTTTGCTCTTCTTTCAGTGAAGAAATCCTCTCCAGTTCTGATGTAACTGATGCTATTGCAGCATCTGCGCTAACCTCTTCAGGAGCCGCCATTGTTGTTTAGAGCCAACAGTCACGGCTGTATTGAAAACTGCGTGCTGTACTAGTAGTACGTACTGAGGTGACCAAAATGTAGTATGCAGACAAAATCTATAGTATGCCAAAAATACCCGGATGTCGTACTAATTTGGAAAATATCTCCAGTATTCATTAGAACAGTCTACCTCACCTATTGTGTCCCACAATGCAAAGCGCTTGGATGATGGCAAGAAATAAACTGTGTAGATTTTGAATATTGGTAGTTTTCAACAGTTTAGAAGCTCAACAAACTGCCTTGACGGCAAGCCAGTACCTGTTGGGGTGGCTACCTCGCCTAAAAATGACCAGCTAGCTGCACATTATCCTGCTCATTACATGGTTATGTCCTTAAGAAATCAATAATTTGACACAAAAACGGTCCACTTGAGTCCAACATCAGAACTGCAGCCATAGCAACGGTCTGCTGTAAAGAAATAACAGGCCGTAAAACGCGTTGAATGACCAATCAGAATAGAGTTTTCAATAACGCTGTGTAATAATGCAAAATATATTGTTTTAACTGTTTCATACTACTGAGGAACCCAGTATGCGGTACGTACTGTATGCTGCTCATCAGTAGTATGTGGTAGGTGTTTTCGAATACAGCCCGCCTCTCTGTTGTTTCACCTAAGCCACGCCTGTAGCTGCCAGTAGCTCCTCACAGGACACTAATTGGCCTGTTGTCTGGCTTGCCGGCCACAAACCTATTACTTGAAGCCTGACAACGATTTTTGATATGTGATCTGCGATTCTTGCGTGATCTTGTGACATTGTGAGAATCCAGCTGCAGGGCAAGGTGACAATTAACTGGCTTCAGAATATAATACTTTGATTTTTGAGTCGCACACATGTAGACCGAGCCATTTGATTGAAACATGGAGTGGAGGTGAACGGACAGTCTGCAATTATCTGTCCTGGCTGCTCCGTCTCTTCTCTGATGGCACACTCTCTCCGTTGCTGCCACAGCAGAGTTGTTACTGTGGCTCTGCAGTGAACATGGACAGCTGGGAAGTAGTAATTTAAGGACTGTGGAGGACAGAATTTGTCCGTACAGCTTCCCACACTTGTTCACACCATGTCAATCACTGTGGAAAGCAGGTGGGACTGTTGGTCTGTTTGTTTCAGAAAGTATGTTTTAGCCTGCAGATACAGCAGCACCTCCTTCACCCCCATCTTTCTGAAGAACTGAGGTTTGCACATATTGTAGTGTTTGCTTAAGATTTAAATTTCATTGAGATCTCGGACAAGCCTCAGCAGCAAGTGGGTCACAGTGACATGTAGGTCAACAGCGGAAGTTCCCGTGATTGTCAGTACGACTAAATTGATTTGAGGCAGGGAGGCCCAGGGTGTAGTTGATGCAGTGTAACTTTCACTGGCTCAACACGGTCTCATCAAAGAGCTCTCAATTTCCTGCAGTTAAAAAAAATCGAATAGATGGATACGTGAGGTGGGAGGACCTGCTGCTTCCAGCAATGTTTCAAGTGTTTCTTTCAACAACATCCTCAGCGTTACTCCTAGATAATGTTTTAAGACCACACGTTTTAAATCCATCATTTTGGCGTGACAGATGGGTCTAAAACTACATTATACCCATGAGCCTCGACTGTCGTTGCCATGGAGAAGAAACCATAAGAAGCGTGAATCAGAGCGGCAGCAATTTCAAAAGCACTCTGTTGTTGAATTTGTGACCAAAACATGGTGCTCTAGTTGTTGAATTAATTTAAAACTGACCCAGAAGTGAACTGCATCATAATTAGGGCTGTCAATCGATTTAAAATATTTAATCCTGAGTAATCGCAAATTAACTGCACATTTTTTTTCTGTTCAAAATGCACCTTAAAGGGAGATCTGTCAAATATTTAATCCTCTTATCAACATGGGAGTGGGTAAATATGCTTCTTCATGCAAATGTGTGTATATATTTATTAATGGAAATCGATTAACACAAAATAATGACAGATATTGTCCAGAAACCCTCACAGTTACTGCATCTAGCCTCAAAAATAAGCTCAAATCATAACATGACAAACTGCAGCCCAACAGACAACAACAGCTGTCAGTGTGTCAGTGTGCTGACTTGACTATGACTTGATCCAGACTGACTGTGATTATCATAAAGTGGGCATGTCTGTAAAGGGGAGACTCGTGGGTACCCACAGAACCCATTTACATTCACATATCTGGAGGTCAGAGGTCAAGGGACCCCTTTTGTAAATGGTCATGCCAGTTTTCCCCACCAAAATTTTGTGCAAGTTGGGAGCGTTATTTAGGGTGCATCCTCTAAATTGCATCCTCTAAATTCCCTCAAAGAAAACCTTTCCGCAAGGAAACCATGCGAGGACAGAGGACACGATGAAATATGTTTTTAGAGAAATGAGACGTCCTTCTCTCTGAGGCGTCTCGTGAAGTGACGTCCATTTCCGATGACGGCAGCAGCTGATCACAGCTGTCGGGTTTAACAGCTGCTGGCGTGTGAAATGTACTAATACTACTGAAGAGACAGTTATCCCTGATAGAGCTGCAGTGTTTCTCTCTGTAGCCTGTTACCTGTTTAACAAACATGAATAACAGCTGCAGTCTGTCTTCATACTGAGTCCTGTTCAGAGGCTCAGGAACCACCTACTGACACAATGCCTTTATATTATTCATTCATTATTAGCATCTGTATTTATTGGCATTCTGATTTCTAGAAATGGTTTATTAAGCTGAATGTTTGCTGTCACTCAGGAATTATCAGCTTCACTGTGACTGAATGGAAATGATGATAAATAATGTAAAAGGTGTTTGTTGCTTACAGACGGACCCTCGGACTCTCTCCGACTTTAACTGTATCCTTAATAGTTAATGGGGAAATTATGAAAAGAAAGCTCTTTCTAATAAAAGCAGAAAGTTGTTTTAGATCCATCTGTCACATCTTAAATAGCTCGTACAGTGACCGGCTGCTTCGGCCATGCTGTGTGAAGGAGAGATACTGCAGGTCCTTCTGCTGCTGTTCAGACCTACACAGATTTTAACCAGACAGTGAATCAAAACTTTTAATCTCTTATCTGTCTTCAGTCTGGTTTGAAACTCCAGCGATGTCGAGATGTAATGCTATCAGATCAGTCCGGTCGGCAACAGCGTCCAGTCAGTAACTGATATCCAGTAAGGCTGAGCGTGTCGGTCGGTGAAAGACTTCAGTGATGCCTGCTCTTGTGTAACCTTGCTCATGGCTCCTTGGAGATCTCTCCTCTCTCCTGGAACCTGCATGCAGAAATATGAGCGTTGGGACGGTCTTCAAGACGACATACGAGAACAACTTCCGGTTCAAGTGAGGATTGAGGAAACGACCAGAGACTTGGGATGTACCCTTACCCTCCTTTGGCTGCAACCTCCGAAACATTGTCGGCCCCTCTGATTTTTAAGAGGTTACTTAAAAATCACAAGTTACATTATTGCGTTAACTCTGACAGCCCTAATCATCTTAATCTTTAGCCTTCACTCGCTGTTGGCTACACACAGCACTAGGGATGTCACGGTGAGGACATTTTCCCACCAGTTCATAAACTTGTGACAACATCAGTGTTACCGATTACACCGGACATTTTACAAGAAAAGATGACGGTCATTATATGTAGAGTTCTTACTATGATCTTTAACGTTGGATGGCTGCCGGGCTGCAGGTTTTCACCGGTGTGCGCCTCACCACGCACACCGGCTGTGACCACGCCCTCCTCCTCACAGTGATAAGCTCATTAATATTATGGTTCCCATATAACATTAGGTTTAAATTCAAAATATTGCCAAATAGGCTCTTTTTGATCTGACATCTGCTACTCTGAGCTGATATGGCAAAATTAACTTAATTCCTATAAAAAATTCAAAGCAACAGTGCGGGCGCTGCTCAAGTTCTGTAATCATGTGTGTCTGACCACCATGTAACACCAACTACCGCGGCAAGCCTGCTCGTCGCACAGTTTTAAGCTCTGTGATCGGATGTTTCTTGAAGAAATGCACCTTAGGAGTCACAGTTATCTTCTCTCCTGCAGTTTCTATGCTGAAACCAGATATTTTCTGGTCTTTTGGACTGATCCAACCAGCAGAGTGTAATACCAATCCGATCTGTAGAAATGCTCCAACTCTGAATCGCCTAACTTGGTAGTTTATGGGAAAAATAGCTGGGACTTGTACCTGTAGAACCAGGGACTCCTGGCATAAAAAACAAGTGATTCGTTATTCTGTGTAAAGTTTCAGCTGAGCCACAACAAATCTAAAACTCTAAAAATCCAGGTTTTATAGAAAACACAGTCAAATAAGAAAAAGCTTATACCACAGCCTTTCCCATCTCTCCATTGATGTGCTATAAAAAGATTATGAGCTGAATTTGAATACTTGACACAGTCAGAGGACACATACAGTAAGTGGAAAAAACTCACTTCATCACAGTTCTGGTTCTTAGTATGAGCTATTTTTGAGTCAGACAACCTTCAACAGGTATTTCACAGCTGCACAAAAACAGCATCGCCTGAGAAAACATATCAGTCCTTGTTCTGTCCTCAGTTGAGCTTCTGCACAGCAAAATTAACCTGCGCTCAAGAAATAACAAATACAACAGCAAATAAATAAATGAGAGCCTCGCAGCTTCTTTTAAAATCAATTCTTCGGGATAATAAGCTCAATATCAAATGTGAAGCACGTTCATTGTGAGCCAGCAGTCAGGTTGCTTTTTAAAAAAGGTCGCTTTCTTATAATGAAATTAATTAAATTCATTGTTTGCCAGCTATTATCTTTCTGATCGTTCCAGCAGAGATTAACTTTTTATATCAGGAGGAACTCCTTTGAAACTTCTACCTCGTCTCAAACTTGAGTTATTTGCATTCGAGACAAACAAAAAGAAACTAAGTGAAGTTGCTTCAGCGCTTGTCATCCTTCAGTTGTTTCAATCGAAGCTCTCTGCTTTAAGAAGTGGTCCCAGAATACCTAAATTTTCTCCGCAATCACTGCTAATGCTTTGAAACTCAAGAAAGTTAAGTTTCAAAAACATCTGAGCTGGAAGAAAAAAAGTTTTGTTTCATTAAAAAAAAGAAAAGATAATTTTGAACACTGAAAACACTGATTTTTACAGTGACGAAGAATGATCTAAAGACAGCTGGCTACAGCTAATACAATTATAAATTAACTGATACAGAGGCTCATTTCAGAGATGCAAAAGAGTATCTGTCTATTTATGAGCCAAAAATGACTCAATTTCCTCGGCTCGTGATCACATCGTTAATTCCGTCCTCCATCATCTTCTCGTTAATAATGCAACGAAAGCCTTGATGATGATGATAGCATCAGATGCTCAGCCAATAACCGAGAGGAACAGTATCGACTGAACAGACGGTGTTAATATCAGTTTTAATGCTTCTAACGCTTCACAAACTTCAGCCGCAGAGCAGACAGCTGTGCAGTGGTGGAGAGTAACCTGAGTATTTACTCCACTACATTTATCTGACAGGTGTAACTAGTTACTTTTCAGATTAAGAATCTACATAAACAACATTAGATGCATTTTTAAAATACAATGCAATGTTAGACTCCTCACAGAAGCATGTCTATCTGGGGCCCTTTATCAAATGTTTCAGTGTTTATTTTCTTTAATGCATTAATACAACTTGTAATTTTTAAATTGGTGCGGGCTCAGTTTTAAAGCCAGTGTGAAGATGCTAGCATCATATGAAACTAGACAACCTACAGAGTCCCTCGGTACCAACCATGTCATGCTAGCTTGTTGGGAAGGAGACTAAATGATGCTCCAAACTTTTGGTGAGGAAAAACTAGCATGGCCATTTTCAAAGGGGTCCCTTGACCTCTGACCTCCAGATATGTGAATGTAAATGGGTTCAATGGGTACCCACGAGTCTCCCCTTTACAGACATGCCCACTTTATGATAATCACATGCAGTCTGGATCAAGTCATAGTCAAGTCAGCACACTGACACACTGACAGCTGTTGTTGCCTGTTGGGCTGCAGTTTGTCATGTTATGATTTGAGCGTATTTTTTATACTAAATGTAATACCTGTGAGGGTTTCTGGACAATATTCGTCATTGTTTTGTGATGTTAATTGATTTCAAATAATAAATATATATAAAAATTTGCATAAAGCACTACATTTGCCTACTCCCAGGTTGATGAGAGTATTAAATGCTAGGCTTGTCACAGTAGTCGTGCTACCGGTGCTACACATTGCTCGGACACACACCAATTACATTACTCTCCCACCGCCCTCACTGTCGCTTTGCTTTTTTTTTTTTTTACAGAAATAAAACCCATTTAGTTCATTTTGGCACATCAGTGCTGTGTTATCAATAAAAGGTCCGACAACGGACTCTAGAAACTGACAGTGAATGCTCCATACAGAGTCTCAGCTCAGAGTAGCAGGAGTCATACTTCACACGCCGGAGGAAAGAGAGTTGACAGACAAGGTGATGCACAGTGAAAAGCCGAAGTGCCTGTCTGGCAGTGTTTCAGATTAGGGATGCTAATTTGTTGGTGAATAAACACTTCGAGGCTGAAACTCCTCAGCTGGAAGTCCTGAGCCAACTTCCTGTATCTGCGCCGGCTCTCCCTTAAGGTGGACCAGCTTTTCTCCTCTCCTCTCTCCTCGAGCCACAGTCAACTTTTAAATTATTAATATTTCTTTTTACCATTAAAACAATTAGCTTTAAATGCTTAATGCCGTTAACGGTTAAATCTCACTTTTACATCCTGACCAAAAATTTCATAAACTGAAAACACGCTCTGAAAGTGTTAAACTTGTAAGGTGAAAACCCAGACAACGGCGTGATCAACCTGCCAGTCACAAGGCAGACGTACTCTAAAGCATCCCCTGCCTTATGGTCGATTTAACTCTAAATGGGACCATAGTTTACTAAATGAACATCATGCTGTATTGAAGAAGACTGGAAAGTTTTAAGACCATAAACTCATGTTTACAATGTTTACTGAGGTAATAAATCAAGTGAGAAGAAGGCTCATTTTCTCATAGACTTCTATACAATCAGACTTATTTTTGCAACCAGAGGAGTCGCCCCCTGCTGGTTATTAGAAAGAAAGCAGGTTTAAGGCACTTCAGCCTTGGCTTCACATTTCAGACCTGGAGTTTTCCCCTCTGATCACAAACAGGGGACATGTTTCTGCAATATGGCTTTTAGTTTGATACTTGAAGTGCATTTTTCTGATAAAAACATCTTTTGAATACAGTTTTTTGCTGTTTTTTTTTTTGAAGTAAAAGATGTGAGTGTTTGACACACACCTTTCCTTCAGTGTGTGGTAGCGTGAAGAAGGCTGATCAGGCCTCATTAGGAGAGAAATCGGTGTGCGAGCAGCTCCCAGACAGAAGCCTGTTAGCATGCATGTGCACATTGTTTGTGTATTTATGATTTCCTGCTAGGCAGAATGCACTCAGGATTAAACTAATGAGCCCCTCGTTTGTGAGGGAGACTCATCACCTTGGTGAGAAACCTCCAACCAGCCATTAACTGATGTGAGGAGTGATTTTTCTCATTGTGAAGATCAACCTGTGTGAATGTAATGCTCGCTTGCATGTTCCCAATCACCAGTTTGCCTATTATCACATCTCAGGTACGTACCCATTATATAAATGAATAGGCATTACCTTGGCAATAAACATTAGTGTTGTGATTCATTTCATTTGCGTTTTCTTATTAAAAGTCAGTCTCTTGGAATGCAGCGAGGAAAAACATAAACAAGCTCTCGACGTTCCGGTCGGTCTCAATGGGAATTTGTTTTTCATCATGCAGAATGGGATCATTATTATTATTATATATGAGTAATTTGAGTTTGCACACTCAGTGGTGGATGATGTATTCTGATCCCTTACTCAACTAAAACAATGTAGAAATACTGAACACAACTAAAAGTCCATCGTTCAAAATTCTATGTACTATAAGTAAAAGTACATGACAATTATCAGCACAATGTACATAAAGTATCTGAGTAAAAGTACTCATTCTGCAGAAAAATGGTACCTCTGACTGATGTATTATTATATATGACATTACTGGATCATTAATCCTGATTCATCAATGTGTAAGCAGGATTTTCCAGTTGTAGGGAGCCACTTTTAACTGTTTTATACTGTATACAGTTGGTAGTTCAGGCCAGCGGTTCCCAACCTAGGGCTCGGGCACCTCCAAAGGATCACAAGATAAATGTGAGGGGTTTTGAGATGTTTAATGGGAGAGGAAAGAAGGAACAAGAAAACGAAGTATGTGGCTGTCTGGATTCATTATCAACCACTTACTGAAATCAAAACATCACAAGAATATGAACATAACCAACGCAAATTTAATTGAACTTTTTAATTAAATAATTAATTTTAAATATATAGTTGTGAACGTGCAGGTCGTCTACCATCTGTCGGGGTGCTGCAGCATCCTCCACACCTCGACTTCCTTGTCCAGTTTGACTCACCGCCTCTGGACACGCTCTAGAAACTAACCATTGTTGATCCAAAATAAAGATCAATTTAGCAGTTGCATGGCTTATTTCTCACATAAAGAGAAGAAAGTTTGGTTCCAGATTGAAAGCTGGGACCAGCAGCCTGGGAGCAAAGAACGTGTATTGATACTCTTTGCCACGAGGGAAAGCTTTCGTCCAATCAGGTGCCTTGTTTCTAGTGGCAGCCCATCAAGCGTCCAGTGCTGGGAGGGGAAGCGATCACTCGTAAACAAACGACTGTTCCAACTGTGCCAACGGCCAATGAGGAACCTCCAACACTGGGCCGACCAATCGTATAACTTCATCACTCACTGACTCAGCAGTTTGTTGGGCTGGCCCTCAGCGCTCCAGCCAAGACGTTCTGCGACGAAAAATTTTAATCATTTTTGGACTTTTCTCTAACTTCGCTATTTTCTCTGTTTACCTCTTTAATATATCAAACATCATTTATTATTATTATTATTATTATTATTATTATTTAAATTACATAATCTGAGAATTTTAGAGTGGAAA
This sequence comes from Pterois miles, assembly GCA_947000775.1. Lineage (NCBI taxonomy): Eukaryota > Metazoa > Chordata > Actinopteri > Perciformes > Scorpaenidae > Pterois > Pterois miles. Next base: position 37,184 of record CAMQGK010000488.1, on the reverse strand, counting down.
TAACGGTTTGTAGAACAGCTAACAACTCAACCGCCAAGTTTCCAAATATAGCGCAAATTTCAACCGAATTTCCAAACGTGAGAGGTTGGGCACATCGAGATCACCGGTTGATGACACTAATTCTCCAGTTGGGTGGCCTTCAATGATTGCAGCGGAAGTTGCAACTAGATGACAAAATTAAGAGCTCCAGTCAAACGTCAAATAGGGGAAACGTGATGAAAATGTGATTAATGTTTGTTCCATGTATTAATTTGAGGAACCTTATTGTCTCACACCAATCTGATGTTTCATCTGCTGTCCTGATTTAACTCAGTGTTTATCCACTGCACATTGTCGTAACCTGTTTTAATCAACATTACAACTTTTCCACATCAGCAAAGTGTAAAAACTTTTGTTTTGATTTTCCTCCATTGCCACTCTTTTTTTTTTTTTTTAATGTATAAATTGTAGATGCACTTAAAGAGCAGGTGGATGGAAATGCAGTTATTCACATTAGGGCTGCACAGTTATCAAATATTAATCAAACCAAACATGATTTTAGCTTTGACATGATACAATATTGACATTTAACGTGTGCTCTGCTTATAGAAAACTCTTCTGCATAAATCAAGCGTTCCTAAATTAACAGCTAGAGGTGAACCGTCAATCAGCAGCCGATTGAAGCTGGATGGCTTTCAGCAGTTTCATATATTTGATTTTTTTTTTTGCATGTTGGCTATTTTTCAGTGTGAGTGAAGACCACAAGTCCAAAATAAGCCTTGGAGGAGCAACATTAAAACAACCTTGGAACAACTAACTTAATCAGGCAATTATTATTTTGTAATTAATTTGTCTGCCGATAGCACAGAGCTACATGCTACAGCTCCGTTATGGTGCACTGTTGCAATGAGTGCAATGAGGCGATTGTGAGCAATGGTAAATTATAACACTGTCATGATGTGTTCAAATGTAATCTTGCAAAATATATTTTTGGTGAGAAACTTGAATAAATCCAGTTGTTTGAAGATGATGTTTTCGCAGCCAGAACAGAGTTTTTGATGGCTGTAATGCAGCACAACATGGAAGTGAAAGCACCGCTCTGTTTATTTAAATGGGAAATTGCAATAACAGTATTTTGTCCCTATAATCTGTGAATAATCCTGATCTCAACATTGATCAAAAATAATCCTGATTATCATTTTGGCCATAATCGTGTAGCTCTGTCACATCTGCAACATAAAAACTAGACACTGCTCTTTTTGTAAGGGGCCACAAGCCAGAAGATTTAGAAACCATTGATTTAAGCTGTAATGGTGTGTTGTATATTATAAGCTTTTTATAAGCTTATCAAACCAAAATATAAACGCAACATTTTTGCTCATTTTTTATGCGCTGAAGTCAAAGATCTAAGACTTTTTTCTATGTGCACAAAAGGCCTATTTCTCTCAAATATTGTTCACAAATCTGTCTAAATCTGTGTTAGTGAGCACTTCTCCAGTGCCAAAATAATCCATCCACCTCACAAGTGTGGCATATCAAGATGCTGATTAGACAGATTGATTATGGACAGGTGTGCCTTAGACTGTCACAATAAAAGTCCACTCTAAAATGTGCAATTTTAGCACACAGCACAATGTCATCAGTTTTGAGGGAGTGTGCAATCGGCATGCTGACTGCAGGAATGTCCACCAGAGCTGTTGCCTGTGAACTGAATGTTCAATTCTCTACCATAAGTCGTCCCCAAAGGCATTTCCGAGAATTTGGCAGTACATCCAACTGGCCTCATAACCGCAGACCATGAGTAACCACACCAGCCCAGGACCTCCACATCCGGCGTCTTCACCTGCAAGATTGAGACCAGCCACCCGGACAGCTGATTCAACAATCGGTTTGCATAACCAAAGAATTTCTGCACAAACTGTCAGAAACCGTCTCAGGAAGCTCAGCTGCATGCTCGTCGTCCTCACCAGAGTCTTGACCTGACTGCAGTTCGTCATTCTAACCGACTTGAGTGGGTAAATGCTCACCTTCAGTGGCATCGGGCACTTTGGAGAGGTGTTCTCTTCACGGATGAATCCCGGTTTCCACTGTACAGGGCAGATGGCAGACAATGTGTATGCAGTCATGTGGGTGAGCGGTTTGCTGGTGGCAGTGGGGTTATGGTATGGGCAGGCGTATGTTATGGACAATGGACACAGGTGTATTTTATTGATGGCATTTTGAATGCACAGAGATACCGTGACGAGATCCTGAGGCCCACTGTCGTGCCGTTCATCCACCGCCATCACCTCATGTTGCAGCATGATAATGAACGGCCCCATGTTGAAGGATCTGAACACAGTTCCTGGAGGCTGAAAACATCCCAGTTCTTGCTGGCCTGCATGCTCACCTGATATGTCACCCAAGCATGTTTGGGATGCTCTGGATCGGCGTATACGACAGCGTGTTCCAGTTCCTGCCGATATCCAGCGACTTCACAGCCATTGAAGAGGAGTGGACCAACATTCAACAGGCCACAATCAATAACCTGATCAACTCTATGTGAAGGAGATGTGTTGCAGTGTGTGAGGCAAATGGTGATCACACTAGATACTGACTGGTTTTCTGACCCCCCCCCCCCCCGATCAGTGACTAATACTGTAAATGTCTCAGATAAAACTGCACATTTTAGAGTGGACTTTTATTGTGACAGTCTAAGGAACACCTGTGCAGTAATCAATCTGTCTAATCAGCATCTTGTCACACCTGTGAGGTGGATGGATTATCTCAGCAAAGTAGAAGTGCTCACTAACAGATTTAGACAGATTTGTGAACAGTATTTGAGAGCAATAGGCCTTTAGTGCACATAGAAAAAGTCTTAGATGTTTGACTTCAGCACATAAAAAATGGAGCGAAAACAAAAGTGTTGCATTTATGTATTCAGTGTAAGTAGTATTTAAATACATGTAATTAGTAACTTTCCATGACTGACTACTATACTATATACACAAGCACAAAGTGATTGAAAGACTCACTCAGGCGTCCCGCTTGCAAATATGAAATCTGTCGCTTCCCAGGAGGTTTTTCAGCTTGACGAGTGTTGTCACTGACAGCTGGTGTTTTATACACACACACACACACACACACACACACACACACACACACACACACACACACACACACACACACTCACACACTCCTTTTGGTTACTGTCTCTCATTATCCTCTGCTCCAGCACATAATGGACAAACTCCAACTAGAATATTTAGTATTGAAAATGTTTTCAGAGGAAAGCAGAGTTTTCCTCCACATGGGGACTGTAGTATCGGCAATGTATTATTGATGTCTTCTTTTTGTTTTTCTTGGGCTTGTTGTTATATTGCGAGAACACAACAGTAATTGCTCCTTTGGGATTTATCTCAACGGGATTTATTACACTCGCACTCCAAGATTTAACAGCCGGTCTCCAGTCTGGAAGAAGTTTCTAGTGTTGGTATGAAAATTGCCTGTTTGCCCTTGTTCTCAAATAACAAACTTGTCATCTCGAGTTTGACGGGTAACAGTTCGCCTGAGTTCCATATTCAAATTTCCTCTCGCTGTCCCTACGCGTGCATATATCCGCCTTCACGCATGCTGCACCTTTTATCTTTCAGTTTCATTTTCAACTCGCTGTGTCTTGTGTAGAAAGGGACTTTTGCAGTGCAGGGGTGGACGTGATGTGAACATGAAATAGAGGCGCACACCTTGTGCTCAGTCCTCCGAGTCATTACTCTCACCAGACTTCTCTTAACAAGATCATCTTCTCGTTATCGATTCAGCCCACTGTTTACTGCGCCGCGCCGGGCGATAGCCATGACCCATCAGTCCCAACAACTGATCCGAGAGGATTATGGGAACGTATCAGCCCACCGCATCAATAAACGGTGTGATGATGAAGGCGGCCGCGATCGCTCACTTGTGAAAAATTTTCAAAACGTCAAGGTGTCTGGACGTGCTCGGGAGGAGAAAACCCGCGGATGTTTTAATGATGTTTGCGATGCTGCCGCTTCGCTCGCATGACGACCTTATCAGCTATCGTGACTCCGGTGCGACTGTGAAGCGAGTGTGCATTTCTAACTTTTCCATCATCAAAGGATGCCCCTGAAATCCCTCTTATGCCTCTCTGAAGGCCCTGGCCTACATTTCTTGGTCTCTAAAGTGCTTCTTTCTCTGACAGCCACTCCTTTTTCTTGCTCCTCTTTTTCATCTATCAGGTTGCCTTTCATTTTCTTCCCCTCCTCAGCCCGCCTCTGTCTGTCGTGTCCCCCCCCTTCTCCTCTCTCTTTGTCTTTCTGCCTTCCTCTCTCTTTCTAATGTCCCTCTGTCATTTCTTCCTGGCTTTTTCCTCCTCCATCTTCTCCTCTCGCCACCTCCTGCTGCAATTTCGGAGCAAAAAAGAAGAGCGAGCGAGGGAGGGAGAGATTCTTTGACCTGGTAAATTGCACCTCGTCTTTTGTATTCATGCCAAAGCAATCATTCCTACAGGGATGTGTCTGTGTGGTCCTCACAGCAGTAGCTTTCTCCTCCTCTATCTGGGTGGAGGTTACAGGGACAAACTGCGGCTGCACCATTGTACAGTCTGCCCCGGCGGCTAGCAGGCTGATATGGAGCCAATTAAGGCAAAGGAGAGTGTTGTAACAAGGCGCAACCCGATTGTCTCCACACTACCACGGGCTTGACACGTCGGGCTGCCTGGGTCCGGTCTCTCCAGCAGCTCATACTAATGGAAACTCCTAGCGTTCCTCCTCTCCGGGTCAACTGCACCAGACGAGGTGTTTCGTGTTTTATCTGAGAGAAAAGAGAAAGAAACAAGCATTCAGCATTCTTCTTTTCACCTTCTCTGCGCAGGTGGTGAGGAGAGTTAAGGTTTAATGACAGCGAGTGTTGCCTTCAGGGCAGAGTCAGGCTGTCCGTCTATTTCATGATCTGCAGTGTTTGCTGTTTGGGATACAAGGGCATTTTAGATTGGGGAGTAGAGTGAGACAGGAACGACGCTGTGCATTCAGTGTGGGACACACAACAATAGCAACACCTGTGTAATAAATAATAAAATGCAGCCCGGTATAGTACATATTTTAGCGCTGTGGCCAAGTTTTGTTGAGGTAGTGTCACAGCGATGGTGCTGCAGTTTGTAGTCGACTTTGAGGACATAGACTGAGGTGGTCTGGGATTTTACTATTTTCTATATCTGTTATGTCAAAACCTCTTTATATGAAGCATCATCTTCTTGTGAGCTCTCGTCATAGCTAGGGTTGTCCTCAACCAGAGAAATTGTTACTGGACTAACACTCATAAGACTCTGCAGACTAATCGATTGGTTGATTTAATGGACCGAAGTTTCTCCACAAAAATCACACAAATCTGAAATCTGTTGTTTACCAGAGATGTACTCATAAGTTTCTTAGAAATAAGTCATTCAGTGTGGGGGGGGGAGCATAAAAATTGTGTAATGGACCAAAGAAAGACCAATTAGTCGATTAACAGGGACCAGCCCTCATAAGTCGTATGTCTGTAAAATTGTGAGCGGTTGAATCAACATTTCCACTTCTCCGATCTCACTTGAATCAATGTTAGAGGCCAAGAAGTAAAATTAAAATAGTTTGTACGGGAAAAAATGAAAATATTAGAGAAAAATGAGAAAAAAAATTTGTGTGTCAGAACTTTGTCCTGACCCCCATTTTGGAAATTCAGGTCAACGGTAGCCATGTTTCCATTCACTTATTGTTGTGGCGAAGCATCTCACTAGAAAAGCTGTGTGGAAATGTGGAAAATTCACTGAAACATCATCTGAAAAAGTTTTTGCATTCGCTTGAGGTTGATGCACTAAATGGATTATGAAAGGCCTTTGAATAAATTCTGACGTAGCGAACTCACACGACTGATCAGCTGTTTCTGTTTATTTTCTCTTTATTATTATTATTATTAACGTCATTGTTTTCTCCATCTCCAGACAGCTTGAAACAGGCCAAAAGAGGGCGGTTCACGATTCTGAGGGTGTGATTAATAGAAAATGAGTGTGTTACAAATGTGCATTTCTGCACTTTGCCTGGCAGGGTGATGCTGTTTAATACTGACTGTTGTTACAATAATGACTCCTCCAAACAGAGCATCAGTGTTTCTACTGGTGAAGATCGCACTGAAACAGGGAACGTTTGACTTGAATTTGTCATCGTACGAGCTTCCATGAAAACCACTAACAGATGGAGCGAATACTCGCAGGTGTAATGTGACTGTACCTTCAGATGCTACTTTCACCTGATCGGATATCGGTTCTGACTTCAGATAACTGGATCGGGTATCTGCGACGATGCGGCCGATGCATTCAGTTAAATTATGTTTCTATACCATATGCGTTACGTACTGGAGTTTTGATTCCTGTTTAAATTTTGAGCAATTTATTGCTTCATTAAAAAGGTTGACAGTTGAATTGTAATTCAAGATTTTTTACGAATTTGCTGGTGTTTGATTTTAAATAAGAATTCAGTACATTTATATCTATGTATTTATTTAGTTTTACGAAGTTAACAAAGAATGATCCCCTTCACTTGCACTCAGCAAGGCGCATGGTTTATTAATTAACACGGGTATCAGATTGGTTCTCAGTGTCGGGTGGTACCCAGAAGCCAGGTATCTGTATCGCTGTCAGACTGAAATAGTCAGACTGGTGCATCCCTACTAGTTCTTGTACCAGACTGTGACAGCTCTACTGCCATCTACACCGAAGGTCCAGCAGCCATGGTTGGCATCTTCCCGTTTTGGCTCCATCCTGTCTATTCTTGCCACGTCGCCATCCTTGGTGCATGTAGGAAAACTACAGATGTCTAACATTTCCAAATCAAAGTGATGTTAATCCGTAGTGTGATTTAGCTTTACTTCAACTGACAACTAACAGTACACTCAAAGAAAGTACACTTAATGAGAGGAAGCATTTAAGATGACTTTTAAAACAATCTGTTGCTTTTGTTAAACTGATTTAAAGGCTTGTCATCAGTTTGTCAGCAGGAAGTCTCTCTAGACGGCTCGCTGATAATAAAACAGTAACTGCTAATATGCCACTTTAGAAATGATTGTTTATTTGACACCAGGTAACCATCAATTTATCCATTAAGCTGCGCTGCCGCTGACGGCTGCATCGTAATTTTTTATTTGACACACCATTTTAAAACTGTATCATAATCAATGTCTAATCAATGACAATCTCCAGTTTTCTGCCCTTTTTATAAACGAGCGACACCAGCATGAGGTTCTGCTTCGCGCTCGTCGGGCTGCTGAACTGTCGCTTACATTTGAGAGTCAGCTTTTCTGGTTGTGAGTTTGATCGCGGTTTGTGTTCGTGTGTGGAGTGAAGATGCCAGGTGTGTATTTTGCGTGTGTTTTTCCTGTGTGTGTGAATGAGACTCTGATGTCCTGTAAACTGTTGCATCCCCAACGCTGTACACTTTGACTTTGATCACAAACGTGCACACAGGCGCACATTAAATCTCCACTCTGCAGCAGTCTGTGTTGATTTCTCTCTTTCTCCGTCACACACACACACACACACCCACACACCACACACACACACACACACACACACACACACACACACACACACACACACACTGAAGAACCCTCTTTACCCTCCCTCTGGCTTTGAAGATCACAGCTCGGCCGCTCAGTCTCTCCTCTTCTTCAAATGCTTCGACTGTTGTCAACTCTTGTTTCAACCACCATCCCTCTCTAGATCACCAAACCGTGTCGCTTAGCCCCCAAAAACATCTCTCTTCCTCTGAGGGATGGGGTCATGACTTTTCATATTCGAGTCATCATTAAGTTATAAAAAATCGAATGGTTTATGTGACTATTCATCCCATTTTAAACCATGTATGGTGATGTGGCAATTTTCAAATAGTAATCAAATAATTCCCTGTGATTTTCAAATAGTATTTTTGCTTTGGATGCACATCCCTCGTACCTGCGTCAATGAACTTTCATTAGTCTCTTTTTAGGCCAGATGTTATGTTTTTTTTTTTTTAATTCTGAAGTAGATAATTGCCCTCCATCAAAGATGTCTTCGTTTCAAGGTGCTCACAGAAAACTCTGCCCTAATTAAGACCAGAGCGTCAGAGCAGCAGGAGCTGTCAACCTGGAGTACCACTGCTGATCGCTGGAATCCCTAATTGCCCCTGTTTCCACTCTCCTTTTCTCTTCGTCGTCGTCCTCCTCCTCCTTCCCCTCCCCGTCTCCATTAGTCCTCAGCAGCGCTCACCCCCCCACCTCAGCCCTCGCTAATGACCGGTCAAAGGCGCACGCCGGACGCTAGCGGCTCCAAATAAGCCCTCCTCCGTCGCAGTCGGTGTGTACTCATCGGCGCAGTAGAAGCAGGCCCGGTTCTGCTCTAAATAGAGCGCCTTTAACTGAATTCACTTTTTCTTCGTCTCTGCTGTTGCCTCCAGCTGTTGAGATTTTACTAATTGGTAACTGTACTCACATCCTCTCCTCCTGTGCTGCTATCGGCTCTGAGCGCCGTTTTGTTTCTCTGTTTGTTAATTCTCCATTCATTTACGCTTTCACTCTTCGGCTATTTCATTTCTTTATCCTTGGATTTCCCCTCTCTTCTTGTTCTTCTCCTCCTTCTTTTCCTTCTTCTCCTCCTCTCATAAATTTCGGCTCTCACAGCAGGAACCAACTTCAGGAATTAACTAATGTTTTAGGGCATTTTTGTCCCTTTTTATCAGATTTTCACATTGGACAATGCGACCAATGGGCCATGTGAGCTGCATTCACAACCCAGTGAGCAACACATGAGCAGAGTGACATAATTATAAAAGATACTGATATATAGGGCTGTGCAGTTAACCTAATTACAATCCCGGCTTTGAATAATTATTTTAAAAAAAAAGATAACAGACGAACAGATTTTTGTGCCACATTCCATTTTGCAGTGATTCTGCATTATGTACAAATATTACTCCAGACAACGACACACTATAACTCGGTAGCGGTCATGGTGCTGCATTCACTGTTTCCAGTTCACCGTCAGGAGAGTTACTGTAGCAGCCACGGTGCTGCATTCACTGTCTCCAGTTCACTGTTAGGAGAGTTACTGTAGCAGCCACAGTGCTGCATTCACTGTCTCCAGTTCACTGTCAGGAGAGTTACTGTAGCAGCCACGGTGCTGTATTCACTGTCTCCAGTTCACCGTCAGGAGAGTTACTGTAGCAGCCACGGTGCTGTATTCACTGTCCTCAGTTCGTCATCAGGAGAGTTACTGTAGCAGCCACGGTGCTGTATTCACTGTCTCCAGTTCACCGTCAGGAGAGTTACTGTAGCAGCCACGGTGCTGCATTCACTGTCCTCAGTTCGTCGTCAGGAGAGTTACTGTAGCAGCCACGGTGCTGCATTCACTGTCCTCAGTTCGTCGTCAGGAGAGTTACTGTAGCAGCCACGGTGCTGCATAGACGGACCAACATTTATTGTTGTTCAATAAATGTTTTCTGAAGTTGAGAAGTGCTGTTATTATTAAGCTGTTATATTTTATCAGATGGAGGGAAACAAACGAAAATCACCCAAACACATCAGCCCCAAAAAATCAGCATCATATATATCGATCATCAGCTATAATAAAAAAAAAAAACATATGGGTCAACCTCTAAATCACATACAGTCTGGATCAAGTCGTAGTCAAGTCAGCACTCTGACACACTGACAGCTGTTGTCTGTTGGGCTGCGGTTTGCCATGTTATGATTGGAAGATATTTTATGCTAAATGCAGAACCTGTGAGGGTTTCTGGACAATATTTGTCATTGTTTTGTGTTATTAATTGATTTCTAATAATAAATGTATACGTACATTTGCCTAAAGAAAGCATATTTGCCCACTCCCATATTGATAAGATTATTAAATACCTGACAAATCTCCCTTTAAGGCACATTTTGAATGGATAAAAAATGTGTGATTAATTTGCGATTAATCACAACTAATGCTTAATAATGAGACTGATGGCAATTTAATATTTTGAATGACTGATAGCCCTAATATCTATATAATCATGTTTATGATTAAATTGTTTACCAGAGCAAAAATTCATGGTAGATCTATCCTTTTGATTATGCGCTAAAAGTGCACCATTTTGATGCATTTAACTTTGAAATGTAGGCTACAAAATTCTCTAAATGCTTTCCAAAATCAATGAATAATTGTGTTAATCATGATTTTTATGCATATTGAGGACATAATTTCCTCCTCTTTTCTTTCTTTTTAAGAACTTACCAGAGCATTTTTGCTTCCAGTCACCATTAATTTCTGACTGTGGGTAGAAAGCTTTTCTCTGAGGAAGCTACAGAAAACAAAGGCATCTTTGACGAGCCTAAAGGTCAGGCCTCGAGGCCCGGAGGAGGCTGAAAACGCTCTGTTCTGTTGTTGCATCTCGATACTAGACAGCCAGACAGCATCCTGCTGGGCTGCATGATTGCTGCCTCTCAGCATTCACATTTACCGGCCATATCCTCCATTTCGTATCCTTGAAGACCTGGCATCTTTGCTAAGCCCTCGCTCGATCCCCCTTCCTACTGCTTTCACCCACACAAAATCAATAACAACACTCGAATGCCATTTCTCCGCTCGGAGGGGGTTATGGCTCACGTCAAGCGTAATGGTTCACTGCAGTGTAAGTATGTCTTTTCCTCAAGGGACCAAGCTGAGTTGGGGGAGGGAGAGGGGGGAATTAAAGCTGATTTCATGCCCCTTTAAGACCCATGTGAGTTTTAACCACCAATTATTGTGTGTGTTACCCATGGGCAGCGAAGGGCTCTGAGTGCTGACTACGAAGCCAGTCAGGCTCAGCCGAACGGCACACTCTTCTCCAACTACAATCACATAGTGGTAATGTGTGAGTCATTTTATTCCTCCCCGTTATTTAATTACTCTTGTACATGGCCTACAAACGCCGCTCAGCAATCTCAACCAGGCTTCTGACTCGCACATGATGTCCAGAACAGCCTTAATAATTCTAGGAACACGTTTTCATCATGTGTATTCGGTGCTTGAATCAACACCAGAACATTGGCTATTTTCAAAACCGCCTGCTACATACTACTGACGAACGCAGTATGCAGTATGTACCGTGTACTGCTTACTGTGTGCCTCAGTAGTATGCAGCAGATAAAGTGATGTATTTTGCAGTATGCTAGACCAGGCTGTAGCCTTTAAACCAGCTCTTAAAGCACTGGACAACAAACAAACTCATACCACTGTTGTAATATTATCAAATTTGAGTTTGTTTATGTTAGTTTACTTCATACTGATACTGCAGGTTTAAACTATTTATTCTGCCAGCTCATAGCGAAATAAGACAAACAGGATCATCAATGAGGGGAGGTGGAAAACATTGCTCGACAAAATTTACTCAAATTGCTTTTTCAGTTATGGCAAAATCCAGTGGATTGATCTCCCTCCAGATATTGGAGTGATGTGTTGTCTCGGCAGGTATCTCTGCCCCGTCAGAGGCAGCTCTTTCCCTTCCTCTCCTTCACCACTCTGTAGCCGGCCTGCGAGCGCCAGCGCCTGGCTGGCGAGCGAGCTACACCCGCGGGCGATTGTGGATAAACACATTTTCCATTTAATGTATAATGGACATTTATGTTGTAAAACAAACTATAAAAAAGCCCCTCGTCAGCGAGGAGAAAATGTTTGATTCGCCATCTAATATTGTGAAACCGTAAACATTCAAATTCCACCGTTGATTTCTTGTCTCAAATATTTTTCAAATATTCCTAAGTGAATTTAGCGATGACTATGAAAAATATATAAAACAAGCCATTTTGGCTGCTGCTGTGGGTGTAACCGTAGCCTGTAGCGGTCCAGCACGTTGCATTGTGGGATACATTAGGTGAGGCAGACTGGTCCGATGTACACTGGAGATTTTCTCCAAATCAGTACAACACGTCTGGGTATTTTTGGCATACTGCAGATCTTGCTTTTGTTCGTGTACTGCATACTACATTTTGGCCAAATCAGTACGTACTACTAGTATAGTATACAGTCTTTGGTCTCCACCCACTCATTTTCCCTCTGCTCTCAAGGATACCGCCCCCCAGGTGTTCTGGGACTCGGGCTGCCTCTCCCTTACTCCCCCTCCACCATCTTCCTCAAGGTTAATCCCCGCATCTCTGACAGCCATGTTTTCCTCGGGTCAGGAAGCCAGGCAGGGTGAGCAGCGGGCAGGCAGCGGTGCTTCATGCAGCCCTGTGAAGGACGGGCTCACTGGAAGCAGAAGAGGGCTCAGATGCCGACCAGAATGAGGAAGCAGAGGAGAGCGGCCCCGGCTGTCTGGGTTGTCACTCCTGCAGGTGGAGCGGAGATGTGACTGGTTGTTGTCTGTCTGCCTGTTGGTGTTTTTGTACCTTTACTAGGCCGCTGTGGATGGATGGGTGGCTTAATGAAACCAGGGCAGGCTCCCAGTGTTTGCCACAAGTGGGACAAGGTCACCCTCTTAGGCTAGAAATCTCATTATGAAGTGAAAAACGATTTTGTCGTAGTCGTGAGCTTACTGGGTCCAGTGTCTAAAATGTGTGCTTTTACTGCTGTTCTCTATTTGCTATGATAGCAGAGTTTTTGGGGAAACTTTGATGGGCATTTTGATTATTTTCTGATATTTAGAGACCAAAAGATTAATGAACTAATCTAGAAAATAATCAAGGGATTAATTAAGAATAATAGTTAGTGGCAGCCCTACGACTATCACATATTTTATCTTCATAACTTCTTCAGTCAAGTAAATAATAAATGGATCATATTTATTATCCCTGCAGGGAAATTTGTCTCCAAAGCACATGCTCACGCCTCACATGAGAAACTACGTACACCGATCAGCCGTAACATTAACAACGTTATGACCGCTGACAGGTGAAGTGAATAACATCGATAATCTCATTACAGTGGCACCTGGCAGTGGGTGGGATATATTAGGCAGCAAGTGAACATTTTGTCCTTGAAGTTGATGTGTTGGAAGCAGAAAAATGGGCAAACATAAGGATGTGAGCAACTTTGACAAGGACCAAAGTGTGATGGCTAGACGACTGGGTCAGAGCCTCTCGAGAACTGCAGATCTTGTGGGATGTTCCCGGTCTGCAGTGGTCAGGACCGACCAAAAGTGGTCCAAGGAAGGATAACCGGTGAACCCGCGACAAGGTCAGGGGCGACCAAGCCTCACCGATGCACATGGGAAGCAATCCAATAGAAGAGTTGCGTTAAATGCTGGTTCTGATAGAAAGGTGTCAGAACAAACAGTGCATCACTGTTTGTTGTGTATGAGGCTGCTTAACCGCAGACCGATCAGAGTGCCTGTGCTGTCCTAATGTTATGGCTGATTGGTGTGCAGACTTGTGGTTATCTATACACTTATACTGCACTACATGCATAGACGCTGAATTTCAATGTTTAAATAGACCGAGTTGTTAATGCAGAGGGTTTGTTGCACTGTTTGCAAAAGCCTCAGTATTTAAATTAAGGTTAGATGGCAGAGGCTCAGATGTTTATATCAGTGATACTGTATGAAACCACTGAGTGGTCGAAGTGTAAAGGAGGCTGTGAGGGCAGCAAAGCATTTGAATACAGGAACGGATACGTTAAGCTCACAGTTAAATCTCTGCAGATCTGTAAAACTGAGTTTCTTCACAAGAGAGCCCCTTTAAACGTTGTGTTTACCAGAGATGTGTTCATAGGTTTCTTAGGAATAAGTTCAGCATGAAAAAAGATTAAAACATTACTCATCGACTTTAGAAATCTCAGTCGACTGAGACCAAAATGGCCGATTTATCAACTAAACGACCCAGAGCTGGCAGCCCTACGTTAACTAGTTTAGTCCAGTGTTTCCCATCTTGGGCCTAGACCATAAAATCTAAGCTCAGCTTCTCAGCAACCTCAGCAACTTTATTTTTACACTTTTTGTCCTCTTTCTTTTTGTTATAAAATATTGGATAATTTTACCTCTTTTGGCCTAAAACTGCTCAAAAGAAAACAATGTTTAGAGGTTAAATGTCCATTTGATAAAAGTGCTAACTAGTATAATGTAGCATGAATTGTAAATATGCAAGTACTGTAAGCACAAGTACCTCAAAATTGTACTTAAAGGATCAGTGTGTAGGATCTGGCGGTATCTAGTGGTGAGGTTTCAGATTGCAACCAACTGAGGTTTCTACCATGTGCCAAACATGCTGAACTATGGTCGATGTGAACACACAAACGTCCCTCTATAGAGCCTCTTGTAAGAGGAGTGTAGGTCATTTAGAGCCGAGTCTGTGCTTAGACTGTGTGTGTACGTGGGAAGAGAGTGGTGAAGCGAGAGAGAGAGAGCGGCGGCGAGGAGAGTCAGTAACATTATCGACTCCGGCCAGAAAAGTGAATTCTCCGTTCTGAGCTACTGTAGAAACATGACTGTAAAGAAAACACACCGACTCCTATTTTCAGGCGATGAATTACTAAATAAAACATACTTATTAATATTATACTCCATTTCTGCCAATAAATCTCCCTAAATGTTGCAGCAGCTACCTCTCACTCCCTAATTAGCTTTTTGTTAATGACCTCTAACCCAAATACACTCAATATGTTGACTGATTGTAAACTGCACAATGAATAACTCGAGTGGTTTTATTCATATTATATTCTAGTAAATTGTCCCAAAAATAAAGAGGGCTTCTTGGAAAAGTCAGAGTGCAGCTTTACTGTTTTCTGACTCTGAAAAGAAGACAGCAGAGAAACGAGTGTTTTAGTGGAAACGTGTCTATTTTTATGCCTCCAGTCAGACAAAAATAGCCTCATGGTAATCAGAATATCATTTAGTTTGGATATTCGCTTGAGTTACTGATTGCGGCTTTGATCAGGTGATGTAACGGGACACTTTTAAAGAGAGTTTAGATGCAGTTAATCTTTTAATTTAATCGAAGGTATTTTGTTGTTTGAAATTGCTGGCTTTGTTCTTTCACATTAATGATAAATGTGTTTTGAATTATGAACCATTTATCACATGAATCATTGAATGGGCACAATTTTCACTGGAGTTTTGTCAAGGATAACTTGAAAGCTTTTTTAAAAAAAAATTTTTTTAGGAGTTATGAGTCGCTCAGCCAGTTCTGAGCTAAAATACAGTTTACTTTGACTCAATCGCCTCAACCCAGACCACCGTATTGGATGGGTCACGTAATTCCGGCTGAAACGGAGAGCCTTGTCCGGACCATCCAGCCGATTTCTCGGTAATGGCCTGACCGAGCTCCCTGAAGAGGCCAATTGTGGCCGGCAAGGCCCACTTAAATTCTCCGTGAGACAGAGGAAGAGAGAATAGCGTCTGTGGAGCCACTTAAAAGCCCCTGGGTGAAAATGGGATTTCTGACCTGCTCCACTGGTGCTGCAGCTCTACAGCCAGATTGGCTGTCAAGGCGCTGCCAGGTGGGAAGGCGAAGGGTGAGGGGCGAGAGGAGGAATGGATGGATGCTGCTGCTGGTGATGGTGGAGACCGCCAGGACCTCATTAGCTCAGCGTTTCATCAAACACGATGGCACCGGGGTGGCTCTCGCTGCCACCATACATCTCTTTCTCTTTCGCCATCTTTTCTTCTTCCATGTTTTCATCACTTTTCCTTTCTCCTCCCCACCTCCCTCTCTGTATCTCTGTTCTCCCCCTGCTCCTCAAGGTCTCATTAACCAGACGAGCCTGTTCAGCTGCTAATCTGCCACTAAGTCAAAGTCAGCAGATGAGGATGATAATGACACATTTCCCCCTCACACACACACATGCAGCTATAATCATTTGTTCTTGTTAATGCCATGAACATGTAAATTTGTTATGGCCATAAGAATGTAAATAACCATCATATTTCTGCTGGGGATAGATTTCAGGATGCATTAGAGGGCTCTGCTGGGCCTGGTTTGCATATCATTGCTTTTCAGTGTGTGTGTGGGGAATCACAGACACACCTACATGCACACGTGTTACACACACACACGTCCAACTCATAGAGCAGCTTAACATACACAAATAGGTTTATGTTAATGATTATGTGCATGAACACAGCAGACTGGAGAAAAAGAGGCCACATATACTTAATGAACTATATGTGTACAAATACAGGACTTACTATCAGTGGCTGGGTGTGCAGCAACAACAGGGGAGGACTGCATGTAAAAACCTAGCAGAATAATCAGGAAGGTGTCAAAATAGACAAATACATCATATAGTTTTATATTTATAGCTATCTAAAAATTACCACAAAATGCTTGCTGCATTTGCTGGGTTGCCCTTTTTTACTTACTCAGATGTGACTCTACTGCTTAGATCTAAGGCTGCAACCATTATTTTCATTTCATTACATTTTGTCATTATTCTCTTTTAATTTGAGCTGTCAATCAATTAAAATATTTAATCATAATTAATTGCATGATTGTCCATAGGTAATTGTGATTAATTGCAAATTAGTTACACATTTTTTATTTGTTCAAAATGTACCTTCAAGGGAGATTTTAATTATTTAATTAATTTAATTAATTATTTTATTTAATTATCAGAGTGGACAAATATCTTTTCTTTAAGCAAATGTGTGTATATATTATTGGAAATCAATTAACAGCACAAAACCATAATATTGTCCAGAAACCCTCACAGGTTCTGCATTTAGCATAAAAATATGCTCAGATCATAACATGGCAAACTGCAGCCCAACAGGCAACAACAGCTGTCAGTGTGCTGATTAGGGATGTGACGCTGCAGGGCTGCAGGTTTCCACCGTGCGCTGCTCAGCAATGGTCTAATTAACTTAGATGCCTGATAGTATTTGGTTTAAATCTGAAATATTGCCAAACAGGTGCTTTTGCGTTTCACTTTGCATCATTTTGTCTGTCAACTCTCTGATCCTGTGTGTGAAATGTGACTCCTGCTACTCTGAGACTCCGTATGGAGCAGATACAGTCGTAACCAGATCGTAGCGTCCGTGGTCCGACTGTGTATTGATAACACCGTGCTGATACGCCAAAACAAACTAAATGGGTTTTATTTCTTTAGAAAAAAAAAAAAAAAGAAAAGCGATGGTGGGAGTGGTGGGCAAGTAATGTAATCATTGTGCGCCCGAGCAATGTGTAACACCGACTAGTGTTGACTATGACTTGACCCAAACTGCATGTGATTATCATAAAGTGGGCCTGTCTGTAAAGGGGAGACTCATGGGTACCCATAGGACCCATTTACATTCACATATCTAGAGGTCAGAGGTCAACCTCCTCCTATTTAACCTACTTGGAGACACATACTGTAAGTGAGACATGGTTGGTTCTTATGGAGTCTTTAGGTTTTCTATTTTCATATGATGCCAGTATCTTCACTCTAGCTTTAAAACTGAGCCCGCTACAACCTAAAAATCGCAAGTTGCTTTAATGCGTTTAAGAAATTAGTGGCGTTAAAATGAATTTACGTTATCATGTTAACTTTTAATAGATTTGGTCCATAAATTGTCAGAAAGTGAAACATGTCCGTCACAATATTCACAATTGTCCAAGTTGCTCGTTTTGTCCGACCAACAGTCTAAAATATTCAGTTTAGTGACCGAATTTCCCTCCGGTGATTAATAAAGGTTCACCTTATCTTATCTTATCTTAACATAATGTGGAGGACAAGAAGAAGAAAACAAGCAAATATTCAAAAATGAGAAGCTGGAAGCAGACATTGTTTTGTTTTTGCTTGAAATTTGACAGAAATGATTAATTGACTACTTTACCTCCGTGGTGTTAGACAATGTGTGACACAGATATTCTGTTTATTAATTTTAGTGTTTGTTTCATGCTGACTTTATATTTATTTTTGACTATTTTAACAATACAGGATATGAATAATAATAATAATAATAATAAAAAGAAAAAGGGGATGTGAGAAGACCGCTTTGACCATTCAAGCATAAAGAAAAACAACACAGTGTACATTTTAATCATAATACAATGTATTATGATTAAAATGACATATTAGTAAGAACATACATATACACTCCTGATCAAAATCTTAAGACCAGTTAAAAAATTGCAAGAATTTACGTTTTGCACTGTTGTATCTTAAGAAGGTTCTAAGTAGAGTTTCAAAATGCAAAAGAAGAAATGAGAGCAAGAGACAAATGTTTGAGCAGGCAATTATTGAAAAGAACAATTTAACTAAAATAGCTTTCATCAGCTGATCAAAAGTTTAAGACCATAGCTAAAAAAACCCCTAAAACAGAAATTAAAGTCTCAAAAACAGACTCAGAATAGAGCTCCACCATTATTGTTATCACTTCAAAAATTCGTTGCATGCTTGATGCAGTGTTTCCAAAAGGCTTGAGGAATGTTGCTACAAGTGGTGAAGATGGCTTCACAAGGGCATCCACTGTCTGGAACTGATGTCCATTTTTGTAAACTTCCCTTCCATCCATCCCCAAATGTTCTCAATTGGATTTAATCAGGGAACATGCAGGATGATCCAAAAAGTGATGTTATTCTCCTAAAAATCCTTTGTCAGCGGCATTGTAATTGCAGCATTGTCCTGCTAAAAACCCAGTCATCACCACACAGCAGGCCCTCAGTCATGAGGGATGCCCGCTGCAGCATCTCCACGTAGCCAGCTCTGTTTATGCCCCTGCACAACCTACTCCATTGTTCCATTAAGGAAAAACACCCCAGATCATATGCGCCCCTCCCTGTCCGTGTTGAAAAATCTCAGGTGGCATCTCCTTGTCATCCAGTAGCGTTGAACCATCAGGACCATCAAGGAAATGTTTTCTCATCAGAGAAAAAACTTTCTTCCAACTTTAACGTCCCATGTTTGTGCTCCCTTCAAAGCCAAACGGGCAATTTTTGCGTTGAAGGAGCGTGGCCTTTGAAGAGGTTTTTTGTTTTTAAGCCATTCCTTTGCAGATGCCGTCTATGGTTATTTGGCTGCAGTCAGCACCAGTAATGTCTTAATTTGGATAGGCGTCCCGTGTCTTACGGACAGCCATTCGATCCTCCGCTCGGTGCCGGTGAATTTTTAGTCTACCACTTATTTTTGTTCCATAAACCTCAATCTTTTAAAAATCAAAATACTGTCTTACTCGTCCAACCTCACCTGCACGCTGTAACCTTGTCTATGCAGCTCAACAATCCTCCACGTTCAACAGGAGTTTTTCTTTTCCCATCAAAGCTTACAGTGTATTACTTACACTGAACCAAATTTTTCACAATTTGGCTTTTAAATGTGGTCTAAACTTTTATCAGCTATAACAGCCTATTTCATTAAATTTTCTTTTCAATAAATCCTCCAAAACATTTGCTCTTTTCCCATTTCTTCTTTTTCATTTTAAACCTCACCTTCTAAACACAGGCAATCAATCTTCAATTTTTAACTGCAAATACAGGTATATACATAGAGGAACCCATATGCCTTCATATACAGTAATTTGTACATACATGGAGCAAAACAAAGACATAGGAAGTTATGAAATAATCATGTTTCATCCTGGTTTGATGCATAGTTGATTTATTCGCCGTGTGATGGATCTGCAAATAGATATGTATGTTAATTTAATCCACATATTCACGTGTGTGTGTGTGTGTGTGTGTGTGTGTGTGTGTGTGTGTGTGTGTGTGTGTGTGTGTGTGTGTGTGTGTGTGTGTGTGTGTGTGTGTGTGTGTGTTGTTTATTATGTCAGTAATAGTCAGTACCAATAGTAATAGTAAAATCTTTCATGAGTTTTTGAGTTTTTAATATACGATATGTTGAATTCTTTATGGGTTCATATTTGATATGAATTCAACATGAATTTTCTGCATCATGACTGTTGTTTTGGAGGTAAACACACATTCCTCTGTTGTGTGCGAGTGGGAGGAAGATGTAAGGTGAATCCTTTGTAAGACCCCGGGGTTTCTACCAATCGCAAAGCAATATGACAAGCTGCCTATCCCCGGGAGGCTCTGTCACTTCCCATTTGTCAACAAAGCATTTTCTGCCTCAAACACATAGTGAAGCTTTTTACCAAAGTCCCCCTAGGTGTGCATTTCTCTCTGCTTTGCATATTTCTTTATAAACTGGGGCTAAACACAACTTTCAGAGCAGTTTTTGACTTCTGGAAAAAGACGAGTTTGTAGAGTTTATAACAAATATGTTGCAAAACTAAAAATTCTGCTGGCAGTGCTAGCGGTGCTTCCACAGGGAACGAGGAGGCCAAATATTTTCATGCACAGTACATATTTGTGTGTGAAAGTTTATTATTTTTGTTTCCTTCCATCAATCAGCCTCCCAGAATGCACTGCAAGACCTGCTCCCTGGTGACCAGCTCAGGTCACCTCATCGGCGGCGGGCGGGGTGAAGAGATCGACCGAGCCGAGTGCGTCATCCGCATGAACGACGCCCCCACTGCCAGGGGTTACGCCCGAGACGTGGGCCGCCGCACCTCCCTGCGCGTCATCGCTCACTCCAGCATGCAGAGGGTCCTGCGGAGTCGCCACGAGCTGCTAAACGCCAGCCAGGACACGGTGTTCATCTTCTGGGGCCCCAGCAGCTACATGAGACGTGACGGGAAGGGCCTGGTGTACAACAACCTGAGGCTGATGAACCAGGTGCTGCCCAAACTCAAAGTCTACATCATCTCCTGGCAGAAGATGCTGCAGTTCGACGAACTCTTCAAGAAGGAGACCGGCAAGGACAGGTGAGGGAAAGATGATCACAATGCAACAAGTAAATCTGATTCTGTCTGTGAGGTGCAGACAGCGTATTTATCCAGTGTTTCCATGAATAGATTAGTTGATAGACGGCAAATAAACCAGCAATTTTTGAGAGAGAGGTTGAGATTCAAGTTGATCTAGTAGATAGTCCAAACATTTCTTGTTTCAGGATATTTGTAGCTTTTGTAAAATGAGTATCTTTGGAGTTAACCTTGGGCTCTGGGAAATTGCAGTTGGTGTTTTTCACTGTTTTTAGACATTTTAATGATTAAACTATTAAAGGTGCTCTGCGTGATATCCAGACTATTAACTTAGTAGCAAACAAATATTAGCTATGTAAAGATATAGAGGAGTAATATGAAATAATGAAGTTGCTCTGTGTGTTGTGATCAGAGCTTCTCTTATGTAGCCATGCTGGCCATGTGTGTCTTTTAGTACATGTTCATGCATGTGAGCGTGCCCCGCTAGCTAGCCCACAGTGCTCATATAGCGGTTATAGCTGACAATGCCATCCCAACTGACGGCGGTGTTGCAAAGGTGTAGCGCCCACCCTCCATTTCGCCAACCTTGAGACCTCAAAATTCAGGAGGATTTCAGCGAAACGGGGGGTCTCGGGGATTCCTCCGTCAGAAAAATGTGAGTTTCACAGACTTTTTCTGCATTCTGGTGATTTTTAAAGAATGAAAATGATAAATTATAAAGTACACTTCAACAGCATGTTTGTTAAGTAGGCCTACTTTTAACTTTACTTTTAATTCTCAGGAAAGAAAACTGAATAATTCGCCCCTCTGGCGTGAACTTGTGCGAACCTCTGGTGTAAACTAGGCTGATATTCATCTGTCTTCATTCATTCATTCATGTTTTGCTGCTTGAGTATTTCTTTCTCTTAGTGCTCTCCATTTCTCTCTCCCCCTCTCACCCTCTGAAGGCCCTTTTTGACACAATGACGACGACACCACGGTGCTCTGAAACATGTTATTTCCAATGGCTTGCATCACGCCACGTCACCGTTGCTGTGATGTTGTTATGTGTGGCGAGCGCAGCTCAAAAAGCCACTTCACCGCAGTGTCGCTACCATTTCTCCTGCACCAGGAAAAGACATTTTGTGTAACCATCGGCATCCGGGTGGAAACAATAGGTCCTATACATGCTTTACAGCGCCAGAAACATGAGATGATGAAAAGGTACAACAAACTGTAAAAAACTGACATAAATCAGGGGAAATGTGACCCAGGGAGGAAACCAGGAGAGAGCAATGACAAATGGGAGTCTCCCGGGAAAATCGGCAGGTAAACAGATAAGTCAGATAAACACTGATAGATCTGTCAGCAGTTTTGCTGTTTTCACTGTTAGCACCATTAGCTCCGGCACCGCTCAGCCATCGCCATGTTGAGAGCCGTATGGCAGCTATAGAAATCTCACAATTAGCACAAAAATTAAAAATCGACAGATTAACCAGATTAAATTTAAGTTTGTGCCCTGACTAACAGTGACATTATTCTAATGTGATCATGTTTTTGGTTAAAAGATCATATTCATGTGCCAAATTTGCATATTTAAGCCTATTACTATAACCAGTGCTTGAGAACCAGCATTCATCATACTGAGCAGATGCAGGTTAGATTTCTGTCCACCTGAACTGAACCCTTGTGTATTACGAACTACTACAACTTTCTAATCCATATAATTACTCGTGGTGTAGTTATGGTAAGAACTGGGCAAAAAAGGTCCTGCTCCAAAAAGCGGAGGCAGAAATGTGCAGCAGCGTGAGGTTCAAAATGTGACTCAATATTAGTCCAGTCGGTTGGTTGGTGCAGAAGAGTTTAGGTTTCTCCTCAGGGCTCCAAAAATCTATTTCTTGAAGTGGTCAGCATCCACAGTATGAATGTACTCGTTTTACTTTGGCCCAAGGTGAAAAAACACTCAACGGGCAAGTCTCCGAACAAAAAAACGCAGTTCAGCGTCTAGAAAGGAAGGAAAGGTTACCGCCCAGAACCAGTGACCACGCGACAATATGAGCATCATCCGACCTTCAGAGCAACTCAGTCAGTACAACTTCAATCAACATACTCTACAGAAGTTATTAATGTTTTATACTGCAAATTAGTCTTTTGTAGCTCTGACTGTAACAACAAAACACATTTTATAGTACCACATCACCAAAGGAAGCAGTTTCTTTTATTGAAAAACACTAATATAATAATAATAATAATAATAATAATAATATAATCAGATTTCAGAAGAGATAATTAAATGCCTTTAACGGTTGTGTGACTTAGACATGGTGCACTTGGTTTTAACAAGAAAAGGAGGAGAATAGGAAGATACTTTTGCTAATTACAAAACAACAGCAGCATTTCTAATTTTCCAATTTTACATATTTGTAGTTTATGACTGAATTGATTATGAGCAATTTGTTCCACGTGTAAACTAATTGTAGATGACGTCCACACGGCAGGAACATATAGTGGTTTATTTATATTTACTAGCGCTGTCAATTGATTAAAGTATTTAATTGAAATAATCCCGATTGTCCATAGTTGACCATCATTGCGATTAATCACAAATTATTTATTTATGTACATTAGAGGGAGATTTGTCAAGTATTTAACACTCTTTTCAACATGGGAGTGAGCAAATTTATTGTTTTATTCTTTGAAAACGGTCAAGCGTGTTTTTCCTCACCAAAATTTAGTGACACTGTGGAGATTATTTAACCTCCTTCATGTTACAACCTAAAAATCGCAAATTGTATTAATGTGTTCAAGAAATTAAAAAAAGCATCTGTGTTAACACGTTATTATCATGTTCTCAATCAACTTTGACAGCCCTAATATTTACATAGCAACATAGTACTCACAGTGTGGTACTTTCAGTACTTGTGGGAAGCCCCAAAAATTAAATATATGCGAGTTGGAAGACACGGCGGTGCATTTACAGTCTGTTGCTTCTGAAAATCAACCTAGGAAGTAATTAGGAAGTAAAGTCTGGTTGAGTGTGTCGCCACTGGAGATGTTTCAAAGTGAATGCTCAATATGAAATAATAATGTGACTTAATAATGCAAATAACAGGAAAAAAAAAATATCTCTGCTTTTGCTAACGTGTGATGTACAAATGGTTTAGAACGTCTCGTCGAGCTTTAGTTTCAGCAACACCTTCTCTCAGGCTGCACAGTGTTAAAGGACTCCGATTTAATGAGTCCAAGTTTAGTTCTCGGTCCCGTGGCCATTAATGCTTAATGAAAACACTACCACATACACACACACACACACACACACACACACACACACACACACACACACACACACACACTGTTAGAGTCTCTCTTTGTTCGGGGTGTCATTGGAGACTGAGTCTGACTTCAGCTTTAAGGTAGATGTCAGGAGTGAAACTGCCAATTGGAGGATTTAGTGAATAGCTCAGACATCCCTCCTTCAGGATCTATGCCAACAAACATGGTAAATGTTTACAGTGAGCAAGCGGCTTCTGGTGTGCTGTTATCCTTTTTATAGCACTAGGCATTAACATCTGTGAGGCTTATTTGAGGTCATTTCTGCTCTGTGGAGCGTGGGAAGAGAGAGAAAGTATTTTAGTAGTATTTTCTATCTTTCTGATGAAAAGGAAGCTGTCGCTATGAAACAGTGTTTTTTATAAAATGATTCCTACTCTTTTTAAGGATTGGTGTGAGCAGCATTAATGGTTTCTGGGTAATCAGCTGTGCAATCGGCAACCCCACAAGCCTGTAATTGTAATTATGGGTTATGGCGTTTCAGTAAAGGTAATTAAGATGGTGTGGGATGTTGTCACATCCACCCATTTTAATAACACTGGCAGAGGAGCAATGAGAAACAGGTGTCCCTCTGCATCCTCTGTGTTAAATTTCCAAGCCGGAATGAGCCTCAACCAGTGATTAAAGGCAAATTAGCTTTTGAAATAACTTCTTTTTTTTTTTTCCTTCAGTGCGGTATTTTATGTTCCCATAATGCTTTGTTTGAATCGTCCCACTGTGTCGCATTGTTGGGTTTCTACTACTGGGAGACAGTCATGTTTTAAACTGTACATGGCCCCCTTTTAAATCAATAAATAATCATTTAAAAACAGATTACAGACTTGATTGGCTTTAACAGCAAGTCTAAGTGATGTTGACAAATCTGAAAAAAAATGCCATCAGTCCTGGAAAATTAATCTGTTGTGACTTAAAAGGTCAAAAGATTATAAGAAAAGCCACAGAAGGCTCAGTATGCAGAAGAGACCGATTCACGGACCTGGAAGAGTAACTACCCACAACAGACCAGAACCACACCTCCGTATCTATCTATCTATCTATCTATCTATCTATCCTAGACTTAGCTTCAGAAAGCTCAATTTAGGAGTAAAAGATCTCTGCTGAAGGTGAAGAAAAGACACTTACTGAGAAATTTACTCCTACGTACAACAAACTGTAAGAGTAATATTTTTGTTGTAAAGATGTGCGTGCATCATCGTCTTCTCATTGTCTCTGAGGATTTTACTAATTATCCATTTGAAACATATTAGATGATTCAATGGACAAATATGCATTCAGGATAATGGGGCACCAATTAGATGTATCGATATCGGATCACATATTGGGCCGAATCAAAAGTATTTACACTTGAATTGTAAATCCTCTTATTTTTGAAGATTTTTCTTTTTTTTACCAACTTACTTGTGTAAGGTTTATTATTTTAGTAACGATATTTCAGTAAATTTATATCTATGTATTTATTTGTTACAGTTTGTTTTTCAAGTTAGGAAAGCAATTTTTAAGTCAAACCTGATGTTGTCTTACACGAAACCTAATGATCTCACTCACTTCCTCACAGTGAGGCATACAGCTCATTAATTAAACACTGGTATCGGACCGGTACTCGGTATCGACCGAGCCCAGATATCACTGTCGGGACTGAACAAGTTGGATTGGTGAATCATTAGCTTTGCCTGGAGCAGATGATCATGTAAAGAAATCTGGCATGAACTGACGTAATCTTGTAGCCTTTGACCACATTTAATATGAACTTTATTTTTCTGTTTTTCTGTTTTATCCGTGTTCACCTTCTGTCTGAAACGCTCCGTTTTAGCAGCTGTCTCTTTAAGAAATCCTCCTGGAAAAAAGCCCAGTCTGCTCTGATTGGCTCGTGAGAAAGATATGGTGCACCTTTGCAAAGGTGGTTCTCAAGCTGTGGGTGGTATTTTCTAATGAGCCTACATGTGACATAGGAAGGGGAGCCACGTCTGATTGGCTTGTTGAATCACAAATTTTCTGATCTAGACAGCCCTCAAAAACCTGACTATGTTGTATTATTTCACAGTTTGTGGGTTGGTAGGTACTCCAGACACCTAAATGTATGAGCACATAACATTTCATGATATGTCTCCTTTAAAGTTATACGTTTTTAGCATCTCCAGTAACAATTAATGGGTTTAACTTAACAAAATGCTGTAGTTTACAAAGGGATATATAGAAAATTAGACAAAATAAGCATATAAGCAAACCAAACTGAAGCTGGAAAGCATCTGCTGCTCGAAGTGAACCCCAGAAAAGACATTATAATAATAATAAGAATATATAACAAAGGAAACATGCATAGAAAGAGATTGCAAACAAAAGAAATGGCCGCTTTGTTCTTGCAGTTTTCACCCTGAGGAATGCAAGAAAGTGATGCAACAGAAACAGAAATGGGAGCTGTGATCAGAGGGAAAGTGGCATGAAAGTCAAGTAGATACAGAGGTGAAATACTTCAGATCAGTAATCAACACCGAACAGTCTCTTATCACTGAAGTCATTAGAGGAGTTGTGTAAACATATACCTGGCTGGTGACTTTACTGCGAGAAGCAGAGGAAACCTTGAACAACAAAAAAAATATTTTTTTCACTAATATGTTTTAGCTATGTGTCCTCAAAAGAGCAGATAGTGTATAATGATGTTCAGTATGTGTTTCAGCTTTAACGAATGGCATCAATCACACCTTCTTGTTACTCTACCTCTAAGCAGTTGCATAACAACCATTAGAATAAAGTCAGTGATGATAAATCTGCTCTTTAGAAATGAACACAATGCAGCAACCAAAACACCAAAGAGCTATTCTTTGTGTAATCAGCTCCTGTTTTCATAATTAGAGATAATGTACACCTCTTTACTAATTAGAATCTATGATATTTAGAGCTGTCAAATAGCCTGTTTAATCGTGATTAATCACAAATTGATTGCACATTTCTTCTCTTTTCACAATGTACCTTAAAGGGAGATATGTCAAGTATTAAATTCTCTTATCAATATGGGGGTGGACAAATATGCTGATTTATACAAATGTGTGTATAGATTTATCATTGGAAGTAAATTAACAACACATATTGTCCAGAAACCCTCACAGGTACTGCATTTAGCATGAAACATATACTCAAATCATAACATGGCAAACTGCAGCCCAACAGTGTGCTGACTTGACTATGACTTGCCCCAAACTGCTTGTGATTATCATATAATGGGCATGTCTGTCAAGATGAGACTAGTGGGCACCCAGAGTGTAGTAGAGCTGGATACAGCGTTGGAGGATTTGTGCATGATGCCAAAATGGCTTGACTTCCGCCTGGAAAACTACATGGATCTATTGGCGATCCTCCGTGTCCATTGGGCCCATAGGACTGAGTTACAGACGTCTCTTTCCCATCGCAAGTCTATGGGAAAAAGTGTTTTTAGTTCCCAATGGCATCATTTGACAGACAGGGAAGTTAGTATACCGCCGTTTGGCCGCTACGAGAATTGGGATCAACAACTGGCCCTCTTCCTGGAGGCTTGGTGGGTACCCATAGAACCCTCTTTCATTCACATATCTGGAGGTCAAAGTTCAAGGCAGCCCTTTTAAAATGGCCATGCCAGTTTTTCCTCGACAGCCCTAATCTTAATCTTTAGCTTTCACACACCGTTGGCTGCACACGGCACTAGGGACGTCACGGCGAGGAAATTTTCTCGCCAGTTAATAAACTTGTGACACTGGTTTTGCCGATTACACCGGACATTTTACCAGAAATGAAGATGCTTAATGTACAGTAAACGTTTACTGTGGTATTACCGTTACTGTGATATTCAGCGTTGGAAGGCCCCTCTCCGGTCCAGCCTTCACTGTGGGGACATCACCTAGCTTTAAAACTCAGCCCGCTACAACCGAAAAATCTCAAGTTGCATTAAGGCGTTAAGGAAATTAGTGGCGTTAAAATTAATTTGCATTAATGTGTTTTTATTGCATTAACTTTGACAACCCTAATGATATGTTTCTCAAAGATAATAGAGCACTCTGCCTGCAGGGTGTTTTTCTCAAGGCAAATTATCCTGTGTCGTTGTTTTCTTTGTCAGTGCATTGATGATGCCATTTTATTGAAACCAGTCTTCTCCTTTTATCAAATAGGAGCAAAAAATAATCTCTTGTTTTAATAGAAATAAGATTTTAACACTCAAGGATCAGCATGCAATTAAACTGTTAATTAACTGGGTACTTCTGCTAGATGTTCAATACCAAACTGTGTAAACACGAGGAGCGGCACCGTTCTCCTGTGCAGGGATAAATCCATCTTCCCACTCACAGCTTGCTTCCAGTCCTTTTTCAAGACAGCCATTGAAGCTGAGAGCTTGACATTTCACACCACATTATTCATCAGCATGTTCATAAACAAGGAAATGAGGAAGACTTCTTAAGTGAGATTAGCTGCATGCCTCCCGACTAAGACCTCCGCACATCCACTGCTGCTGCATGATGACAAAATGCTGCGCTTTGAACTTTGAAAGTTTTCTAATTTGCAAAAGGTGTGTGTGTGTGTGTGTGTGTGTGTGTGTGTGTGTGTGTGCGTGTGCGTGTGTGTGTGTCATAGTAAATGGCCAGTGGCTGTGTTTGCATATCACAACAAATCAACATGTTCCAGACAACCTGGGTCTTGTCGTAATTAGATGAAAATGAGAAGTCTGTGCTTCGGCTGCGATAGCATCACTTTGGGTCGACACTGTTGTTTGCGGTTTGAACACACTCTAATAAAGATGAAAGTCGGACCAAAGTGCGTTGTTACTATTCATCACACTGTCACTCAGTGTAGTGCAGACAATGCAGTGCATTCAGGAGGTTTGGGGCTGTTTGGCAGGAAGCGACCATTTCTAGCTGTGTTTCTCCTGCAGACACAGTGTTGTGTTAAAGGTTAAAGGTCAGATTGAGGTGAAATGATGGAGGGATGAAGGAGGAGAGTTGTTGTTTGCTTAATTGTAAGAGAATAAAAATAAATCACTCCCCATTTACTATACAATGCACTGTTTGCTGTCCGATATTTATGCGAATGTCCAATTTCCAGTGTGGAATTTGTGCCCATGAAAATTCCCACAATGGAAGCAACGTGGATGTATATGGGATCTGGATACAGCGTTGGAGGCGGGTTCCCGTTCATTCCTATAAAATTTGCTCAGTGGCGCATGAAGCCAAAATGGCTTCCGACTAAAAAACTACCCGTCTCTTACGGTGATCTTCCACACCCGTTGGGCCGATGCGCATTAGCGTCCGCTCGGCCACATGGTTCAGTCTCGGCATCACAACGTCGCGCTGTCGTTGCGCCTCACAGCCCTCGCTGCAGCCTCGGTCTGGGTCTCTTTCACATTAACGCAGGAAGGAGAATAACTGTATTCAGCTATTAGTGTGTTTTACAACTTTTAGGACCTAATGATTTAAATAAGGACTATTAGTGTTCGTGCTGGGAAGGTGATTTACCTTAAATAGATTATCCATTGAGTTACAGATGTCGCCCTCCCCAATGTAAGTCTATGGGTAAGTCTTTTAGCTCAATGGCATCATGTGATGGACACTGAAGTTGATGTATTGCCGTTTGGCCACTACGCAAATTGGGATCAACGACTGGTACGCTTGCTGGGGGTTTGGGAACAAATAGCGTCCATGACACTGTCTGATCCTGTTTGTAATGTACCCTGAACATCGTCACATCCCTCAGGAAGATGTGTTCCCAAACAGGCGAAATGTTCAAAATACAAAATCTTACCAGGCTTTCTGCCTGACGTGTACCCCGCTACTCTGTTCTCTGTGAGAAAATAAGAGAAATACCTTTTCAAACAACCAGGTAAACCCTCCACTCCAAATGTGTCACCCTCATCAACCGGAGGCGAGCAGGTTTTCCAGATGCCTGCCTGCTTGTTCTTGTCAAGACTTTTCTTATCAGGCCCGAGCTTTGTTTCTCTGTCTCGCCAAGTTGAACCCTCCACTGCTGTGGATGCTGGTGTTTATGTGTGGGAACAAAACGAGAAGCCGTAACAAGCTTTCTGGAAGCAGCAGGGTGACGAGGTGTTCGAGAGAACAGGAGATCCTGTCAGACTGAGTTTGATCGCTGCCTCCTCACTCCTATTCAAATTATATAACAAAATATATGATAAAATGTTCTGGGCAAAGATCCAAAGAAAGGTTGCAACTTATTTTATAGTATTCAAAGTCTTGTTTTAAGTGTTTAGCGTGCAGGTGAAATGAAAATTGATCAGCCAAGCTGGCGTCAATGACTGTATGGATTATTGGTCCACCACTTTGATCCAGACTGAAGTAACCCAACAACTATTAGATGGTTTGCTGTGACGTTTGGTACAAATATTCAAGAGGAGGAATCATTGTTTTGTTGATCCCCTGATGTTTCATCCAGCGCCACCAGCAGGCCAAAGTCCCACTTAAGTGAAATATCTCAACATCTACCTGCTGGATTAGCACCAAATTTTGTACAGGCATTCATGTTTCCTGATGTTACCTCGTGACTTTAGTGCTTCTCGACTTTTCCTGAAGTGCCACCATGAAGTTGACATTTGTCAACCCCCCCCCCCCCCTCCCTCCTGTGCCTGCTGTGCCATTGTTTTCCTACGGAGACATTGGTGCCGTCCGTCTAGGCAGCAGCGCTCTCCTTGGTGTGGTGCACCACTCGAAATCGCCACAGAGCGCTGCGCTCAAAGTTTAAATTATTTCAACTTTTACCTTGGTTGCCGCAGACCTTTCAAAGCGCGGTCAATGATAACAGCTGCAGCTGTTGCTGTTGCCTAGAAACAGTGAATGACATTCCTTGCTCTCTTTTTGGGGAGACGTTTTACCTGCTGCCTCTGCAAGTCTCTCTGCTCTACCTTTGTTGTATTGGACAACATTTAAATTTGTGACAAAATACTTTCTAAATAAATCTGCCTCAGCTGTACTTTGTGTTTGGTGCTGATTAGCAAATGTTCACATA
The DNA here is from genome assembly GCA_947000775.1 of Pterois miles. Taxonomy (NCBI): domain Eukaryota; kingdom Metazoa; phylum Chordata; class Actinopteri; order Perciformes; family Scorpaenidae; genus Pterois; species Pterois miles. The sequence goes on along the minus strand of CAMQGK010000488.1, from coordinate 6,231 downwards.
CTAAACTAAGATGAGCATGCTAACATTTTACCTACTAAACACGGCTGTAGACTCTTGTCTAAATCTGACTTAAGTCCCAAGTCTGATGCTTCTATGTAACAACAGATTGCAAAAATACTGAGTTTTCCTGTATGTCCATAATAGTTTTAGTTTTTCCCCATCAACCTTTACTTCAGAAGTCTGAAAGGTTTGGCTCAGTGAAACAGTCTCTCTTTATTTGCTCTTTCTTTGTCCCTGCAAAATTCAACTGGGCTTCATGGAATTAATTTGGCAGTAATTTACTGATGTAATACTACAGGTGGCACTACTAGTCATTTAATAATTGAATGACTTTAAGTAGAATCGCTCATTTTGTTTGCCGCCCTTTGTTATTTATTTATTTATTTTCTCAAACAATTACAACAAAGGTCGCAGGGGCTGTTTATCTCGTAAGGTCACCCCCGTTTTTGATATTTCCAAAAGAAGGCCATCTTTAACTGCACCTGATAACTGATGCGTGAACACATCCCCTGGTCACCAGTCCCAGTCCCAGTCGAGATGAGGTTCATCTGTGCAGTAGGGGGAGTCTGACGACACTCACAGCTGTTCCTGATTCAGTTGAAGGATTCAAATTTATTCCTGCTGAATTGTGTTTAGCTCACAGTGTGTTTAGCTCACAGTGTGTTTAGCTCACAGTGTGTTCAGCTCACAGTGTGTGTGAGGGAACAAGAACCGTTGCGATGCATTTTTTTCCTTTCAGACTAATTTCTAAATTGATTTGATGAATGCTGATTGTTCCAAAAGTGCTTTGGACCACAACAGTGAAACCTCCTGCACGACTGTGCTTGGCAGTGATTTCAACCGTGGCTACAGGCCAACGAGCCAGAGATCAACATAATGCAGTTTTCTGCCTCTACTGCTTTGTGAAAACAAGAGCTAGCAGCCGAGCTAGCAGCTCTGCGAGGCTGCACTCAGGCACAACGGTGTTTAGAGCTAAATACTAACATGCTGATGTTGAACAGGTAATATTTACCACGGTCATCTAGTCTAGTGTTTTAGCATGCTAATGTTTGCACTAAAGAGCTGAGGCTGATGGGAGTTTCATTAAGTTTGTTGGTATTTGGTCATAAACCAAAGAGTCGATGGCAACATATGATCACCAAAGAAAATACATGTTATCCCCTAATGGACTTTGAATATTTGTAGTCAGATGTCAAAGTAATCCATCCAGTAGGTGTCACAAAAAATGTGACAATCCGTCCAGTAGCTGTTGAGATATACTGTAGTATTTTAGCCTGGACCAAAGTGGTGGACAGACTAAAATTTCCCTCACTTGAACCACTACTGGGCTAAAACAGTTTGGATGATTTTATTATTTCAATCAGGCTATTAACGTGATTTGCAGTCAGTTAATTATCAGGTCGACAGTATTTTTTATACTGCAGCCTAAATGAAAGAAACTTCTGGACAAAGGATTCTGTGTATTTTATGTTTCAGCATGTTTCAGACCACATCTTTCATCAGGACTTATTCATGTATTTGGCTGTCAAAGCCCCAGAATCAAAGTTTTAGTTATTTTTGTTTAGTTCCAGTTACTGTATTTTCACTTTAAACTTCACGGTCCTCTTTAGAAGTGGCGTTTGAAGTTTTATGACTATGGAGCCAATTAAATCTATTCAAAACCAACACGGGATTCGTAAAAAATGTATGTAGTCAGACTTTCATGTTTTTTTTCATCTGACAGCAACCCGATGAGAGAGACCACTCTGAAGGACATTTAGATTTAGAGAGATTATCTAATGCAGTGAAAATATAATTTCAGATTTCTGTCAAAACGGTATATCTCAGAAAACTGTGATAATTGCTCATTTCTTTGCAGGGGTGACTAAAAAAAGTGCAGTGTGAAAGCGGGCAGGTCGTTCTGCAGCTTAGGCTTTGTCATTTCAACCATCTGTACTACATGCACAGCAAGACTACGTTCTGATTAAGGGTTTGATTATTTGACAGGTTCATTTGTATCAGTCGATATGTAGGATGGATCTGTGTTTTAATGAAGCTGCGAGGGAACTTGAATGATCTTCCAGTCAGGAAAATCGACCTCTGGATTTAGATAAATCTTTATTCTGCCATAATACGCCAATGTGAGATTTTCTGATAATCTTTCCCAGTAAATCACATTTTAAAAATTCAAATATGGTACATTTTTTTAGTCTTGTGATCTCCCACGCATGAAATCCATCTAACTGTCTTCTTCTCCCCCTCCTCCTCCTCCTTCTTCTCCTCCTCTGCAGAAGAATATCAAACTCCTGGCTTAGCACCGGCTGGTTCACTATGACCATCGCCCTGGAGCTGTGCGATAGGATCAATGTCTACGGCATGGTTGCCCCTGACTTCTGCAGGTGAGACAGTGGAGCTGCATGTAAAACATCATCATCAGCTCACCGACAAGCACCATCACTAAGAGATTTAGAGCAGAGCTGTATACTGTATGCAGTTGCTTCAAGTATATAGAAATTCATAGCAGCACATCCACCTGATAGGAAAGATTAAAACTGTAAATATATTCAGGCAGCTGATAGTAAATATATATATATATATATACACACACATAAAAAAACATTTTTTTCTATATATATATATATATATATATATATATATATATATATATATATATATATATATATATATATATATATATATATATATATATATATATATATATATATATATATATATATATATATATATATATATATATATATATATATATATATATATATATATATATATATATATATATATATATTTTATATATATATATATTTTTATATATATATATATATATATATATATATATATATATATATATATATATATATATATAATATATATATATATATATATATATATATATATATATATATATATATATATATATATATATATATATATATATGTGTGTGCATATGCCAGAGTCAAAAACTGCATCCAACTGACCAAAACACAAAGTGATTACTGGCTACTAAATGTTTCATAGGATACACAAATTGTATTCCCCAAATTTCAGGCAAAATAAAGCTTTATTTGTTGGATTAATGAGATTTGACAGACCTTGTTCATCCTTTATTACATATTCTGGATTATTCGGTATGGAGATGCAGACTTCCTAAAATCTGGATTAGGAATAGGATCGCAGCTTAGAGGTGCATTTACAGGAGGGATAATGGCCCACGTGTATCCAGAAAGGCAGGCCATACTTTACTCCTTTTAAAATAGTTTTCCACTTTTAGCTGATAATACTGTACTTCTAAGTAACATTTGGTATTCACACAAAACAGACTTCTTCTTGCGATGTAGTATTTTAAAATCTACTTTTATTTAAGTAAAGGATCGGAGTACTTCTTCCACAACATGGTCATGCGTGTTTCAGTAAACAGCTCAGGATTAAAATGTTTGATAGCACTGAAATGATGTGAAAAAGTAAAACATAATTTCAGGTTATACTAAAAGCCCATTTCCCCCTACAAATGGTTTGGGTTAAACACTTTCTTTGCAGTGATAATTGCTAAAAAGAAATTGCTAATGAACTAAAATCGTAATGTTGTCTTGTGAAAATAATGTATCTCAAACGTCAACTTTTCATGAGCTTAAGAAAACATTTGAATCGGAGTCTAGGGACAGCTGGTAAAAGTTTTTCAACCCAAAACTGAGAATATTTTGATATGTATGTATATTTATATAATATTATACATTTAGAAATAATAAGTATGTAATTTATTTTTAAAAATGAGCATTTAATCCTTCTGTTATTAGAAAAAATCATGTCAAATTTTCTTTAAGTTTCGACATGATAACTAAGGCCTTTATGAGTGGCATTGAAATGAAACTTTGCCACGACACCAACAGGATGAGACGCTAAATGTCACCACAATAAATACCAAAATGCAGGATAAAAGCATCCAGGTCAGACTGACTGCTAGCTGCCAAGGTGACAGAGTATTTGGTAGAAAGAAAAGGGAAATTTTAAAGCAGTGTTCACTTTCTGTAAATCTCAGAACAAAAGGTTATTTCTCTCTATACTTGTTGATTTGTTCACAACCATGAAGTTGGTCCCATGTAGCAGCAATGCCGGGAACTGTGGGGTACGAAGCCGGTTCTGACTCTGTCCTGCTCCTGTAGCAGCTAACTCATCGAGCCTCTCATTAGCAGTGTTTAATGGTGTGAAATTACAGCTCACGTATCATCCGTCTCAGCCATCGCCTTAATTGGGGATTTTATTGGACAAGGAACAAATCTTGTTAATTTCTCAATAAAAAAGAACAAACTGTAAAATGCTCAGTATATCTTTGTTCCTGGTTCTGATTGATTAAATAATTATTTTTTATTTGGGGTTTAGGCACAAATTCAATCTCGGCGATAATGAGAAGGGAACTGCTGGTTCATTTCTCGGAGGAAATGGTTGGCTTAAGCTGACATTTGGCAATCCTTTTCGCTGTCACCAACTGAAGTCTGTAGATTTTACTGAATGCAAAAATTATGTTTCTCTGATGTTACATCAAATATGTTTGGACATGAAGGGCAGGTGTTTATGAAGCCGAAGCACATAAATAACCAATACATCCAAACATTGTGAGACATGTTGGATGTTATTCGATCCTCCTCTTCCTCCTTTTTTCTCATTTATTTATTTTTTTTATCAAACTCCTGGAATTGTTTTCCATGTGAAGTGGCTGAGATGAATGTAGAAAACGTTATAGTAGTATTAATGTGCCAAAAATCATAGAAATGTCACAGTATAGTATGTAATAAAGTCATATTATAATATGTCATAAAAAATGTCATAAGAAGTCTTAGTATAGTAGCATGTCATAAAATATCAGTCATAGTATATCATAAAAAAAGGCGTAGTGTCATAATATGTCGGAAAAAGAGTATGTAGTAGTAGGATAGTATGCCAAAAAATGTCATATTAAAGTCAGAGTATAGTATGCAATAAAAATGTAATTAAAAGCACATAATATAATAGTATGTCATTGAAAAAGTCATAGTACTGGTTGTCATATAAAGTCACAAAGTTTTAGAATAGTAGGTTGTGAAAAAAGTCAAAATTTGTTGCCATAATAAAGTCATGAAAAGGTCATAGTGTATTATACCATAAAAATGTATAGTATATAAAACGCCTCCCCAAAAGAGAGCAAGGAATGTCATTTACTGTTTCTAGGCAACAGCAAGATGTATATAAAAATGTCATTGTATAGTATGTTGAAAAAATAAGGTATAAAAATATACGTGTATACGTGTGTGTGTGTGTGTATATACACACACACACACACACACACACACACATATATATATATATATATATATATATATATATACAGACACATACATATATATACGCACACATACATATATATGTATACATGCATACATATATATGTATGTGTATATTTACATATGTGTGTATGTATATGTGTATATTTACATATGTGTGTGTGTGTGTGTGTATATATATATGTATGTATATACGTATACATATATATACATATATCTATAAACAGTTGGTATAGTGTGTCGAAAAAATTAAGTCACAGTATATAGTATATAAGACATAATATAGTATGTGAAAAATAATAAAAATGTCATAGTATAGTGTCAAAAAGTCATAGTATGTTGAAATACTATAGTATGGTTTGTCAAAAAACAGTCAGTTTAGCATGTTGAAAAACAGCCAGAGTACAGGCTGTCAAAAAGAGTAAAAAAATAAAAGTCATAATTTAGTCATAGAATAGTCTGTCAAAAAAGTAATAAAAATAAGTCTAGAATGTTGTAAAAAAAAAAAATCATAATATAGTATGTTGAAAACAAAGTTTTTTAAAAAATTGATTGAATTAAAAAAACAAGTCCTAAAAGTTTCATATTGTTTATTGTCATATGCACATCAATTACAAAGAAGCAGTTGTTGGTAAAATCTTAGATCTCAGGCTCCTTTAACAGTGCTCATCAAATAAGTATAAAAGGACTTAAAGACAAACTAGTGCAAAGTTATAGTCTAGGGATTGTATATCACATACAGTACAGACCAAAAGTTTGGACACATCTTCTCATTCAATGAGTTTTCTTTATTTTCATGACTGTTGACATTGTAGATTCACACTGAAGGCATCAAAACTATGAATTAACACATGTGGAAATATGTACTTAACAAAAAAGTGTGAAACAACTGAAAATATGTCTTATATTCTAGTTTCT
>CAMQGK010000487.1:1050000-1059792 GCA_947000775.1 Pterois miles | reverse complement strand
AGAGAGAGAGAGAGAGAGAGAGAGAGGGAGAGAGAGAGAGAGAGGGAGAGAGAGGGAGAGAGAGAGAGAGAGAGAGAAGCAGAGGTGAGAAGGTAGGGAGAAGGGAAAAGATGACTGGTGGATGGAGGGAGAGAGATGTGATGACATCACATTGGAAGCTGATCAGTCAGCACTGCAGACGGACTGGTGTCAGATCAGTCAGAGCTGCAGACGGACTGGTCTCAGATCAGTCAGCACTGCAGACGGACTGGTCTCAGATCAGTCAGAGCTGCAGACGGACTGGTCTCAGATCAGTCAGAGCTGCAGACGGACTGGTCTCAGATCAGTCAGCACTGCAGACGGACTGGTCTCAGATCAGTCAGAGCTGCAGACGGACTGGTCTCAGATCAGTCAGCACTGCAGACAGACTGGTCTCAGATCAGTCAGCACTGCAGACGGACTGGTCTCAGATCAGTCAGAGCTGCAGACGGACTGGTCTCAGATCAGTCAGAGCTGCAGACGGACTGGTCTCAGATCAGTCAGCACTGCAGACGGACTGGTCTCAGATCAGTCAGCACTGCAGACGGACTGGTCTCAGATCAGTCGGAGCTGCAGACGGACTGGTCTCAGATCAGTCAGAGCTGCAGACGGACTGGTCTCAGATCAGTCAGCGCTGCAGACGGACAGGTCTCAGATCAGTCGGAGCTGCAGACGGACTGGTCTCAGATCAGTCAGAGCTGCAGACGGACTGGTCTCAGATCAGTCAGAGCTGCAGACGGACTGGTCTCAGATCAGTCAGCGCTGCAGACAGACTGGTCTCAGATCAGTCAGCACTGCAGACGGACTGGTCTCAGATCAGTCAGAGCTGCAGACGGACTGGTCTCAGATCAGTCAGCGCTGCAGACGGACAGGTCTCAGATCAGTCGGAGCTGCAGACGGACTGGTCTCAGATCAGTCGGAGCTGCAGACGGACTGGTCTCAGATCAGTCGGAGCTGCAGACGGACTGGTCTCAGATCAGTCAGGACTCTTCATCTCCAGTTAACCTGACTGAACAACAAACTAACTGTTCAGAGATCTGAGCTCATTGATTGAAACTTGATTGTGATTGAAGGATTGATCCAAAGTGAACAAGGTGAATAGTTTATTAGCTCATCAGCATCTGGCTGGCAGCAGGTTAGCTCACCGATTTAACCGATTTAAGAGACGGAACCAGCTGCCCTGTGTTAGCTTTGTGAACCAGGTCTGGGTCCTCTCGGTGGACTCTGAGGATCCACTTCACCCTCGTATCCACACATTCAAACGGCCTCAGACACAGGATTTACCTCAGAGTCCTGAGACGGCTGAGACGACTGAGACACCTGTCTGAGGGACGATGATGTCATCTGAACTCAGCTGAGACATGTCTCTGTCCTCTGACAGGACAACTGGTGAGGAACAGAGGGGGTTAGGGGTAAAAGGAGACAGATTTAGACATGTCAGGACACAGTCTCATGTGTGTCCTGTCTCTGTGTGAGCTGTCTCTATGAGACCTGTCTCTGTGTGACCTGTCTCTGTGTGTCCTGTCTCTATGTGTCCTGTCTCTCTATGTCTTGTCTCTATGTCCTGTCTCTGTGTGTCCTGTCTCTGTGTGTCCTGTCTCTGTGTGACCTCTCTCTATGAGACCTGTCTCTGTGTGACCTGTCTCTGTGTGTCCTGTCTCTATGTGTCCTGTCTCTCTATGTCCTGTCTCTATGTCCTGTCTCTGTGTGTCCTGTCTCTGTGTGTCCTGTCTCTGTGTGACCTCTCTCTATGAGACCTGTCTCTGTGTGACCTGTCTCTGTGTGTCCTGTCTCTATGTGTCCTGTCTCTCTATGTCCTGTCTCTATGTCCTGTCTCTGTGTGTCCTGTCTCTGTGTGTCCTGTCTCTGTGTGTCCTGTCTCTATGTGTCCTGTCTCTATGTCCTGTCTCTATGTGACCTGTCTCGATGTCCTGTCTCTATGTGTCCTTTCTCGATGTCCTGTCTCTGTGTCCTGTCTCTGTGTCCTTTCTCGATGTCATGTCTCTGTGTCCTGTCTCTATGTCCTGTCTCTGTATGTCCTGTCTCTATGTGTCCTTTCTCAATGTCCTGTCTCTGTGTCCTGTCTCTGTGTCCTGTCTCGATGTCCTGTCTCTATGTCCTGTCTCTATGTGTCCTTTCTCGATGTCCTGTCTCTGTGTCCTGTCTCTGTGTCCTGTCTCGATGTCCTGTCTCGATGTCCTGTCTCTATGTGTCCTGTCTCTATGTGTCCTGTCTCTATGTCCTGTCTCTGTGTGTCCTGTCTCTCTATGTCTTGTCTCTATGTCCTGTCTCTGTGTGTCCTGTCTCTGTGTGTCCTGTCTCTGTGTGTCCTGTCTCTATGTCCTGTCTCTGTGTGTCCCGTCTCTGTGTGTCCCGTCTCTATGTGACCTGTCTCTATGTGTCCTGTCTCTATGTGTCCTGTCTCTGTGTCCTTTCTCGATGTCCTGTCTCTGTGTCCTGTCTCTATGTCCTGTCTCTGTGTGTCCTGTCTCTATGTGTCCTTTCTCGATGTCCTGTCTCTGTGTCCTGTCTCTGTGTCCTGTCTCTGTGTCCTGTCTCTATGTCCTGTCTCTATGTGTCCTTTCTCGATGTCCTGTCTCTGTGTCCTGTCTCTGTGTCCTGTCTCGATGTCCTGTCTCGATGTCCTGTCTCTATGTGTCCTGTCTCAATGTCCTGTCTCTGTGTGTCCTGTCTCGATGTCCTGTCTCGATGTCCTGTCTCTATGTGTCCTGTGTCTATGTGTCCTGTCTCGATGTCCTGTCTCTATGTATCCTGTCTCTATGTGTCCTGTCTCTATGTCCTGTCTCTGTATGTCCTGTCTCTATGTCCTGTCTCTATGTCCTGTCTCTATGTCCTGTCTCTGTGTGTCCTGTCTCTCTTTGTCCTGTCTCTTTGTCCTGTCTCTGTGTGTCCTGTCTCTGTGTGTCTTGTTTCTATGTGTCCTGTTTCTATGTGTCCCGTCTCGATGTCCTGTCTCTATGTCCTGTCTCTATGTGTCCCTGTCTATGTCCTGTATGTCCTGTCTCTGTATGTCCTGTCTCTATGTGTCCCATCTCTATGTGACCTGTCTCGATGTCCTGTCTGTGTATGTCCTGTCTCTGTGTCCCGTCTCTGTGTCCTGTCTCTGTGATCAGTGATGAGACAGACGCTCTTCTGCCTCCATCTGCTGGTCACAGCTTGGAAATACAGCCTAAACTGACCTGATAGGATGTCCTGGTCTATATCTACTACTGCAGTGCGTCTCCGTCCCCTCCAGGAAGAAATAGGACGCCGCTGAGAGGACACGGAGCTCCACATTAACATGCTGGTTCTCTTTGTATGTGAAGGAAAACCCCTGTTACAAAGCGCTGGGGGGTTCCCCTCCAGCAGGACGTTTCGAGCTGAGAACAGGAGGCCTGAATCTCTCTCTACCATTTTCTCTGTTTCCTTCTCTTCTCTCTCTGGTGCTCAGCCTCCTCCACCCTCCTCCACCCTCCTCCACCCTCCGTCCATCAACAACATGTGACCTCTGACCTCGGACACAACAGTCCCAGCACTGTTTCCACCTCTCAGCTCAGTCAGTGTGTCTCTACCTGAACTTGATGGTCCAGGTTCAGATTCTGTCACTGACGGTTGATATCAGTGTTGTCAGACTCCATCCAGCTGCAGACCACTGAAACAGTCATCACGCTGTTTGGTTTGGATCAGATCTGAAGATCGGCTCGCTGCCGTCACCGAGTCGTCACACCGGAAGACCAAGAAAAAGACTGAGGTCGTAGTTTAGTTTTAGACTTTAAAAGTCATGAGTCTGAATGCTCTAGGTCTCTAGTAGTAGTAGCAGCAGTAGTAGTAGTAGTAGTAGTAGTAGTAGTAATAGTAGAGGCTGTGATTAGCCTAGAGGTAGTAGTAGTAGTAGTAGTAGTAGTAGAGGTCACCACAGGTCATTTTATACAGATGACTAACATCATCACGCATGGATCCAGGTGGACTCATTGATCCACCAGAGTCTCAGCTTTACTCTGAGACCCAGTTTATGGGGTTCAGGACTGTTTAGGGACCCAGTATGCAGAAATACTCAGATCCACCATTTAACACATTTACACTGACTGGGATTATCATAAAGTGGGAGACTGGTGGGGACCCTTTGGACATGAACACGACAGTTATTCCTCACTAACATTTAGCCCGACGTTGGAGCGTTATTTAACCTCCTTTCCCACATGATAGCATGATGTGGTCGGTACAAATGGACCCATCAGGTTCTCTAGTTCCATAGGATATCAGTAGCTTCTCTCTAGACCTAAAACTGAAGCTATTAGAGCCTCTGAAAGACAGTAAAATCAGTCTAAGGGGGTTAAACCCAACCCAGTAGAACCAGAACAGACACAGCTACACAGGGCGGGTCTCGGTGGACTTCATAGTTACATAAGTGGTACGGGTCAAAATCAGGAAGGTAGTCAAAATGCAAACTTACCCAAAGATGTAATTAGAACATGGATCAGACAGAAGGATGGGTAGAGATACCAGGACAGGACAGGTTCAGGTTCCTGGACAAGGGGTTCAGGTTCCTGGACAAGGGGTTCAGGTTCAGGTGGCTATGAAACACGGGTACAATGCAACACTGCCAGTTTAACAGGGACTGAGTGGATCCTGCAGGCTGATGAGGGAAAGAGGAAACAGCTGAACAGGTGACTGAGAGAGTCATGTGACTCTGGGACAGGTGAGGAAGTCTGAGGACATCTGGTGGATGGATGGAGGTGATACAGAAGCCTGAGACCTGTCTGGAGACAAGACAGGCTGCGTCCAAGGACCACTTCAGCTGATCACTGATAAATAATCAATAGGGGTCAAACTTACCGACTGCAAGATGATTTTGGAAAGTATGAAAATGAGGTGCAATGAAAGAAACTGCTGTTCTAAATGTGTCCACTGGGTGTCGCAGTATCAGTCCTGTTAACCAAGCAGACTGTTGGACCAGGGCCGAGCAGGTCTACCTGACCGCCGGCCCGGAGCTGCCTCGTCCTCCTGCCCATTACGTCTTCTCCTTTGAGCAGAGCGCTGGAGTAACTTCAACTAGATGCTGCAAGGGGGCAGCATGACGGCAGCATCTGTGTTCAGGCTCTGAAATAGTTCACGCATTGCATCGATAAATGGTGTCGCCTACAAGGCAGGGACTAACTCGACCCTCTGGAATAGTTTCTACCTCCGTTTGTCTGGTGTGGTGAGTCAGCTCAGGATGAAGATGTGGAAATGACTAACGAGGGATTTGATAGAAGAGCTGTTTGTATTTTGTTCAGTCCCAGATCGGCTGTGACTTAAAGTTGTTGTCTTTGTAGACCCACGGAGACCAGGTCTAAGCTCAGTCACTGAGGCTTTGGGTTCTTGAAATGGCACCGATATTTCCTCCGAATTTTCAACTAATTTGAAGAGTTTAGTGCAGAGGATTATTTGTGATGTGCACATTTTCAGAATGTGCTCGTACTATTTTGGACCAAACTAAAACAAAGGAAACAATCTGAAGCTGTCGTTACTGTTACGTTATTATACGGTGATTTTACCCCTTTGGGAAGAGGTTTTCCTCCATGTGGCCCCCGAGCTAAAATGAGTTTGACACCCCTGGTGTAGAAGAACCTCCTCCAACCATTTCAAAACACCCAAACTATCCCTTTAAGAGGACTCAAACACATCATGATGAGCACTGCAGGTGAGTTTACAGCTAAGCTAGCTGGTGCTTTGAGCTAAATGCTAATGTCAGCATGCTAACTGTCTACCCACAACGACAATGCCAACACATTGATGTTTAGCAGGTATTATCATTATGTCAGCATTTTATCCCGCTAAGGTTCAACACCAAGTGCAGCTGAGACTTGGGAATCTCTTTAGTTTTGCAGATATTTGCTCATTAAATATTAAATCAAGATATTTTCCTCATGACGGCAGATGGAAAATAAAGGATCACCAGACTTATTAATTCATCCTGTGTGGGACACGAACACGCCTCAAACTTAACGTCAATCCATCAATTACTTGTTTCACTGACTGCCTCCCAGTGTCACTAGAGGGAGGTCAGACGGCCATCGTCTTCATCCTCTGGGGACAACGACTGTCTGGACCGTTTATAAAACAACAGATCAGACCTTTATTAATCCCACAGTGGGGAAATGTGGTCATTACAGCAGCACATTTACAAAAAAAACACCCAAGTGTACATAAAAATATATGAAAAATATAGACAAATATACAGATACCTATAAAAAATGGAATTAAAAAAAAATAAAATGGATCATAAATCAGAAAATCTGAAATCTTGGACAGTGTAATTTACAGAAGGATAGAATCTATTGTTTTATCCAGGATTATGTATGAAAAGTAAACCAGGTTTATTGTCTATAGAAAAGTATAGATATTACACAGAGGTGTGATGAGTTATTGTGAGTATTGATCAGAGGCCAGTTTTCCTCCCTCATGTGGTTTATTGATCCTGGTTACTGAGGAGTGTGATGCTGAGGGGATGAAGACCTCTGCTAACAGAGCTGCTCAGAGCATCATGGAGGGGTGGACATGTAGTCCATGAACATCCTCCTCAGTGAGGTCCAGAGGCTGGTCCAGGACCAGGACTCTCCTGACCAGCTAACCAGCTTTTACCCACACACACACACACACACACACACACACACACACACACACACTTACCAACCAACCCTACAGCCCGCCGCTGACCGTTGGATGGATGGATGGACTGAGGAATGATGGATGGATGGATGGATGGACAGATGGATATATGGATGGATGGATGGATGGATGATATATGGATGGATGGATGGATGGATGGATGGATGGACAAAGGAATGATTGATGCTGGATGGATGGATGGACAGATGGATATATGGACGGATGGATGGATGGACAGAGGAATGATGGATGGATGATGGATGGACAGATGAATGATGGATGGATGGATGGATGGACAGAGGAATGATGGATGGATGATGGATGGACAGATGGATATATGGACAGATGGATGGATGGATGGATGGACAGAGGAATGATGGATGGATGGATGGACAAAGGAATGATTGATGCTGGATGGATGGATGGACAGATGGATATATGGACGGATGGATGGATGGATGGACAGAGGAATGATGGATGGATGGATGGATGGACAGATGGATATATGGATGGATGGATGGATGGATGATATATGGATGGATGGATGGACAGAGGAATGATGGATGGATGGATGGATGGATGGACAAAGGAATGATTGATGCTGGATGGATGGATGGACAGATGGATATATGGACAGATGGATGGATGGATGGATGGACAGAGGAATGATGGATGGATGATGGATGGACAGATGAATGATGGATGGATGGATGGATGGACAGAGGAATGATGGATGGATGGATGGAAGTGTGGGGGAGGAGGAGAGGATATGGGGGGGGGAGGAGAGGAGAGGGGGGGGGGGGAGAGGGGGGGGGGGGAGGGATGATGGGGGTGGGGTGGATTTGTTTTGATGGACAGAGGAATGATGGATGGATGATGGATGGACAGATGATATATGGACGGATGGATGGATGATATATGGATGGATGGATGGACAGAGGAATGATGGATGGATAGATGGATGGACAGAGGAATGATGGATGGATGGATGGATGGATGGACAGAGGAATGATGGATGGATGGATGATATATGGATGGATGGATGGACAGAGGAATGATGGATGGATGGATGGATGGATGATATATGGATGGATGGATGGACAGAGGAATGATTGATGCTGGATGGATGGATGGACAGATGGATATATGGACGGATGGATGGATGGATGGATGGACAGAGGAATGATGGATGGATGGATGGACAGAGGAATGATGGATGGATGGATGGATTGATGGACAGAGGAATGATGGATGGATGATGGATGGACAGATGGATATATGGACAGATGGATATATGGACAGATGGATGGATGGATGGATGGACAGAGGAATGATGGATGGATGATGGATGGACAGATGATATATGGACGGATGGATGGATGTGAACTCACTGGGTTTTGACAGCATGCTGGTTCTCGCCATCACAGCTGTGGACTCGAGCCACATAACTTGGACTTGAGTTGGACTCAAGATGCACATGATGACTCGTTAAGCATTGAAAACCATAGTTTATGATTTGGAAGTTGATTTATGACTTTAGAATTGAGACGTTCTGTCCTCACACAGCCAGGACTTGACCACCTCCCTCTCCATAATAACCACTGTGAGCTCTGCAGCGAGATTCATGAGAACCGGGACGCCAGAGGAAGGACAGAGGCCGGCTTTAACAGCAGTGATTCACCACTTCACTGGATGGGTACTGAGTTCAAGCCCAAAGATTAAAATGATTTCATAAACCAGCCCCAGTGTGTCGATCACTGAGTATTCACTGGAAGTCGTGTCCATCAGCAGTTAAACTGGCTGATTGACTTCAACTGTCTGTTTGTTGTCTGCTGCATCGCTGTCAGCCAGAACAGCTTCTACAAAGATCCAAGTTTCGACTGCTGCTCGTCTGAAGCCAAAAGAAGCAGCGGACCACACATTCAGAACCACGACTCGGCCCAGCAGACACAACATCAGAGCTCCTGGAGGCTTCCCAGGCTCCGCAGCTCAAGTCAGACCCAGAACGACCTGGACACGCTTTCATCTACAGACCATGTTCCCCTCTTGGTGTCTATGATCTGCTGTTACATGCTGTATTTGTTTTTAGTTTTACATTAAAAAGCAGCTACAAGTAAAGGAAGATGTGACAGAAGAAGGTCAGACAAAAACACCACATATAGGCCCAGTTTCACAGACAAGGCTTAAGCCTAGTCTGAGACTAAAATGCTGTTTGAGCTGGCTTAACTTTAAGTCAGTTGCACAGACTTATCTTAAAATACTCATAGATTTAGTCTGTTCTGGATTAAACAAAGATAATTGCAAGAGGGTGGATTAGAGCAACTCTAGGACTAAAATGAAGTTTTTCTTAATCCTGCAAAGAGGCAGGTTTAACTTCAGCTTAGTACAGTTGAGTTTGGGAGCATGGAGTATTAGGAATATCTAAATGAAGACCAATATCCGCTACAGAGCCGCCAGACAAACACAGTAATCCGCTGAGTCACTTTGATGAAATAACTTTCCGATGATGACTTGGCTTGAGCCTAGACCCTGGTCCATGTCTCAGAGAGGAGGCCTGAACCCAGTTCTGTCCCAGTTCTGATCACTTTGAGATCCTTGGCATCTTTGGTTGTGAAACCGCTGATCTGTGTGGTGTCAGTGAAGCAGCAGTGTGTAGTTCATAATGTCTGTGGTTCGTAGTGTGGTTCTGTGAATATGGGACTTCCCAGAGTGATCGGCTGTAAGATGGATGTCATGTTACCGTGTCCATCGACTCCTGATGCTGAGGAGACCAGGAACCATCAGAACTGGTTCTGTGTTCAGGCTGGACGCATCCCCAGTTTAGAGTTTTAAGACATTGCTGTCTGTTGGAAAGGAGCAGCACATGATTCTAGGATTTTTAATGTAAGTCGTGGTTGTGTGCTCAGTTTGAGAGGTCAGCGTAGTGGACCGCTACGTGGTGACAGGATATGCTCAGAGCTCAGTATTCAGTATTTATTCACACCTTGGAGGGACGGCTGAGCGAATGTTTGGAGCGGGAAAATCGATGCCAGTGTTAACGCAGCACACTTCGTTTTGAGCCACGAAGATGCTGCGAGGTGATCATTGCTGCAGCTGCTGCACAGCTGCCTGAAGCCGCATCAC